>JAUTXW010000438.1:0-197500 GCA_030620095.1 Kuschelorhynchus macadamiae
CGTTAAAATCTAAATCTGGAAAAGACGTAACAGCGGCAATGAAAAAAATATTAATCAGTGCAAAAAACTCCACCAAAAAACTTGCAAACGGATAGAGGAAGAGAGTTTTTCAATGTAAATTTTCAAAATTTGATGCAACAATTTCGAATTAACCATTATAGCACGTTTTCCAATTTGAAAGCGAGTATAGTAGAAAGAGTGAACAGGACTTTAAAGAATAATATGTGGAAAATATTTAGCATTCAAGGAAATTACAAATGGTTTAATATATTAGCGGATATTGTAAAAGATTATAACAATACAAAACATTCTTCAATAGGAATGAAGCCAAAACAAGTAAATAAAACAAATGAAAATAGAATCTTGAAATCTGCATTTACTCATGCTAAAACGTTATATAAAATCTCCAAAGTTTAAAGTGGGTGATCACGTACGAATAAGCAAGCATCGAGAGGCATTTTCAAAAGGTTACACACCAAATTGGTCAAATGAGATATTCCATGATAAAAAAAAATATTGTTTAATTAAATTGAAATTAAATTTTAGTTAAATTTGTTTTATTTCTGTTCCTCACTTTATGCTTTAGCTGATACAAATTACAAAGTCTTAATGTGCTAATTAATTTCAAATAAAATTCACATTTACTAAACTAAAATTTTATTAAGTAAAACATCAAATACAATTTTTATTAAAACGTGTCAAATATATTTTATTTCTATGTTCCTCAGATAATATCGAATCTAGAATAAGTTTACAATCATTTATTCTTTTTTCAAAACGGAGTCTATCTAAGTACCACATCTGAAAGTTACTCCTACGGGCTTGTCTGTAAGCAAAGCTCCACTTCACTAACACATGCACCTTATTGTTCTCTTCCAGAAAAGATATTGTTTTCTTCGTAATATTTTCTTTTTGATCCATTTTCATTGTTTTCTTCGTAATATTTTCGTTTTGTTCCATTTTGCTTCAATTTGTTTTCCATTTGTTCAGGATATAAAGCAAGTAATTCCATCATAGTTGAAACATTTTCACTGTTAGGATTTTCTGTTGGACTTATTATATTATAAACATGCGTACACAAGTCGCCACAATCAGATGAAATATTATTTTGAAATATTTTGAAATATGTATTGAATTCTTGCCTTTTAAGTATAGATAATCTATAATCAATAATTTCCTTTAATCGCCACAAATTGTCCAAAGACTCTTGTCCTAAGTATATGAAGTGTGGGCCTTTTGTAATTTGTAGAACAGGGGTATCATTTATTTTCTGAACCTGCAGATGAATGTTGTTTATATTCACACTGGTTTGATCAACTTGAGGAAAGTAGAAATTGTTTACAATAATTCCTTGATGAACACAAATGTCTTTCCAATTTTCTTCGGTTAGTGCGATTGAAAATCCAGTTTTTCCACCAATTACAATTTTTGGAGAAAAATCATTTAAACTAATGCCAACAAGAACAAATTTTGACAAAGAATTATTTAAAAAATAAATTTTTGAATTAAGAAGCGTTTCCAAAGGTTTATGAACCACGGCGTTGTTCATAATGACTAAACGAGACTGAAACATATTGTGTTATTCTTGTACTTAAATATTCTCATCCCCACTTTCTTTAAAGTTTCGTTTAAAATGGATTAATGAAAAAATAGATTTCCAGTTTGAAATTTATAATAAAGATAAATAATTAAAATGGTAATGTATAAAAATAATGCAAAGTTTAATGTAACACTAATGATGGAAAAGTAATAATTTTTGAATCCGTCATAATAATTGGTACAGTTGGGGGTTAAAATTTGTAACTGATTATTTTTAAACTCTAACCTTTCTATCCAATTTGTATCAAAAATAGATCGATTTGGATAATGATACAAAATTTTAAAAAATTTACTTGCATTTTCATTTCCATTTATTCGTTCCATCCAACTAATTGTACTATTGTTAATTAATCCAATTTTCATAAATTTACAATATTTACTTAGAGTGACGTCTGTTTTATTAGAAAAACATATTTCACACTGTGTTACGCCAGGGGGATGATGAACATAAAAAACATTTTGGAAAATAAAATAAAGAAGAATAAATTGAGATCTACTGATAGTCATTAAAACAAATTAATAATAATATTCCAAATTTATTAACATTAAGCAGATACTTTCACCACGAAAGCAAAAGCAGTTGTAAAAAAATAACAATAAAATACTTAATTTAAATATATGTAAAAGTTCATAAATAAGGATATTAATAATACTATATAAAATGTGTAGCTTGAAGACTTATTTTGAATGGTTACAATTATTCGATTCCTATTTTTCCATAAACAGTTATTTAAATCACAATTCCTAGCAAATTTCTTATGCTCCACAATAGGATCATCATAACTTAACCAATCAAAAATTTCAATACCACAATAAAAACATTTACAAATATCATTGATTGAAGTATAGTAAAAGCCAGCTCCAGCTAACACTTCTGGTCTCAATTTTCCTTTCCATTTTTTAAAAGTGGAAAGTCGTTTTTCATATGTTTTAAAATAACTGTTATCAATTTCTTTGTCAAAAGTTTCTAAGCACATTTTGTGAAAGACTTATGAAGACTAACTTTGGTTTCAAAAACAACAAATTTAAATACCTTATAATATCTACATAAATATATCTAAATCTTCATGTTCTGCATTCCATTGATACAAAGCAATATCTTGGTGTCCCCAAGCTAATGTATTAAAACTATAGGGAATTTTATACCGCTTATCATCTTCGGAACTCAAAGCCAATTTATTAATTAACTCTGTAAAAATTGTATGTTGTCTAGATCGAAAAACATACATTGAACAAAAGGTTTTAGAATGATTTTCAACAACATCTTTATAATGAATAAAATCCAACTGCTTTTTAATTGCACTTTTTTTAACACCTTTTGCTTTTTTTGTTAAACTGTTTTCCGTTTTAATACAATATGCTTTTGCTCCAGTACCAAAGAAAGTAGTAATGGGTTCACCAGCATATTCATCTTTGAATTTTCCTATAACTGACTTTGTAATAGGCATTTCATGAATATTATTAAATTCATAATTAGATGTGTCAAATTTGTGAATATTTTTTATCATGTCAGAATAAATATTTGGAGTTGTGACTTCTAAAATGAACGAATCGGTATCGGTGTATAAAAGTGAAATATTTTCCTGATAAAGAGGTTTTAAAAAATTATAAAAGAAATCATACATGACAGTTTTAGATATATCTAATATTGAGAAGCCTACATATATTGGTTTATTGTAAGTAACTTGAATCTTTTGCATTTGAATAGCTACCAAGTTTTCAGAAAATATTGTTAAGTCCTTGAAATATGGTTTTGCAATTAAATTCTCAGCACCATCTTTTCTTCTATTTTTTTCCCACTCTGTAACAAGTCTTACGTCAATTCTCCTATCAACATTTTCCATAGTCTTGCCATAAATACTATTATTTGCCAACTTGTAAGTATTACGATCAAATTCATTCTTTGAATCATTTCTTAATCTTGAATTCAAGTCTATATATTTTTTCAACCAATCAGATTGAGAAAACTGTAAAACTCTATGAACTTTAGTTAACTTGAGTCCATGTTCCAAACATTGTTTTAATAATTGATAGTGAATAACATATTTTGATTTATCATTTAAATTGGGTATTAATTTTATGCATTTAGAATTTGGCGGTTTAAAGTTTTCTGGACAAAACGGAAAATCGTTATGATAGGAATGTAGACTTGTAGGATATTCTAAATCAACTTCTAAAACATATCCCTTATTAGATTTTTTAGAAATATTCATAATATTTAAATCATTGATTTCTTTATCTGTTAACCAAACAAAATCTCCCGTTGGAATGTGCTGTGACATTGCATAACCATACAAATTTGTTGCATCATAATAAATTATGTATTTAGTTGGCTTTAAAGGATCAAAATTTAAAAGAAATGGATTATTAGCTTCAGATTTTCTACAAATGCAAGAGCTCACACCACCGCGAACGCTTTTTTTGAAAAAGTGTATCATATCTGGATCAGTTAACAATTCTAACTCTATTCCAGTATAACGCAAACACGCCTCCCAAGATAAACCTGGAAAAGTGTAAAAATGAGCTGGATCGAGCTTATATGTGGATAAACAAGTGCTTCTAAAATTTTCAAAAATATCTGCCAAAAGTAAAGTATCAGAGAGTAAGTAAACGTCGGAGTATTGACCAAGAGATTCACATTTAAACAATTGCCAAACCTTTACAGCTCTTTGGTATTCTGCATCACTGATGTGCTCATCCGTTAAAGTATTATAAAATTGGTCTTTTTGAGGTAAAGTTGTTTCTTCTAATTTTAAATAATCATCAATATAATTGTAAGGAAATACACCTTTTTGCCGAATAAGTTTAAATCTTTCTTCATCATTGAAAATTTTTTTTATTTCCTTACATTGTTCATCTTTTAAGCTTTCAGAGAGTTTTGATAAAGAATGGGATAGAAATTGAAAAGAATCAATAAACCTTAATGATATATTTTTTTTCTTAGCCTTTTGTGTCTTTTTATCAAAATAGTTATCCACATGAATAAGCTTTTCAAATGAAATATATTTTTCCTTGTTTTGTGCGATAACTGTTAGTTGTTCTTTGTTTAAGCATAATTTTTTAAGAAATAGATGAGAATCATAATTACGCAAATTATGCAATATAACTGGAATAAAGTTAGGTATTCTGTAATTTATGTTGCAGAGTGAATGAGCTGGACCTCTATAAAGACCGGTTATATGACAATGATCTGCAACCCTGTCATTTAAAAGAGGTTTATTACAAATATGACAAACTGTTTCATAGTTATGATAAATTTTGTCCAGTTCGTTCAAAGGAATCATCTTTTTAGGAGTCTTTAAATATTTATTGTATATGTTATACACATCTCTTTCTAAAGAATTTATAAATAATGTATCACAATTTTGACCTCTATATTTTTCAAATTTAGAATAATTATCGTCGAATGAACATTTAATGTAATAGGCAAATGAATGTGGAATATGTTCATATTGTTTTAAGGTGTATGAAGTATTAGGATTTTTATCAACATTGTCATTATTTAAAGGCTTTAAAATGCATTCAAAATCTGCATACACCACGAAAGGAACTTTCATTTGTTTATGATAATTTACAAATTTCAAAATATTATCATATGAATAGTTTCCAAACTTATCTTTTATTAATTCTTTAGAAGGTAGGTTAATTCGTAAATGATCACAATCATAGCTATTGTGTTGTAATAAATTTTCTTCTGTAGGGAAATATTGTAAACAACCATCGCAAATATATTTTTTTCCGTGATGTTTAGAAATTTGTGCAGAAACTAGTTTTGATAAATCTTTAATATAGCAATAATGAAAAGTTTTTTCATCATCATCACTTATTAACAATAAATTGACATGTTGATTTTTTTTTATTCGATGAATAATAAAGTGGACCAATTACTTCATACCCCTTTTTAGGATTTATAATTTCTAATCCATATACATTAATAGAAATGTTATTTTTTTCTTCAAAAATCTTAATGTTCTTTAGCAACATTGGAAATTCTATACCTGACATATCCAAAACAGAAGAGTAGTGTGGGTAGGATGAAGTTTCAAAATCTAATCCGCTTGGTTGGTGAAGAGCAGACACAACTGCCCAGGCGAAGCAAAAGTTGTCATCATTCCTAATGTTGATCACAGCTTGACGTCTCTTGATCTCTTGAGGAAGTTCGATAAAAGATGAGGCTCTCAGCGGATTGTGCTTGTTAACATTAATTTCCAAATGAAGTAAATTCATCAAAGCCCATCCTGCAACGTAAAAATTAAAAAATTACTTTTTTTGTTGCTGTTGTAAAATCGAAAATAAATTCTTTACCTGAATCTCTTTCTGCAAATTCGTCAGCTTTCTGGTCAATAATGGTGCAGATTTGCTCTAACAGTTCTTTTTTCTGATATCCCTGGCAAATGACTTGGAACGGCGCATTAAAAGATTTGACATCATAGCTGTCGCTGCTGGGGTTAAAATAGAAACCGAACAGTTCCATATTTAGCTTGATACATTTATGTTTCTGCAGTTCTTGATCTATTAGATGTGCAATTTTGTATTCCAAATGTTGAAAATACTCTTTCACATTTATGAAGTTTTGGTGTGAGGAAATCCTATAAGATATTATTCGTTCCCTGAATGCTGACTTGATAATTTCAACACCTTCCTCCGAGCCTATTTTGGAATTGTTCTTGTGCACACTAGATCGAAGATGTCCACCCCATAGACTTTGGTTTATATTTTTCTTGCATTCTTTACAATATTTTACAATATTTGTAGATATATAAATTAAGAAAAAAATATTTTACAAAATATAACATGAAAAATAAAATGTTCTTACCTTTAACAAGCTTTGGTTTTTTCAACCAACTGTTGAGTTTTGTGGAATTTCCGTTAACATGTTTTTTATTATGTCGCAATAAATTATCCTTTCTAGTGAAGACTTTATTACATGTTACACACTTATGCATTTCTGAAGTTTTCTGGATAATAATAATAATAAAATTAATATTGTGCATTTCTATTTAGTTATAGTCAAATTTTGAAAAAAGCAATTGCATTTTTGAAGTTCTTTGTATAATAATAAAATTAATATTGTGCATTTTTATTTAGTTATAGTCAAATTTTGAAAAAAGCAATAGAAATTAATTGACTTTATGAATCCATTTCTTCAAATGAGTCAACTAATTTGTCAAAGGCCTGTTTAACATAATTCACCGTACTTTCGTCTCCCTTTTTAATTGTGATCAAATTAGTTAAATTTTGAATAGCGAAACCCAGACACTTAAGGTTTGCTATTTGTTTTTTATTTTTTTTATTAATTTTAAAATTTTTTTTAATGATAAATGATGGTTTCGAAATTGAATTTTGTTCAACTGGTGAATTATTAGGAGAAATATCCGAAGTTAAATTTGCATCAATTTGTTTTTCTTGCGGATCAGAATTTACAATAGCAAATGGTGAATTAATAGAAGATATAGCCGAACTTAAATTTTGATCAATTTGTTTTTCTTGCGAATCAGAATTTACAATATCATATGGTGAATTAGTAGGACAAATAGCCAAACTTAAATTTTGATCAATTTGTTCTTCTTCCGAATCAGAATTTTCACTAAACAAAAAGGGAGAGCAAATTGGTCTCGGAGAATTAATTGGCGATTTTAATGTTAAATAATTTGTATTAGATTTTTGAAAACAAACAATATCCTCATCGCTAGAATTTTGAGTTTCGTCAATGTCATTCAGTTCTTCAAGAGTTTGTTTAGTTTTTGTTGTAATTAAGTCCGATTTGTTGTCAATAATGTCATTAAGATCGTCAAGAGTTTCTTGTTGACTAGCTGTAAATAAATATTTTTCGTTGTTCTGTTTGTTGGCATTATTTTGAACTTGGCTATTATAAATAATTTCATTCAAGTCCTGAATAGTTTGTTGTTGACTAGTTGTAAATACGTCTGTTTCATTGTTTTGTTGGTTTGCAAAATTCTGCATTTGAGTACATGTGTATAAGTCAAAGTCATTGTCAATAATTTTGCTACTCGATGCCAAAAAATTGTCCATTATGAAAAAAAATCGTAATAACAAATAAAATGCCACAAATGTACATAAAAATGTCACCAATATATATAAGAATTAAATCTTGCCAAATAAAAATGTTAGAAATAAAAATAAAAATTGAAAAATTACCAAATAAACACAATGTAAACACCAGAAAACTCGCGAGCTCTGCACAGTGTGAATGCAGAAATCAATTGCATTCGTCTCTTCGCTGAGGCGATTTTATATGCAAAAGTTAATCACATGTGTCCTACTTAAAGTTGAACGACAATCTCTAAAAACCACTTTTGAAGCGGAATGGATCGATTTCTTTCTCCAACTGATTCACTCATTTTATTTTAATATTATTATTAATAGATTTATTCAACAGATTTTTTTCTTTTAACAGTCACTCGTACCTTAACATACTAAAATGATCTTGATGCACCTATTTATAAGACTTAAGAATGCAAAACCAAATGTGGGAGAACAAAGAGAAAAAATTAAAAATATGATGCGAATGAGAATAAAAGTGGAGGAAGTTAAGAATGAGGGACATGAGAGAGAGGAAGAGGAGGAGGAGGAGGCGCTCCCATATTATAACTACTCACCCTTAATACTTTCTAAAAAATTAATCGAAATAGGTGAAACCGCCACGGAATAATCGGACTACATACATAAATACTTCCTTTGTTTCCTACTCTAAACATAAATATAAAAGTCGTTGATTAACAGAATTTCTCGTGTTTCACTGTTTAATTTTTTTAAAGGTCAAACATAATTTATAACAATCGTTCGGTAAAATAAATATATATTTATCACTTATACACACTAGTATAACTAATGTAGCGAGTGAAGCCAGAAAACCATAAGCGACCCCCCCCCCCAAAACTTTTAAAAGGAACTTTACCAGCGTTTAGGGAATTTAAATCAACATTTAAGGTTGCCGCTAATCGAGTAATTTTATTGTGATTGATAAAATCGATAACTATCGCTACATCAATAACTATTGATATATCTATATCGTTAACTATAGTTATCTATATCGATAACTATGGATATATCGATATATCGTTATTTTCCTAATTTACCTATTATTATTCGATATATCGATGGCTATCGATAACTATCGAAAAAATTCCTGTCTCTAGTCTCTACTAACTAGATATTCAAAAATAAAAGTATTTTCGCTAGATGTTCTTCCATGTATTTATTTCTCGCTATGATTACATTAATTATTCACTGATGGCCAAGTTTTGATCAATAGACATTATCATTTAATCCAGAGAAAGATTAAGTTTTTCTGAATCGATCCCCTTGCGTGATTAAATTAAATTATACGAAGACCTGCCAGAAAAGTGCTAACAAAGAAACATGATACATGAATACATGATATATATACAGTGCTGGCAAAATAATATGTTTGCCATAATTTTTAGTCAAAAATTTAAAATGAAGATTTGAATTTTGCTGAATTATATTTTTCATGAATACCTTATCGAGATACTTTGTCTCAAACCTAACGATATATAATAAAGTTCGGTTTTTCTTTCTTTTAGTAATATGGAAATGCCGATCGCCCCCTGTTGGTTATAGTTATATAAATTACACATATGGGAAACACTTAGGGATACTGAAGAAGTGTTTATATTATTCAGAATATGAATATTTAAAAATCAGTCTTTACAGCCTGTAGTTACATCATTTTGAAAATGGTGCATCATTTTGAAAAATAATACAAACTAAGATTGATTACTGAATAAGATACAGAAACCAATCAAGACAATGTGTTTTTTCATCAATTTTTGAAACATCCGGTAGAACCAACTGCCTGCAATATCCGACGAATATATCGGTAATTTTGAAGCCCGGTTCTTAGAAAACATTTTGCTCTTGGATGATCGACATATCTTTGTTTTTAAAGAAAATATATCAATATTAAAATAGTGATGTTTTACTCTTATATCTTACACCCTTGGAAACGGAATATCAAAAACTTAGGATAATTTGAAATTTGAAGTGTTACTGTTTGAAATGTCATTATAGAGACATTACGACTAATATACGACTTATTTTGATTATTGTCCATATGGAAATGAAGGAAAGTTAGAAAAACATCTGTTTTACAAACCAATTTATTCATAGTAGATAAAACTTAACCACTAAAAATAAAATCAATTTAATCGTGAAAAAAAACTAGAAATAACATAAAAATCTATTATTTTATATGACGACCCTTATTGTCTATCACTGCTTAAATGCGTCTAGGCATACTCCTTGACTCCTTATACAGTTGTCAATCGCCTCTTGCGGTAGCTGATCCCACATAACAGGTAAAATGGTTCGAAAGTCGCGTAGAGTGTTCTGTGGGGGTTGGTGAAAACAAATAGCTTCCTTCAGAAAATCCCAGACATTCTCTATGGGATTAATGTCATCTTGGTTGTAAACTCAAATGATTAATTTCGTTCTCTTGGGATTGATCAAACAGAATTCTGGCTCTATGCCGTCGAGCATTGTGATGTAGAAATATAAAATCAGGTACAAAATTCTTCAACAATGCCTTTTATGACCATTCATTGTACCATTGCGTAAGTATATTTTAGTGCGACTACCGTAGAAAAAAATCCAGCCCAAACCATTACAACTCGAGCTCCGTAGGGATGAACTTCTTACATCCGACCAGGCCAAACGGGTCCTCCACTTTCTCTGTTATGATCGATCCGCAGGTGACCTGAACTCCGCTAGCTTTTCGCAAATCACCAGCTATCCTCGAAGCTGGTATAGTTACATTTCTTCGTGCTGTTAAGGCAATGAAGAGGTAGGTCCTACATTCTGGAAGTAGATCGAGGTCTTCCAGTACGAGGTCTTTCAGACACAGAACCTGTCTCTCGAAATCTATTATTCAATCTACTAATCACACTTTGTGAAATATGGATTGCATCTGCAACATCATCTTGTCTCATGCCAGCGTGTGGCATACCAATAGCTCTGTTAGAGTTTTTGATATTAAAGTCCCACCGCTCCCATATCTAATAATATTTTAAATCGTGACACTTCAAATTTCAAAACGTCCGTTTTTGGTATTCAATATCTCTAACGTTTTTCCGAGATGCTGGCTGTCCTGGTACGAATAGACAGTTCATCAGGCACCTTCATAAATTCACCGAACCAATTACTCGTACCGTTGTTTAGACAACCGAACTAACTAAGGCCAATCCAGCAGGTTGGAGAGCGTCGCAGGATAGTAACCCAGGCCGCGGAATTTTTTCGATAGATCCCGAGTCTACTGAAAGAAAGCAAGAGGGTCTTTTATTTTCTATCTGTGGAATTCTTTATTCGGAGTATAATCGGTCATTGCTCAGACAATTACATTACCCGCGCCAAGTAGCATACAATTGTCTGATCGTTTTAAGGAGCTTAACTTTTACCTAGAATTTTGAAAACTCTTGTAGTGTCAGGTAAAATACATGTTAAATACCCTCGCAAAACTCTTGTTAGAAACTCAGCCTCTTAGCATAAAAGCTTATTCTTCTTTGTTCATATTTGTTGTTTTACGGGGGTGCATTTGAATTTTCTATTTTGACTTTCAACGAACAGTTTATAGAATACTAAAATTATGGTAATTCTTGTTATGATTCGCCAAAAATATCGCCGTAAATTCTATTGATACCATACATCAGGGTTATTTTATACTTTTTTCGAACATTTTCATCAATATTATAAAATGTTGTTGTGGATGGATGATGGCAAGTATTATTTTGGAAGGGTGTATGGTGTAGGTAAATAGTACCAGTATAGGGAAGACCCAAGAAAGGCCCTATGTGTCGAAGTGATTTTGAAATGTGTAAAAATATCGCATAATCTTAATACTCCTCACTATGGAGACTAATTTAGACAAAGATTATAGTTTTTAAATTTTCAAATGACATATTTTACGTATTACATAAAATTTGGGCATTATAAATGAATAAAACGCTAATTTTGGTTAGATTAGGTTTATTATTTAGAAACCCAAATATAACCAATACCCAGTCTCTAAGGGTTGGTTTTGGTAACGTTTTTTTTTTTAATATATCAATGGCAAGTCTGCATTGCTACCTTCAGTGTCGTGTGAGTCATCTCCATTTAGGACTATTGCACATGTAGGTAAGTTTGGCCTTGAATATTTAGTAATCAATGGAAGGTCGTCACTGCTAAAGCTTTCTAGATCATTGTCAGAGACCGCAAGTTTCAGTTTTCTTTTTCTTCGCTTTCGGTTTTTAGCTGAAACCGGAATAAAGCTGGTTGTTGTCACATCAGCAACTAATATTCCATGGTTAGTTTTTTTCCTCTTTTGTACGTCTCCTTCTGATCCACAACGCATCTCCTGAAGTATCTCCATAACAGCAGCAGATATACGAGAGAGTGTTTCTTCTTCAGCGCTTTCTACAGGCGACAATCTTCTCTTGCCTTGTGAAGGATCAAAGGGCATAACCCGGTTTTTCGAAACCATGACCTTAAATTTTTAGAGATTTTTTCGTTTTCATCAAGTCTTTGACGAAGTTTATTTCAAAGTGGCGGAAAAACATTTTTGGATAGTGTTGACATTTTATGCCCTGCAGTTTTCTTCCAATTTGTGAGAATGTCTCGCCAATACTTTTTAAGGGGGCATAAAAGACCACATCTAATGACTACATAAGGTGGTTGTACCTAGTTGATAAGCACGCGAAAAGATATCAATTTCTTTACATATGTTTGCAGGTGAGAAATGAGGAGCCAGGTTGGATCTAAATCTGCAACAAAAGTGAAATTCAAAAATGCATTTACGATCTAGGTATCAAACTACCCACCTTTGATTCATTTTTGCCTGCAAAAAATAATCATGAAAAATTAATTTTCAAAACACACAGAGTCGAACCATCCGCTTCTGGAGCAATTATACATGGCTTCAGCTGGCCCATTCTGAGTCCAGCTTTCCCCCATGTGGTTCACCGGCAGATATACAGTATTTTTCACGATCTAAGAAAGTGGTTTGGCCACTGTCATAATAATAAAAAATATTAAATAACCCTTTGGCTTTTCGTAAGTACCTTGCCCTAACAGGGTCGTATTTGATAGTACGATTCCATGGCTAATGTCTAAAATAAAGTCTAATATACGAGCTCCCAATAATAACCTCACTTCAAACAATAGTGTGATTGAGTTAATAAAGAACAAAGTTCAAAATATAACTGTTGAAAATCGAAGAAACTGTATTCAACATGTCAAAAAAATTGAAAATTCGTATAGATGTATTTCTATAAATATAAATAGTTCAGAACCCGTAAAAAAAACGTATTATTAATAGGGATGCTAATAATACGTTTGTGTCTCCTTTACTCTTTTTATTATTCACTAATGATCTTGAATCCGCTCTAAATCCCGATTCTGAATCTGAACTAGTCTTGTATGCAGATGACACTTCCATTGTTCATTGGAAAATGTTAAAGATCGGGCAAATAAGATCCTAAATTTATTTAAAACTACTTTTTGACTATTTCGCCCCGTCTTCAGCAAATCTTTTAGTTTTTAATTTGTAGATTTGCTGAAGACGGGGGTAGACCTTCCCCCGAAACATCCAGAAATCAAACATTTTTCAGTATCCTTCCTCGGGTACCTTCATAGTGGACCCAGAACTTAAGACTGCCTATTCATCTTATCAAGTAATTATCTTCTTTTGAATTCAAATTTTGTTTGTGGCGAAATACCCAAAAAATAGTTTTAAATCATGAATCCGCCACTATAATTTAGTAATACCGTAAATATATTTATTTCTTGGTGTACCAACAATAAACCCATTGTTAATACAAAAAAAACACAATTTTTGACTTTTTCTCTGAGACGTCATACTACTCTACTCAGATTTCACACTAGAAATGAACAGTACTCAAATTGAAAAGACTAATGAGTGTCAGTTTCTAGGTTTCAAAATAAATAATGATCTATCCTGGATGGCACATGTTGAACATGTCGCAGGCAAGCTGAAATCTGCCTATTTTACAATTATAAATTTAAAAAATCTTCCGTTAACTAAACAGTTAATAACTGTATATTATGAATTAGCATATAGTTATCTAAAATACATGATTTTTTATTGGGGTCAAGCAACTAATGCGATTCGTTCTTCAAAAAAATAATAATCAGAAAAATATTTTCATTAAATCCAATGGAATCACGTCGACAAACCTTTAAAAATAATAGTTTGATGACTTTAACATGTATATTGCTTATGGAGGCAGCTATTTTCGTTAAAAGGGAGCAACATTTATTTCCCCTCGTCTCTTCAGTTCATAATTATTCCAAGAAACTTTATATTAATAACCAACTATCAACTGTCAAAATACAGAAAGAGCCCAGTTTATTTCTGTAACAAACTCCCAAATGATATAAAGGATTTAAATCATTTTGAAGCCTTTAGAAAACAGTTAAAGCATTACCTATTACCTAAAAAACTTTTTATTCATTGACTGAATTTTTAACTGTTCAGTTTAGATGTTTATATGTAGTAGTTTTTAGTCTGTAAGTGTTTTTTACCTTATTTTTTACTTTTAAAATACTTTCTATTGTATTGTTGATTAGGCAGTGATTTTATATGACAATGTTAACACTTTTATAAAGTCTTATTAACAATAAAGAAATGAAGATGAAATAAGATAGCGATAGCGCAATTAAACTAGATAACAATAACTAACGATTAAAATTGTAACAAATGTATGAGGGGAGACTGTGTACCATTTTAATATATTGGTGTAACTACTATATTTTGTATTATTACAACTTTCTTATGACAATTATATTTTAAACCTAATAAGTATACATGAAGTATAGTGCGGCTCTGCACAATGTCTTGCCATCAAGTAATCGAATTATTCTTGTGGTTTATTTATTAGAGGTAATATACCTAAGCCACTTACTTAGATCGTGAAAAATACTATACCAGCATATACGATGCTTATAACAGTCTTCGTGGAGTTAACAACTCTTTCTGGGTATCTCTAGTCTTCTCGAAAAACTAATATAATTTTTGTCTACTCATCATTGCTCTTTTTGTAGATATGTTTGCAGGTAGACGGTTTGAAATTGTATCTTTATACCTTTTAAGAAAGTCTAACCCTGGCAGATTATTTTTAGTATGGGTTCACTAATACCATTTCTATCGATATATAATTTAACATCCTTAGATCTAAGAGATCAGAGGAAAACTCCTAGATCGCCACATGATTTAAATGATCAATTAAAATGTTTCCCTCTTCGTTAGATCAAATTCGAGGTCTCTCAGATTTGGGGAATGTATTCTTAATTTGTGCCCTTAAAGTTAAAGTCGATCTAGGGACTTTATATTTCATGGAAGCAGTCTATCTGATATAATCTTAGCTCGTACATCTTTTATCGCTGCACTCAACATCTCATTGGTATAGATCAGATTAGAATTCAGAAAAAAAATACATCTAAATTAGCTTCGGTTTAGAAAAAAATTCGTTAAAATTTTTGTAGTCATCAAACGTATACCAGTTTATCGCAAAATGTAATAATAATTCGTATACAATAGGCTGCAGCAATGGAACTTTGACCACCTTGAATTTACGTCAATTTTCATTTTAAAATTGAAGTAGAGCTTTGAACAACGATTGCAACGATATACAGCAATATGGGTCTACGACTCACCGTTTCAGACTTATTATCGATCAACTTCATGATGTCAGTTATTTTTTCATAACCAAGTATTCAAATTCTGTAATTTATAAAAATAAATACTTACGCACTAATAGTTATAAGAGATAATACTTTATTCACCCTTAACAATTATCTTAACAAAAGTTAGATTGACTAAAATCAGGAAAAACTGTTGTATGGTTTGTATCAAGCTACATGCCAAAAAAATTTAAACTTGCCTGTATGGTCAAACATTATTTCAGATTTTCCGGCCTAACATTGCCCTCATAGTAAACCATCTTAAAAATGTTTTATATTAAATTTTTATTAATTTTGCTTTTAAATCCACAAGTAGTATTATGAAATAAAAACCCTAAATCAGTTAAAATATTTAAATTAAGCAACAAAAGAATAAACAATTGTAAAATAGTAAATAATCCTAAAGCAAGTGTTGTACGTATCGCCCGTTCTGAGCAAAACATGTAAATTTCCACAAGTTTATTATTTCTTTTGTTACAAAATCACTCTGAGTAATTAAATGTCTTCAGTTATATTTTGCTTAAATGTTTTATTATATTGGCATCCATTTTTAATCACATTAGCTTTTAAGGTTCCCATAAAAAATAATTCAGGGATCATTTTTATTGGGCCCAATAAATTGTTCAAATATGTTGTTTATACACTGATTTATCTCCTCTCCTCTGTGACTTTGAGCATCATCCAGTTGAAACATAGTATTACTTGCTTCTCCAACAGCAAACTGTAGACAACAACCTTGAAGAATTTATTGGACTCAATGGAAATCTTAAGTGCTCTAATTTTAATATAATAAAAAATAAATAATTACGATACGCGAAACATGACAACGTTGTAACTTTTTTAAGTTTTAAATCTTGAGTGACTGTAAGTAGAATGAACTTTTTACCTTTTTTGGCTCAAGGAAAATTTAAACAAGTTTAGAATTACTTTAATTATGACATTTAAAAAACAGATAAAAACTGAAGACAAATATCAATAAATCCGAAACGTTGCATTCCAGATTCATATTATTATTTATCGCTAAAATCGTCTTTAACCACATCATTTTAATCTGTAATATATAGTGTCCTATGTAAAATAAGCAAGTTTAGATCAGCCCGGGAAGAACGCAGCACCAAAATAAATAAAACAAAAGTTCAAAAGAAACACAGAAATATTTTTCCTCTATCTTTTATGATTCTCCAGATAAGAGAATAGGACATCTTACTTTAGACACCCTGTACAGGGTGTCTCGTTTTCTTTGAGCTACTTTTTTGTAAAACGATAGATGACCCAAACAAAATTTTCATAGCTCCCTTCGTTTTTAAGATACAGTGTGAAATTGAAAATATTGCATTTTTGGGCCCCCCTCGTATTTCGGTTGTTGTTTAACTTATCGAAAAGGTAAAAACTGGCTCTGATACAGTTTTTCACGTAGAATCTAGTGGCGTAGTCAGTAGTATGTGAGCTGTCGTTTTTTGAGATATAACACCAACTTATAATTTTTTAAACGGCACACCCCGTATATTTTTATTTTATATTATTCAGTTCACAATAAGCTTCTCGAAAATAGGATATACTTTTCTATTCGAATCGCCCAGTAATTTGCATTTTTTCAGAGATAGACTCAGTTTTTGTTGGTATGCTGGGATTGCCTAAACAAAACAAAAGAAAATTGTTGTCATGTTACATAAATTACTTGTCAAAAACCACTGGTTTGTTTTGAAGCTAGATTAGATAACCGCAACAATTATTTTAAATTGTATAATAAAAAATGGCTAGAAACAAAACGTTTTCTAATGAAGAAAAATACATGTTGCTCTGCTTTACACAATCTAACGAAGATATTAACGAGCTTCGGAACTATATTTATTAAAGTATGCTTAATATTCGTCGTATTTTAATAATAAAGGACATTTTAATGAAGCTGTTGGCGTTTTAAACATGGGTATCCAGATCGAAGACAACCCTGTGATATTACATATCTTAAAAAGAAAGGAAATCTAGTTGATTTCGGATCATTCAATAAGCCGAGAAGCAAAACCTATAACAAGGAAGATGCAGTTAATGTGCTGGCGTCTATTGATGTAGATCCTTTAAGTTATTGCAGAAAAACCCATCAGAATGTTGGGGTTCCAAAACGCCGGGTACAAAAAATTTTAAGGAAACAAGGTTATAAACCATTTAAATTCAGATTGGTGCAACACTTAATCCGGGCGACGGGCAGCGTCGTATGATGTTCTGTGACTGGTATCTAGCAAAATGCGATAATGACTTTTATAGAAAAGTAATATGGTCCGATGAGGCATATACAAGTAGTGCCGGAGTATTAAATAGGCATAATTCTAGACTGGTCGCAAGAAAACTAGCATCGAATATTTCCTCACGAACGACAGGGTAGGTTTGGGTTTAATATTTCTTGTTTCATATTGGGTTGAAAAATAATGTATCGTATATACCAGGGGACTTAGATACAGATCGGTATTTCCAAATACTGGAACTTATTCTACCGGAATTACTCGATGATCTGCCTTCGGCCTATTTATGCGACATCTATTTTCAGCAGGACGGAGCACCTGCTCATAATTCCCCGTAGAATAAGGCAGTATTTGGAAAATAATTTTCTTCGAAAGTGAATAGGGACCAATGGTCCTGTAAGATGGCCAGCGAGATCGCCAGATCTCTCGGTTTCGGATAACTTCCTGTGGGTCCCTATCCACTTTCGAAGAAAATTATTTTCCAAATACTGCCTTATTCTACGGGAATTATGAGCAGGTGCTCCGTCCAGCTGTAAATAGGCCAAAGGCAGATCATCGAGTAATTCCGGTAAAATAAGTTCCAGTATTTAGAAATACCGATCTGCATCTAAGCTCCCCTGGTATATACGATACATTATTTTTTAACCCAATATGAAACAAGAAATATTAAACCCAAACCCACCCTGTCGTTCGCGAGGAAATATTCGATGCCGGTTTTCTTGCGACCAGTATCTAGAATTATGTCTATTTAATACTTCGGCACTACTTATATATGCCTCATCGGACCATATTACTTTTCTGTAAAAGTCATTATCGCATTTTGCTAGATACCAGTCACAGAACATCATACGACGCAGCCCGTCGCCCGGATTAAGTGTTGCACCAATCTGAATTTAAATGGTTTTTAACCTTGTTTCCTTAAAATTTTTTGTACCCGGCTTTTTGGAACCCCAACATTCTGATGGATTTTTCTGCAATAACTTAAAGGATCTACATCAATGGACGCCAGAACATTAACTACATCTTCCTTGTTATAGGTTTTGCTTCGCGGCTTATTGAATGATCCGAAATCAACTAGATTTCCTTTCATTTTAAGAAACGTAATATCACAGGGTTGTCTTTGTTCTGGATACCTATGTTTAAAACGCCAACAGCTTCATAAAAATGCCTTTATTATTAAAATACGACGAATACTAAGCATACTTTAATAAATATAGTTCCGAAGCTTCGTTAACATCTTCGTTAGATTGTGTAAAGCAGAGCAACATGTATTTTTCTTCATTAGAAAACGTTTGGTTTCTAGCCATTTTTTATTATAAAATTTAAAATAATTGTTGCGGTTATCTAATCTAGCTTCAAAACAAACCAGTGGTTTTTGACAAGTAATTTATGTAACATGACAACAATTTTCTTTTGTTTTGTTTAGGCAATCCCAGCATACCAACAAAAACTGAGTGTATCTCTAAAAGAATGCAAATTACTGGGCGATTCGAATAGAGAAGTATATACTATCATATATTTTCGAGAAGCTTATTGTGAACTGAATAATATAAAATAAAAATATACGGGGTGCCCCACTTAAAAAATTATAAGTTTGTGTTATATCTCAAAAACGACAGCCTACATAAAAAATCTGACTACGCCACTAGATCCTACGTGAAGAACTCTATCAGAACCAGTTTTTACCTTTTCGATAAGTTAAACAACAACCGAAATACGAGGGGGGCCCAAAAATGCGATATTTTCAATTTCACACTGTATCTTAAAAACGAAGGGAGCTATGAAAATTTTGTTTGGGTCATCTATCGTTTTACAAAAAAGTAGCACCATATCGCAAAAACCGCAACTCTCTGTCTTCACTAATAAGGGAGATACCCCATAAAAACAACAAAAACCCTGTACAGTGTGATCCAGATAACTCTTTAAGTGGAAATATCTCGGTTATTTTTCAAATTATAAAAAAAAAATGTTCCAAACAACAGTTGTTTGATTCGATTTGCTTTTTCATATACTTATATTTTAATATATTCAGTGTGTCTCAAAAAAGCAAAGCAAGTACCAGCTTTGTTTTTTAACTATAATATATCACATTTTTTAATATTTTCGAATTTTAAATTAATTTCTGCATATTTTTTGTATTATATACCATGTATCAAAAATTAACGGATTTCGAAATATAATTGCTTACTTATTTAGATACCTGTTGCTACCTAGACATAAAGGTTTGTTTTTCGAATGTCACTCATTTTTATTTTGTGCTAATACTTAAAAAATGAGCTATTCGATTTCTGAAAAAAATCAAAATGCCCGAGTTTCATTTCAAGAGTAATAATAACGCTACAAGAACACAACCATGTAGGGAAAATGTTCAGAATACTATCTGTAGCAACTATAATTCATACAAAGGAGTTATTGCAAGAACCAGCGTCCTAAAAAATAAGAAGAGAACGAAACAAAGAAATGAAGAAAGGGATCTTAATTTAAATTTTTTAATTTATTTTCTAGAAAATCCAAGAAAACCTATCAGAAACTGTGTCAAAAAAAATTTTTATGAACCGATGAGGCGATATTTACCACTGCCAATATTTATAATAGGAAAAACTGCCATATTTGGTTCGATGAAAATCCACAAGTTGTCGAGCCAATTGTTTTTCAAGGACGATCGTCAAATCAAGTTTGGTGGGGCATTTTGGGGCGTAAGGTGGTAGGTCCAGTTTTCGTCCGTGCTAACTTAAATGGTTTAAGATATTTGGAACTTTTGGAAAATCAAATTGAGCACTTTATCGATGAACTACTATTTCAAACGGCAAAATATAATTTGGCAACAAGACGGGGCACCACCTCATAATATTGTGGCAGTAAGAGTCTTGCGGAGATACGGAACAATCAGCTGGCCCGCCAACAGCTCAGATCTTACGCCCATAGATACCTTTCTTTATGGTTATTTGAAAGATACGGTTTATAGCAAAATAAATATTCATACAGAAGAAATTCAGAGAAAAATTGTTAAAGAAATGAGAAATTTAAACGAAAATGAACACGAAGCAATTATAAATGCACTGAAACGCTAAAAAAGAATTTACAATAAATGTGACGAGGTTAATGGGAGACATGCAGAGCATTTCATTTAGGCTAGAAATTATAGGTTATGTTTATTTTCTTGTTTATGGTTGAATATAATTTCGAATTAGTACCATGTTATTTCCTAATTTAGTAAACAGAATCTAAAAACTACGAAAAACGTTTCATCTCACTGCGTAAATATTTTGTAGAATATTAGCAAGAAATCAAAATGAGTCAAGCTGTAAATTAGACTTCAATCATTAATGTCATGACACTCCAAAAATAAATCTTTATCTACGGGTAGCAGCGGGTATCTAAATAGGTAAATAATTATATCTGAAAAATCGTAGTATTATCTAATTCTAAAACCTTCCATATTTAGAAAACCGTTAATTGTTGATACATGTTATATTATAAAAAAATATGCAGAATTTAATATAAAATTCAAAAGCATTAAAAAATATATAATATATTGTATTTAAAAAAACAAAATTGGTACTTGCATTGCTTTTTGGGATGTATACAGGGTGTCCCAAAATATAACCGTATGAAAAACAGATCGAATCAAACAACTTTGTTCGGAATAGTTTTTTTTTCTAATTTCAAAAACAACCGAGATATTTCCATTTAAATAGTTATCTGGATCATCCCGAACGTGGTTCATTTCCCAAAATATATATAAAACCAGCAAATGTTTAAAAAAAACCGGCGAATTTCCTTTACACGGAACTTACCCCATTATGAATATTTCCTTTTATTTATTGATGTTGTTTCTTCATGTTGAATTCGTACCAGTTTATCCCTATAGAACATTTAATTTTTGTGCAGAATTTGAAGACAATTAAATATGAAGATTTTTTAATTTTGATTTTACTAGTTTATCTCTATATCACACTAAATTGCAATGTAAAATTAATCTAATTAGTTTTTCCAGGCTGATTTTTTAAATATTTTATTTGATTCATACCAAAATGTTATCAGTTCAGTTCTTTGTAACACTTTTTGAAATCAATCTAATAAATGGTTTTTTTAAGCTGATTTTTCAAATATTTTATTAAGTCGCCATTTCGTTTCTTCATCTTCGATTCGTACCAAAATTTTACCAGTTTATTCCGACGTACATGTAAATCGGATAAGTATTTTTTTGTTAATATTTTGTTTAAAATTTCACTAGGCCGCAATTTTGTTTCGCCATATTGGATTTTTACCAAAATATTACCAGGTCATTCCCACACGACTTTTAATTTTTGACCAAAATTTGAAGTCAGTCGGGTAAGTAGTATTTCAGTTATGTCGCGAACAGACAAACAGACCGAACCGACAGAGCGACTGAACTGAGAAAACATGTTTTTTGGCATCTAGGAACCCTAAAACGTGAAATTATGCAACGCATTTAATAAATTAATCACATAGATTTGATGATAATTTTAGAACTTCTCACTGCAAAATTAAATCCAAGAAGCTTCAACTTAAGCTTATTGAACTTTTAATAATTTTATTATCTGTTAAGTTCCTTAGTTTTCTTCTTTTGCGCAGCTCCCGCGACGTTTTGCAGGGTCGTGGTTGTTAAACCCGGTCAAAAGTGCATATCGAAGATATATCAAACAACAATATGTAAATAAAAAAATGCCGTGTATGTATCCGATGATATCGATAGGTAACATATAATATCGATAGGTAGCCGGTAACATCGATAATTGTGGATCAACGAATTACATATTTACATGCGCTATATGAAAGAAGGGACCTTTCTTTGCTTATTGTTTAGTGTGCTAACCTAACACGAAACCTTACACCAAAGTCGTAGAAAAGTATATTGAGTTATTTCAGAAATACTAATAGCCAAAGGAAATCCCTATGTTAAGTTTACTTACCTTTACTTTACCATTTACTCCCACGGTAAATGGCATATTGTGCAATTCTGAAATAGAAAATACATCTTCCTATAGACGTAACATTTGCAACAAAGGATTTTAACATATTGGGAAAATAAGGCAGGGAAATACTGACATGCTGAAATTCGGATTGTTCATTCTCCATACCAGGATATGATTATCCAATACAAAAAAAAATGACAAATAAGAAGAAATTTTGGGGAGTACTAATAAAACTTCACGTATTTTTCACATTAATCTAGACCTGATTTAAACGTTTAAAACTATATCGGCAGTTATTTCTAGTAGTAAAAAAGTAGATGTTGAAAAGATGAACCCCATGGTCCATGTTTTATATTCGCCGCCGCCCTGTTAATATATACAGGATATCATATTCAAATTCAAAAAGTACTTCGACTGCGGCAAAAATATGCTATTGCAATTTTTTTTTCAGTGAATCCTCAAAATGTTTTCCTGTTTTAAACATAGTCAGCCAAAAAAGGGGATAACATTAATATAAACTGCTTAAAATCTTAGGTGAATAACTATAGTGGTAAAAGTTACCACCGAAAATAAACACTATCAATCAAGAAATTTACCTGATTGCTAATATATACAGGATATCAAATTCAAAAAGTACTTTATTATCGAATAATATAAAATTCTGTTGACAAAGCATGTTAAGAATATACAATATGGGGCTATGCAAAATATAACACGATTAAAAATTTAAACAAGTTACAAATACAAGTTCCTATACAAGAAACTAACTCAGAACAAAGAGATCAAAATAAAGAAAATTGGAATATGTATATAAAGATGGATATTTACACAATAAATTAAAATCTGAATGTACAAGTAAGTAAAATATGGGGGAATAGTGAGCAGCGGGCTAAAAATTAATGAATAGTGTAGATGAAATATTCTTGAATTCATTGATTCGTTAATTTATATACATTGATGAATCGAATGAACGAACCGAACAGTACGTAGCGAGCTTAAGGAAAAAACATATACCGCGTCTGCATATAACTCGCTGACATAATAAGCCTACGTAATAGCTTTTTAAGGGCCTTTTTAAAGCTTGTAACCGAGTCAGAATTTCTTACTGGAGTTGGCGGGTGATTGAACATTTTGCGACCTTTGTAATCCAAGTCCGGCCGCGTTTCACTCTAAGGCGCTGTGTCTCTAATAACGTTTTGATTTTTTAAAAACAAGGGATGTATTTTCTATAATAAATAATGATGTAAGAGTGAGAATGTTCTGACACAGAAAGTGAGGTCTGCAAGATTCTCTTAGTGTAATTCCAAGAATGGCTCGGACTACCTTTTTCTAAAGCCCCTAGGGCGAGAAACTATTTTTTCGTCAGATTATTCCGATTACTATAAATCTTAATGAGTGTTGAAAATAACAAATATCTTTATCCATGGCACAAATCATTTCTTGTGTCAATGAATAAAATGTAAAGCGGGGAGGGTGGAGCTAAGGGGAAAAGGGCGTATACAAAATTATCGTGTTTCATATAGTTTTCAGAGTTTTTAATGGCACGAAGTTCAATTTTACTAATCATTGTAATTTTTTGTGAATGTGTATTGATAATTTTCTATAAATGTGGTAGATAGATATGAGTTTATTTTAATAGGGTTGTCCAAAATTTTAACCTAAGTAAAGTTAATTCAAGCTGATAATTGCAATGAGATTTTGTATAAATAGAACTAAAAAGGATATAATAATATTTTATTCCATATTATGAATTCTTTATGAAGTCGGCCTGAATGTTAATGACTATGTTTCTTAATCGTCTTAATCACATTAAATGTATAACTTCAGTGAAAAAATTTTAGCAAGAAGTTAAAGACTGTTAATAACCGTAGAACCATACTGTGTAAGAGATTTTTGCCCAGACTTGTAATATTATGACCTTATGTAACGTCATTTTATTTCTACTATGGTATTATGATTCGAAATAAAGAGCATATTTATTTATTTAAAAGCCCCGAAAATCATAAAACCCGATATTTTTAGATTATATTAGATTTTGCTTATAACACACACAATACATTTTTGGTCACAAGAATACAGTTATTTACTATTTTAAACATTCATTAAAATTTATATTAACCGAAATAACCTTACAAGAAAATAGATTCCTCTCTTCTAGATCAGGAGGCGTATATCAGGATAGGCCTAAATTAGGATTTTGGTTAATTATACTTTATACAGCAAATTTTAAGACAACATATTAATAATATGTATATAATAATTGCAGAAAAAACCATAATCAATTAAATATGGTTGAAAATACTGGATCTAAACCATTAAATTTTTAATTTCTCCTCGGCTGATAATTGCACTTAGGAACTGATTGTAAATATAATTGATAAAACTGAATTTAAGAGTACGATAGAACGATGTTATTATTCTCAAAGTCGTGCTTCGTGGTTATTTAAAAGGCACGATTTTTTCTCACAAGAAAATATCAAAGCACTCGCCTTAGTTTTATAGGATTATTAACCTTTGCAACAAAAGGTTTTCACCGCATACTATGAAATTACAATACAGACACGAACAGCGTAGTTACAGATTTATGCGGAAGAAATTGCCACTCTATGTGATGATTTATGCTTTCATGAGGTAGACTTAAATAAAACATGCAAATTTTTGAGCCGTTTTAAATTAAATGACATGATATTTACATATTTGGCGGAAATTTTGACAGTTTTTTATTACAGAGCCACGTTGTGATTGTTGTATTACTTGAATTAGCAAAATAAGTATTTTCGTGAAATATGCGTTCTGTGTAGCAAGGGCGGATTTAGTTTTAGTCCTAGCAGGGGTAATGTTAAGGGACGATTCATAAATCTAATTAAATTTAACTCCGGACTGTGACCCCGAACTATATAGACGTAATCAAGAACAAGCAATTGTAATATAAAATATATCATAACTAAAAGGAGATAAGGTAGATTCAAATATTTTCAGGACCGGCGCCGGCGCTAGCTTACTTGCCGCCCTGTGCATCATTTGGACGCGCTGTCCCCTTTCTTCCACATAATTGTACTTTTTATGTCTGACTGAATAGACCGGTAAATTTTAATAGCTTTACACATCTTATGAACCGGGTGTACAACTAAGAAAGGAGGCCGGCTGTATTTCGGAAACCGTTTATCCCACGATGTTGGAAAAAAAATTTTCGTAGTAAAAGTGGCCAAGAGAAAACGTTGGAAATTATTTTTAAATTTCTAAATCGGCCGCTAGAGGGCGCAACACGCGTAGTCATTTAGAAAAAGCAAATTTGCTCATAAGTTCACCTATTGAAGATATATCAAAATTAACTTTATATTAATCTGCCAAATTGTGAATAATTTTTATTTAAAATTTTTTTCTCTAGCTGTTTAAATAAAAAGTGGGGGAAAGGGTAAATGTTTGTTTTTAACCGGACATAACTTAAGTAATAACTAACGGATCTTGACGATCTGGGTCCTGTTGAAAAGGGCATTTATTAGGCTTTCAAATGACGAATTAATTATATTATTTTAAGTTTCATTCCGATCGCCAGATGGCGCTTTCTGTCAATTTCTTAAATTTAACGTGTTTTCTTAAAAATTTCAAATGGATTGATATATTTATTATAGGCCAGTATTACGGAGCACAAAAAAAAACAAGAAGACAGCGCAAACTGCAAGTTGATATCTTTTTTAGTCAAGAAGATATGAGAAAAAAAAAGTATTACTTGACAGTCTTATAAGAAACTCAAGCATTTTTAAAAGAATTTAAACGTGGCATCTAATTATCAATTTTTAACACTAATCTTATTCTTATATTACAAATATTTTAAGTATTCTTCT
Source organism: Kuschelorhynchus macadamiae (assembly GCA_030620095.1). Lineage (NCBI taxonomy): Eukaryota > Metazoa > Arthropoda > Insecta > Coleoptera > Curculionidae > Kuschelorhynchus > Kuschelorhynchus macadamiae. The sequence goes on from JAUTXW010000438.1 coordinate 26,341, forward strand.
ACTTCTTTAATTCATTTTTAACTTATTTGCTTTAATTAACACCCCCTTTCATAAAGAATGTTTCTCAAATGCGTTACTATTCACTTATGCGACGTGCTAAAAGAATAGCAGGCTTTGGCAAAAATTAAGTGTGAGAGTCAAAATAAAACACTATCACAAAATGAGTTGTCAAATTATTATTAAGATTAGTGTTTGTAGTAAGTGTGTATTACGAAAGAAAAATGTCTATTTGTAATGAAGAAGGGTATGATATGCTTGCAGTTTACTTTGAATGCTTTCAAAGTGCATTGCAGCAAGAATATATGCTACTAGATACCCTGGTAGACGTAGATATGAGCAAAGGGTTTTACACGATTAGCAAGACGTCTTCGTGCTAGTGGTAGTTTTCATCGCCCCCCTCCATTGAATCCTTACAGTAACCCAGTCATCTTAAACACTAAATCGGCTGATATTTTTACTTCCCCATATATTAAAAATACACTATAAAAAGTAAGTATTGGAAATACAAAGATTTCCGAAAAATTTAAGTTGACTCGTGACAAAACTGTTCAACCTTAAATCGTGGGATCCAATCATTTATTTGTATTGTCACTGGCTTCTTGGTATGATAGATAAGGATCCCCAGATCCTTTCAAGAATTTTGTGGACCGATGAAGCCACGTTTCGTTCCGGGCGGGGTAAATTTACATAACTTATATTATTGGTCGGAACATAATCCTCATTGGAAGCAAGACGTTCAGATTCAAGGCCGCTGGAGCATCAATGTTTGGTGTGGCATAATAGATGGTAGAATTTTAGTTCCAATAAGTTTCGATGAACCTTTAAATGGGAGAATTTATTTACACTTTCTCCCAAATCAGCTACCAGATTTACTGGAAGACATTGATATATAGACGAGACTTAGCATGATTTACCAACATGATGGCTGTCCGACTCATTTCTCTGTCAATGTCAGATAGTTCCTAGACGATCGGTTTCCGGGGAGGTGGATCATTTCTCTGTCAATGTCAGATAGTGTTTAATATCCGACTAACAACGAAAGAGAACCTTATCAACCCAATTCAAAACTCTATCGAGATTATCGATTATCGAGAGGCTCCGTTTATGCATTCGAAATGACGGCAGGCACTTTGAGCAGTTCACTTGACACTAATTATCTGGCCGACAAGATATTTTTAACACAGGCCAGCTCATTATGTTCACAATGGAAATACCCTCCCAATAATAAAAAAATATTCGGGAAGCCCTAATACGTACCATTTTTAATAGCCTAATTAGAAACTTTTATATTGGCAGGTAAACAATTTTATTGTGGGGCGGCTAAAATGGGTCCATTTTACAACGGAAAAATTACCTAGGCTGGGTTGTTTACAACATTAGACATAAAATAAACGTTGAACATCACTCTTCTGTTGAGTTTCGAATTGAGTGGTTCTTTGTGTATCGATAAGCAAGTGTATGTGAAGACGAGAATATTTTCCGAAAATGTAAAAAAGCCTACTTTAAGTATTTTGGTGTGTTAATTGGGGATCAAGATAAGCGGTGGGCTCCCCATGTGTGCTGTGTTAGTTGTTGTGTATCATTGGTGCAGTGGATGAAGGGAAAGAGAAAAAGTATGCCTTTTCCAGTTCCAATGGTATGGCGAGAACCCACCAATCATTCTGACGATTGTTATTTTTGCCTGACAGGGACTGAAGATTATTCCAAAAAGGGAAAGCACAATATAGAATATCCAAATTTGCGATCTACCGACCTGTTTCTCATAATACAAATTTGCCAGTGCCGATTGCGCCTTTAAATTAACAAGTTATTGATTTGGGAGATAATGGAGATAACGCATCATCATTCCTCAGAAGAACAGTGCACCGATCCCACTTTTACCACAGATCCCGGCGAGCCACATTTGATTGTTCAAAGTGAATTAAATGATTTAATACGTGATTTGGGGTTATCCAAGCAACAGTCAGAACTTCTGGGTTCCCGTCTTAAGGAATGGAACTTATTGGCCAAACAAACAAAAATTACGAATTTCAGAAAAAGGAATGCCATGTTTTCTGAATTCTACAGTATAGAAAATTCGCTGTGCGCGTGTACTGATATAGACAGTTTAATGCAGGAACTCGATATTGAACATTCTCCCCGTGAATGGCGCTTATTCATAGACTCATCTAAATATAGCTTAAAAGCTGTGTTATTGCATAATGGAAATTTAAAACCCTCTATACCAGTTGCCCATTCAGTTGCAATGAAAGAAAATTATAAAAATATGCGCACGATTTTGGATAAAATAAACTACAAGAGGTATAAATGGCAGATATGTGGGGACTTAAAAGTTATAGCGATTTTAGTGACACTTCTGGGGGGATTTACAAAATATTGCTGTTTTCTTTGTTTATGGGACAGTCGTGCAATAAATCAGCACTATGAATCAAAATTTGGACAGAAAGAAGCGAATTTCAACCGGAATCTCAAAATGTTAAATTTATACCTCTTGTTGATCCCTAAAAAGTCGTTTTGCCTTCTCTTCACATTAAACTTGGGCTGATGGAAAACTTTGTGAAGGTTTTGAATAAAGATGGTGATGGATTTAAATACCTAAGATAAGTCTTTCCCCAGTTAAGTGATGCCTAATTAAACAAAGGCATTTTTATTGGACCACAAATCAGAAAATTGCTGGACGATGTCAATTTTACGGAAAAGCTTACCAGGCAGGAACTCAGAGCATGGAATTCATTTGTTAATGTAGTAAGAGGATTTTTAGGCAACAATATGGATGAAAATTATGAACAATTAGTTAATGATCTCTTAGATACCTATAAAGCGCTTGGTGCCACAATGTCATTAGAAATTCACTTGGTCCATTCCCATCTGTCATTTTTTCCTAAAAATTTGGGAGCTGTTAGTGACGAGCAGGGTGAAGGGTTTCACCAAGATATCAGAACAATGGAAATTCGGTACCAAGGACGATGGGATCCAGCCATGATGGGTGACTACTGTTGGTTTTCGAAGATAGGATATAGGACACCTCATAAACGGAAAAAATTAATTATTGTTTTAAGTTAATATTTTTCTCGTTTGCTTTTCTCTTAGATGTATGGTATGTTTAATAGGCTAAAACTGTAAACATAGTCAATAAACAGGATTAAGAATTTTCTGAAATAATCTTTTCTATAGATATTAAGTATCGTAACATTCGATATGGTTCTCCAACTCTAACAAGAAAACCCTACGTGCTGCAACTTTCTATTTGTCATTTTCGTATTTGGATAGGTCTATTCTACTAGATTATGCTATTCTGATTTGTGTTACAACAAAAAAAAATTTTTGTCGGCCAGTAGTTAGCATAATACTTTTGATCAGTTTTCGCTATTTGTTTTATAACCTTTTCCCCTTCATATTATTTCTCAGAAAAATTCATTGTTATATTTTCATTTGTTAGTTTTTTGCAAATAGCTATTCTGGTTCCTCCGTTAGTTATGTAATGGCAAAATGAAAAAATAATATGCCACATCTTTTGTTAATCTACACTTATTTAATGCGTCTTTTTGATTTTTTTGTGCTCCGTAACACTGGTCTATAATAAATATATCAATACATTTGAAATTTTTAAGAAAACCCGTTAAATTTAATAAATTGCCAGAAAGCGCCAACTGGCAATAGGAACGAAACTTAAAATAATATAGTTCATACATTATGTGAAAGCCTAATAAATACCCTTTTCAACAAGATCAAAATCATCAACCTTTTCCCCCATTCTTTATTTGAAAGCTAGAGAAAAAACCCTTAATAAAAATTATTCGTAATTTAGCAGAGATTAATATGAAGTCAATTTTGATATACCTTCAATGGGTGAATTTCTGAGAAAATCTGCCTCTTCTAATTGACTACACGTATTACGCCCTCTAGCTGCCGACTTGGAAACTTAAAAATAATTTCCAGCGTTTTTTCTTGGCCACTTTTGCTTTAAGAAAAATGTTTTCAACATCATGGAACAAACGGTTGCCGAGATACAGCCGGCCTCCTTTCTTAGTTGTACACCCGGTACGGGTGGTGTCAAATTGAACACACATTTATTCAACAAACATTCCAGGAATACCATCAGGACCCCTGCTGTATTGATTTGAAATAGAGTTTATTGCATCTATACTATTTGACGAGCTAACAGGGTATTTAGTGGTATTAACTGTTTTCTGAAAAGAAAAAATAGGTTCGTTAAGTTTTCATTCTTAAAAACTGTAAAAAATGCAAAAATATTCTCCAGTTCAGTGCTATCTTGATTGATTATATTATCATAGACAACATTACTAGGTAATAGATTATTTTATCTTGTTTCGATAATACACTCAGTTCCAAAAAAAGGTGACGCACTCGATTTTTCGCCCAAGTTCAATGTCTTGTGAATTTTTTTTTCGTAGGTAGATAATACATTTGTCTTACAGCAGAAATGAAACAAATGAAAATGTTCTCAAAGATTCTTGGATAATAACGAAAAAGCTTTTTGACTTGCTCTGTGTATTAGTTGAAGTTTCCTATTGGAAAATTTTACAGCCTATATGAAAGACCCTTTTTTGTGAGCGTTTTGTTTTTTTATTCATGGACTTATCTCTAAAATTGACCGAATGACAGCTTTTGTGCTGAAACTTTGCCAAGCTACATGAGTGTTAATAGAAAAACTTAAACACTGCATTTTTTTCTGTTTTTTAAATCATCTTGTATATTTTTCGAGCATTCGTATGGACAATTCTTACATTCCCTTCTTCTAAGTTAAATTTGTTATTCTGTTCATTAATTTGTCTTAACAAAATGTCTGAATTACAGCTTTTTTATTGCAACCTTGCATTTTGCCAAGGTACCTACTTGATTTTTCAGAAGTGATATTCTAATGAAATAAACATTATATGAATTCTATAAAACTTTGTTATTAACGCAAAATAAAAACTGAAAAGAACTTGAAGAATGTGCTTAGTACGAATATTGCCTCCTCTAGCAACTCTGAGAGCTTCTAATCTGCGTGGCAAACTTGAAATTAGATATCTTATTCCTTCGATTGGTATACGGTCCCATTCTTCTGAAAACGCATCTGCAAATTCTGCTAGACTTTTAAAAAGCCTTTCATCCCACATATATTCTCTAGCATTCATATCGGGGCTTCTCGCATGCCACTGTAATGTAGTGACACCCGCAGTTTCTAGGAAGTTCTGCACTAGTGCTGCGGTATGTGGTCGGGCATTATCCTGCATCAGAATAAAATTGAGACCAAGTAAATTAACAAGAGATAACACATACTGCTCGAAATTGTCATTGATGTAAATTTGGGCTGTCTGATGGGGAAAATATGAAGTGGTTTTTCATGGAAATTCCACACCATAACTGAACCACCATTAAAATTAACGCATTCTGTTATCAAAGATTGATAAAACGCCAGTTCTTCTTCATACTCTTTTTCTCCCATCCACCATATTAAGGCAAAACATTGATTGGTCAGTAAACAGGACATTTGACCCTTCACGATTAGTCTATTCTCCATAATTTTGAATCTCCGAGTAGCACGATGTTGAGACAGATTTGGGAATTCAGGAACCCTCACAGCAAGAGCGGCGTAGCGTTTACTACGCCCATCATGAATTAAAGCAGCTAATCTTGCCGTTTGTTCGGGTGTAATTTGAGGCATTTTATCACTAAAACCTTTTTTTCGTATAAAAAATGTCAATCATAAAGGTAGTGAAATACATAAATGTCAAATATGGCTGACTGTAACAAATTAATTTAATTGACTGGATCGTTACTTGATACTGATCGTTACTTATGGAAACGATCAAATACACCTGTTAAAGTTCAAGAAGATCTTCGCCAAGTTCGAGATGCTATGGTTAGTGAGCAGATGGTTTGTGTACGCATAGCAGAAGTGAATTTAAAGGCAAGGACACCTGAAAAAGGCTACATTTATTGTTTTACTTGAATATCGTTCTGCATATTCTGACGTAGGATAATGACCAGTCGTATACCCTAGCAATAGTTCGAAACTGTGGGTATCGCCACATTATACGGCATGCGAGAAACCCCAAAATGAATGCTGTAAAATATTTGTGGAATAAATTAAGAAGGGTGCGTTCTCGCGAACGGTCTTTGGAGAGCCTAGCAGAATTGGCAGATAAAACATCAAAAAAATGGGATGGTGTACCAATGGAAAGAATAAGAAACTTAATTTCGAGTATGCTACAAGATAAGAAGCTCTCAGAGTTGCTATAGAGAAGATAATATTCGGTACTAAGCACATTTTTCAAATTCTTGTCCGGTTATTGTTATTTTAAGTTTAAAACATTGTCTAACTTTTTCCATTAACAACTATGCAGCTTGGTAAGGTTTCAGCAAAAAAGCTATAATCCGGTCAATTTTAGAGATAAGTCGGTGAATAAAAAGCCAAAATGCTCAGAAAAAGAGGTTCTTTCATATAGGGTCTAAACAGTTTCTATACGAATTCTCAACTAATACACAGGGCAAGTAAAAAATAGCAAAAAAGCATAGTTCTAGTTTTTACATTATTAACCAAGAATGTTTGAGAAACTTTTCATGTGTTTCATTTTTGCTGAAAGACAAAGGTCTTACCTACCTACGAAAAAAAATCGATCCACTTGTTTAGAAGATATCAGACATTGAACTTGGGTCAAAAATCAATTGCGTCACTTTTTTTGGAACTGAGTGTATAAAATCAGAATGATATACGACTATCGGCATTAGGATTGTGGAGAAATTCTTCTGCTGGGTGAAAAATTCGCCACGTATATATTTATAGAATATATTTATGAAACTAAATAAAGCAGTTAACGGTCTGTTTAGAATTATACGAGCTTCGACTCACATACATTCCTGCTAGGGTGATTTTTTGAGATTACAAAAATTTTATTTGGCAGCCATTTAGTTCCCCCATCTTGAATTAGTACCACACCTTTAGTAGTTTATATCTATACTATAATTAGTTATGCACACTATTTGAAATAAATTCATTAAGTATTTTTTTCAGGCTGAATTTCTATATATTTTATTAAACCGCCATTTTGTTCCGCCAACTTGTATTCGTGCCAAAATTTTACCAGTTGATTCCTATATAATACTTGATTTTTGTGCAAATTAGATAAATAGTTTTTTGCGTAATATTTTTTTTAACGTTTCATTAGGCCGCCATCTTGATCCGTCATATTTGATTTTTACCAAAATATTACCAGGTCATCCCCATTAGATCCTTAATTTTTGACTAAAACCTAAAGTCAATATGATGAGCAGTTTTTAAGCTATGCCGTGAACTGACAGACAGACAGACAAATATAAAACATATTTTTTGGCATCTAGGGACGCTAAAACGCGAAGATATGTAAAACCTGAGAGGGTGATTTTTTCACGATTACAAACATTTTATTTGGCTGCCATTTTGTTCCACCATCGTAATTAATACCACAATTTTACTAGTTCATCTCTATACTACAATTAGTTATGGTACACAATTTGAAATCGGTTGATTAAGTAGTTTTTATTTCAGGCTGAATGTTTTATTAACCGCCATTTTATTCCGCCATCTCGGATTCATACCAAAATTTTACCAGTTGATTCCTACATGATACTTCATGTTTATACAAACATTTGAGATAAACTGGATAGTTAGTTTTTTTAGTCATAATTTCTTTAACGTTTCAATAGGGCGCCATCTTGTTTCTGCGTATTAGATTTTAACCAAAAAATTGCCAGGCCATTCCCATATGAGCCCTAATTTTTGACTAAAATTTAAAGTCAATCCGATGAGTAGTTTTTAAGCTATACCACGATCTGATCGACAGACAGACAAAGCAACAGACGGACCGACGGAGTTGATAAAACATATTTTACGAGAATATAATATGTGAAACCTGAGTGGGTGATTTTTTCAGTTTACAAAAATTTTATTTGGCCGCCATTTTGTTCCGCCATCTTGGATTCGTACCAAAATTTTACCAGTTGATTCCTACATAATACTTGATTTTTGTGCAAAATTTGAGATAAATTGGATAAACACTTTCTCAATAATAATTTTTTTAACATTTCAGTAGGCCGCCATTTTGTTTCTCCACATTGGATTTTTACCAAAATGTTACCAGGTCATCTCCATATACCGCGAACAGACAGACAGACCGACTGAATCGAGAAAACATGTTTTTCGTCATCTAGGGACCCTGAAACGTAAAGATCTGAAAAAATCCCGGAGGGTGATTTTTCACGATTAGAATTCATGACTTTGATGAGGAAAGTAAAAATGTAAATTTAATTATAAAAGTCGCTGCCTTTATCGCCGTTATACCTGTGTTTTTTTACATTATTATTACAAAAAAACGGGTGAACGGATTTCAAAACAAAATATAGAGAAATGTCCTCTACAATTTTGCATTTGACTCATCAAAATCGGCCAAGCCGTTTAGACAATATGCGCGAACAAGCATAAAAAAACATACAGGTTGAATTGAAAACCTCCTCCTTTTTTGAAGTCGCTTAAAAATAGGATCCATTTAAGAGGTATTTTGTTTATATTGGATAGATCGTCTATTTGGGGTATAATATGTCTTTGACATAACAATATAACACAGGATTTTAGATTTTCGAGATATTAATATGCAAATAAGGCCTAATAGTTTCAATTGGCATAATTTTATTACTTCTGAAGTAATTTAACTACTCCACCGGCCTCGCCTTTGTTTTTTTTTTGTAGAATCATTGATATTATCCAAGGTTAGATAAATATTAAATAAATAAATAAATAAATAACGCCTTTATTTGCAGAATACATATTTGCAGAATACATATATATATATATATATATATATGAGTAGGCGAGATTTAACCCTATGGTTATTCTTACATCTAACCTATCCCACATACAAAGATCAGAATAAGTCGTTTTTAAGCTTAGTCTATATAAAACAAAAATAAATCAGAAACTAATACATAATTTTAAAAACAATGGAAAAGACAAAATAATTATAAAGATTGCCTAGCCAATAATTGCTGTTTATATTTATAGCGAAACCCATATATGGAACTAGTTTTGAGATCAGGACTAAGGGAGTTGTACAAACTCACAGCCATGTAGGTGAAACTACGTTGGAACAAAGCAGTATGATGATGTGGCATTGTCAAACGATTCAGCTGCCTCACATCTCGATCATGTACAAAATTTCTAAAGATCAGTTTCTCTCTGAGGTATATAGGGGCTGATGTTCTTAGCAATTTCATGACTAAGACAGTGAAATGCAATTGTACGGTGTTAGATAATCTAAGCCATTTCAATTCATTTATCTTTGCAGATACATGATCATATTTCCTAATACGATATACAAAACGGCAACAAACATTTTGTACATATTGTAATCGATTTTTGGATAAGGAATCAAGACACGGATAGTAAACAACATTACAATAATTAAAAGTTGATATTACTAGGGACTCGCATAGTTTTTTTCTCATTTTAAAATTTAATATGAAACGATTAGCATACAACATTTTCATTTTAGCATATGTTTTTTGTAAAAGTTTGTTGACATGGTCCTTAAACCTTAAATGTGAATCGAACACCACTCCCAAATTTTTAATGGTATCTGAAAAGTGCAAACTCTCATTTGCCAACTTGAGGGTCAATGTCCTTTGTAAAGCTGCCCTACGATTATCCTGGCAAAACAACAGAACTTGTGTCTTATCAGGATTTATTTTTAAATTATGCTCATTTGAAAAAGCTAGTAGGGTATCCAAATCGCTATTAAGTTGTTCCGTTGCTAACGCAGAATCTGAAGGATCAAAATAGTAAAGGAGCTGGGCGTCATCTGCATATGTTTGTACATGAGAATATTGAACAGATTCAAAAATGTCAAACGTGTATATAACAAACAACAGGGGACCCACAATGGACCCCTGAGGTACACCGGAAGCTATTTTTCCTGCAGACGACAGATTCTCCCCCACATGAACTCGTTGTTGCCTGTCTGTCAAATAGCTGTGAAAAAAATTAACAGAGAGCTCATCAAATCCCAAGTATTTTAATTTGGCGCAAAGGAGGTCATGGTCCAGCACATCAAAGGCCCTAGAATAATCTAAGGAGACCGACACAACAGCAATTTTTTTGTAAAGAGCCCTGATGATATTATCAGTTAAATTCAATAAAGCCGTCGATGTGCTGTGACTCTGTCGGAAGCCAGACTGATGAACTGGAAAAAGATTATTGGCGCATAGATATGTAGTCACTTGTGTGTGCACGACCCTCTCTAGAACCTTCGACATGACAGGCAACAAACTGATAGGTCAGAGCTCATTGATCTTCGTAGGGTTGTTCACCTTTGGTATGGGGCAAACAATCGACTCCTTCCAGGCCGTCGGAAAATACCCAGTTTCCAGGCAGCAATTAATAATATGGGTCAGGTGATATAAAATAACAGGCACGCTAAGCCTTAGCATATAGAGAGAAAGTTCATCATTACCAGCAGCATTGGACTGTAAGCTGTAGATATATTTTAAGATGGTTTCAGGGGATTCCAATCTAAAACTAAAACTGCTTTATTTAAGCAATTATCAGATTTTTGGAAGACACTTAAGAAGTGCCCGTTGATCTCATTTGGGTTGGATAAGGCCTGAGGCAAATCCGAATTCTTTTTTGAACTTGAGTATGCACCCACCTGTCCAAGTCCCTTCCAGAAACTTTTTGCGTTTCTTCGTTCCAGAAATTCCAGGTACCCTAGCTTCTCGCGGCGGACGGAATAGAGTGTAAGATTTCGCAAAGTCTTATAATTATCTAAATTCTCTTGTGACCTGTTTCTTTTGAGCTTTGCTTGAGCCTTGTCTCTTTCTCTCATTAGAGCCTTTAGCGCGGGGGTAAGCCAGGGTGCTGGAGGTTTATTGACCCTTGATGTTGTAAGAGGAGCATGATGGGAAAAAAGTGATGCTAGGTGACCAGTCAGAAAAGAAACCTTTTCTTCAATATCCGCCATGTAGTAAAGATGGTCCCGAGGTACGTTTAACAGGTCATTATAAAAGTAGTTTTCGTCAAAATTTCTGAAGTTTCTGTAGGTGACAAACTTCTGAAAACGATTCTTTGATTGAACCCTAATCTTACAGTACACCAACCTGTGATCACTTATGGTATCTGCCTCTAAGGTACCTGAAGATGTAACATAGTCAGCATCACTAACAAAAACAGGGTCCAACAGGGAAGAGGTATTCCTTCCAATTCTAGTAGGTTCCGATATAACCTGAGAGAAACCTAGCACATCAAACATATCGGACACAGGATTTGGCATATTACTGGGCATCATATTTATGTTTAGATCGCCCAAGACAATAACAGACTCATAAGATGTGAAGATTTCTGGAAGAAATCTATCAAGAGACTCTACACAATTTACGACATTATTTTTTGTACGATAAATTACACCTATAGCAATGGTAGTCTTAATATTTACTCTAACCTTAATCCAAAAATTTTCAAACCCTTCAATTCTCTCTGGTACCTGTAAAGGTAATGGTTCACTAGAGAATGACTCCTTAACATATATCCCAACGCCACCTCCCCTGCCCTCAGGGCGATCACACCTAAAAAACTTATACCCATCAATATGCACTCTGTCTGAAGCCACAGGAGCACTTAACCACGTCTCAGTGACTGCCACAACATCAAAACTGTTCCTTGTAACCATATCTGAAAACTCAGGAAAACCTGTAAAAATAGACCTTAAATTTAAATGGGCTACACCAAACTCAGTAAAATTATTGCACCTATTTGTCATATTTGAATGTTTTATTTAATCTATTGGTTTGCAAGAATAATTTGTCTTCTTGTTTTGTAAATCAAGAATTTTTAGCATATATGGGCAATTCCTGTCTAAAGATGAGTGTTGAACATCTACATTACCTATACTTTTATTTTTATTTGCCTTTATACAATTGATACATTTTTTATTTAAAGCTTGACAGTCTTTGTATGAATGTTCCTCGGAACAGGTTGAACAAACTTTTTTCAGTGAGCAATCCTTGGCGTAGTGACCAAAACCCATGCAGTTGAAACATTGAAGAACACTAATGTGATTGAAGACAGGACACCTCGACCAACCAATCTTAACCCTATTATCTTTTGAAAGCACACTGTGTGATGTGGGATCTGTTTCTAATAACAAGTCGATTTAATTGTTAAATTATTAAAATAAAATTGGTCATAATCGCAATTGTAATACTATTTTATCTTATCTAGTGTAAATAATAATCTTTGCGTCACTTGTATGCAATAACATAGGGTTTTATAAAAGTCATTCTGTTTGCATATAATTTGCCAAATGCCAGCCCAACAAAAGAATAAAGATAAAACTGGGTAATATTTGTTTATGACGTTTGGAACGTATCCGTCCGATATAGGAGATTCTTGTGTAATTTATTTTTAACCCACCTACCATATCATGTTCAAAAAAGCTTAAAATCAATTTTAACAACAAAAACTGTAAAAAATGAAGCGTATCCTTAATTCACAGAAAAGTAAGACATCAGTGGAGAAACCTTGTAGAGTTATTACTAAAGATAGGCAATTTTCGTATGTACGAAATAGATGCGATATTTTAATCTTGAATACGTACCACAATTTTTCCATTTATCTCTATACATCCATTAGTTCTTGCACAAAATTTGAAATCAATCTAATAAGTAGTGTTTTAGGCTGATTTTTTAAATATTTTATTAGGACGCCATTTTGTTTTGACATCTTGGATTCGTACCATAATGTTACCAGTTCATTAGGTATGTAACAATTGATTTTTACGCAAAATTTCAGGTAAATTGAAAAATCAGTTTTTTAGTATTTTTTTTTAACAATTCACTAGGCCGTCATTTTGTTCTACCAAATTGGATTTTTACCAAAATATTGCCAAGTATTTCAAATGACCCCTAATTTTTAACCAAAATTTGATGTAAATCGGATAAGTCAGTCAGGCAAACCGAAAAATAGACGTTTAGGACCCCAAAAACGTGAAAGTATGTAAAAACCTGAGAGGGTGATTTTTTACGATTCCAAACATTTTATTTGACCGCGATGTTGAATTCGTACCCCAAATTTACCAGTTCATCTCTATGCTTTATTCCTGCACAAAATTTGAAATACATGTAATAAATAGTTATTGCAGGCTGATTTTTTAAATATTTTTTTGAACCACCGTCTAGGATTCGTATCAAAAATTTAACAATTTATTCCTACGGAATACTTGATTTTTTGGCAAAATTTGAGGTACATTGGATAATTACATTTTCAGTAATAATATTTTAACATTTCACTAGCCCGCCATTTTGCACCGCCTTATTGGATTTTTACCAAAATGTTACCAGGTCATCCCCATAGGACCCTCAATTTTTGACCAAACGTTCAAGTCAATCAGGTAAGTTTTTTAGCTGTGCCGCGAACAGACCGACCGACAGACCAACGGAATTGGGTAAACATGTTTTTTGGCATCTATATAGGCACCCTAAAACGTGAAGTTCTGTAAAAACATGGAAGGGTGATTTTTTACGAATATTTGGTTGGTATCGTTCGGGATATCTCTCAAAATACAAATTTCGACATTTTTTTTTATTATTCATTAATGCCTTATTTTCATTTTCATTATCATTTAAAGATATCAAACTGCAGATATTTTTCCGTCCACTACTTGAAAAATAATTATGTTTTATCGAAAACTATTATTTGGTTTCGGATTTTAATTACATACTTATTTTTTGTTTTATTAATTTTTAGAAAAGCAATTTTATTTTGTTATCGAATATTTATTTAATAAATAGTCGATTTAATTTTTTTTGTTAGTTTTTTATAAAAAACTATTGTTTGGAAAAGTAAAAATATTGAAAACTTACTTCATTTTTGGGAAAAACACTATGGTACTGATGAAGAGCTAAATTAATTTATAATCGAAATGACGAAAATGTCATTTGGCCCATTTAAAAAAACTCAACTCTGGAAAAAATAAAGAGTTGTTACGATACTGAATACTGCGTAAAAATTTATTAACTTGAAGGTTTTCTCTATCTTGATTATTAACCGAGTTACAGAGAGTTTTCAAAAATGACAAAATTTGAAAAATGCTCTGTATATTAAAACCGAATGAAGGTAGCTTTGTTCTGTTCACGGGAATCCATTTGTATTCGAAATCGAATTTGGGTGTGCCTAGTCGATTTTTTTTCTCAATCGTTTCACCAAAACCCTGCTTGTACGTCAAAAAACGCCATCCTGTACAGTACGTAATACCAATTATATATCTCATTAATTTCCGTGGTAAATGAAATAATTCATTAGAAAGGAAATTTCCTGACATTGGGTAAAACCAATTTGTAGAGCACTTTACACAGAGTAACAAATATGCCATTTTGTTTTGTTTTTTTTTTTAATTTAAAACAAGTTACTATTTTATAAAATTGCAATGACTATGGAAAACAGAAAAAACGACCTAAATAAAAATCGAAAGATATAAAAGCAATAGGAAGTACAAATATGACATAATCTCCATCTGTGGATATATTCACATACCGAGTTTATTGATACGAAAATAAAAACATATAAATTATAAGCTGAACAGGTGTTCGCACAAAAAGCATCTGGAATATAATTATAGTAATTTATTATGACCTTGAAAATGAAATTGTATTTCTTCGATGGGAAAAATTGATAAATTATGAAGAAACTGTGAATAACTATTACGCCAATCGTTTCATAAAATATCTATAACTTTTGTTTGTCTTAAAAATCTTATTAGTTACCTACGTAAGCAATTCAGTACTTTGAGATTATATTTTTTATTTACATATTTACCACCATATATTTTAGGTGTTGCAATTGGGAACAAATCACCCTCCCAGATCTTTTCAGATCTTCATGTTCCATAATCCCCAAAAGCCATAAGACATCTCGGTCTGCCTGTGTGTCGGTCTGTCTGTTCGCGGCATAGCTAAGAAACTACTTACTAATTGACTTCAAATTTTGGTCAAAAATCAAGGGTCATATGGGGAAGATATATTTACATTTTGGTAAAAATTAAATATGGCAGAACAAAATGGCGGCCTAGTATAATTATTTCTAAAAAAAATGCTTTTTCAGTTTACCTTAAATCTGGCACAATTATCAAGTGTGTCATGGGAATATAAATTTGGAAATTTTTGATACGAATTCAAGGTGATGGAACAAAATGGCGGCCAAATAAAATGTTAAAAACATCAGAGCAAAAAAACCTTATTTAAAAGACATCCAATTTTGCACTAAATTAGATGTGATAATAAACTAGTAAAATTTTTGTACAAATTCAACATCACCCAATAATAAAATGGCCTAATAAAATGTTTAAAAAATCAGTGTAAAGAACCACTTCGTCACCTGCTTTTATATTTTGCCTAAAATAACTTACTTACCCAATGATCTTCAAATGTGTCAAAGATTGAAGGTCAATATAAGGATGAAACCGAAACATTTTGGTGAAAATCCATCATAGTGGAAAAAAGTGGCCGCCTAATAAAATGTTTAAAAAATCAGTGTTAAAAAACTAATTAGTACTCAATTTTCCTCAGTTCTATCCACAAATTAGCTGTGACATACGAAAGAAATGGTGAGACCCATATGAACCTTGATACGAATGCATAATGGCAAAATAAAATGTTTAAAAATCAATATAAAATAACTATTTATTCAATAAATTAAGAAAATCGTGGTACGAATCTGTTATGGGGTAATAAAGTGTCGGCCTTATAAACTGTTTCAAAAATTGGCCTGAAAAAACTACTTACTGGATTGATTTCAAAATTTTCACAAAAACGAATCTGATAATGATGAACTGATAACATTTTCGTACAATTCAATATTTCGCTACAAACTTTCCTTTATGAATTCTTCCTTCTATTAAGAAAGAAAAGGTAAAGTATGACCCAATTTGATTCAAAGCTTGGTTATTTATTATGCAAAGACAGATTGTACTCCGATTAGATGATCCATCTAATGTGTAACATAATAACACCTAAAAGCAACTTTGTATTGCATTCAGTATAGTTGGAATCTATCTAAACATTTCCACGTAGGCTAACACCCAGAGTTGCCAGTCCGTGACGCATTGCATCCGATCGGGTAGTTAAGTTCATTTATAGGCAGGGTTGAGATGATTTAAAATATCAAAATCATGATTTTTTTTAAACTTTAGGCAAAAACTGCCCTTTTTATTGGTTAATTGTCTATTTACGAAAATAACATTTCGAAAATACTTACAATAAAACCAAACATAACTATAGCATTTTTCTAATAAACTCTTATATGTATAACATTTAAAACTAATTAAAACATTACAAAAGTTCAAAAAAGCTAAATTCCAAACGTAAAATTATAATATTCAATACCTTAAGTATTTAATTAAGCATCCTTTCGAACAGAACAATTAAGTATTAAATTTAAGATTAAAGAGAAATACTAACATAGAGGCTTTCTCATTGCCAAGTCTATTTCTAATACCAAAATGAACAAATCCATTTCTAGAGAATTCTTTCCAAGTCGGAAGGCACATATAATGGGAACAATTATGTGTAGTATATTTCTGGAATAGCTTTTTGAGATCTCGAGAACTGAAGTGCTGCCACATTTTGTAATACCTCGCTAGACAACATAGTTTTCAAAAAAGCTGATATTGATATAAATTTGTGTCCACATTTTCGATATTATCAAAAACAGCCATACGTTTTTTCCATGCCTCAACTGCATTAGAAAAAGAGGCACCTTTTTGCTGAATCATATACATCTTGGTTTAAGGAATTTTGACAAATATTCGGTCATACGTTTGATATGAATATCGAATACTTTTTGAAAAATCACTTAATCAGTGTCATCTTTGTGTTCTTCACAAAAATGAGTTTTGGGCACTCACTAACATAAATATCCAAGCAGTCATTCCATCTAACATATTTTGATAATATTAGCTTCTTTCCTTCTTTTTGGTTGTACCAAGCATTTGGCAAATGTATTTTACATTTTGCATAATCTTTCACATGTCTTACTTCTAAATCTTTGGAAAGCAAATTCATTATATGAGCAGAATACCCGAATGTAAAAATGGGGTAATCCAGTGCTTCCCCAATTTTTTATCGCTCACTGTTCATATTTGCTGCGTTATCTGTAACAAAACTGGCAACTGTAGCATTATATTCATCTATAGACTTTTTTATTAAATCAATGACCATATCTAAAGCTTAAATAGCTTAAAGACTACTTACCCGAGTGACTTCAAATTTTGGTAAAAAATTAAGGGTCATATGGGGATGGCCTGGTAAGATTTTGGTAAAAATTCAATATAGCAAAACAAAATGGCGGCCTAGTGAAATGTTAAAAAAGTTATTATTAAAAAACTACTGATGTATGATCTGAAATTTTGTAAAAAACATCAAGTATTAGATTGGAATAAACTGGTAACATTTTGGTACGAATCCAGGATGGCGGAAAAAATGGCGGCCTAATAAAATATTTAAAAATTCAGCATGAATAACTACTTAATGAATTGATTTCAAATTGTGTGCGATAGCTAACTGTGGTACTAATTCAAGATAGCGGAACCAAATTGCCGCCAAATAAAATGTTTGAAATCACCCTCTCAGGTTTTATATATCTACACGTTTTAGCGCCCCTAGATGCCAAAAAATATGTTTTATCAATTCCCTCGGTCCGTCTGTCGGTCTGTCTGTTTGTCTGTCAGTTCGTGGCATAGGACAAACCCGATTGACGTCATATGGGGATAATCTGGCAATATTTTGGTAAAAATTGAGTATGGCAAAAACAAGATGGCGACCTAGTAAAATGTTAAAAAAAATATTATGATAAAGCTACTTGTCGAATTTATTTCAAATTTTGCATAGACATCAAGTATTATGTTGGAATCAACTGGTAAAAATTTGGTATGAATTCAAGATAGCGGCATAAAATAAAAAACAAGAAACTGCTTAATGATTGCAACTTGTGTGCCATAACTAATTGTGGTATAGTGCTCAACTAGTAAAACTAGTTACTAATTCTAGTTGGCGGAACAAAATTGGGGCCAAATAAAAATTTTGTGATCGTGAAAAATGCACCCTCTAGATTTTACATATATGCACGTTTTAGCGTCTCTGGATGCCAAAAAACATGTTTTATCAATTCCGTAGGTCTGTCTGTCAGTTCGCGACATAGCTATGCTACTTACCCGATTCACTTCAAATTTTGACTAAAAGTTAAGGGTCATATGAGGATGACCTGATAATATTTTGATAAACATCCAATATGGCTGACCAATGTTAACACAATTTTGTTAGTATATTATTTAGGGTTAATATCCAGTAAAAAAACAAGTCTTGTTTTTTAATTGTCGACGTTTCGGAACTTAATTTGTGCATCCTCAAGAAACATATATAGATCCTATTTCCTGCAGGAAACCCATATTATCAGTGTTTACCTACTCCCTTGGTCCGCAGATATTTCCTAAATATTAAGTTTCTAAATGATTTTGTTAACAAACCTCTTGTTGTTATGTTACAGTGGTATATTATTGGGGGTTAGAGTTCAAAAAAATAATAAAAGTCTATTTTTAAATAGCCGACGTTTCGCAACTTTATTGTTGCATCCTCAGGATAAATATATAGTTTCCATATCCTGCATGAACCCCATATTATCAGTCTTTACTTACTTCGTTCGTCTGCAGATATTTCAAAGATATTATGTGTCTATGGTTTTCGTTAAAAATCCTCTTGTGGTTATGTTAGAGTGAGGTATTATTTGGGATTAGGGTCGAGAAAAGAAAAAGACTTTTTTAAATTGTCGACGTTTTGACTTTATTGTTGCATTCTCAGGACACATATAGATTCTATATCCTGCATAAAACCCATGTTATCAGTTTTTACCTACTACGTTGGTCCGCAGATATTTTCCAGATTTTCAAGTTTCTAAATGGTTTTCTTAAACGATCCTCTTGTTTTTTGTTAGAGTGGTGTATTATTTGGGGTTAGGCTCCGGTAATAAAAACAAAAGTATTTTTTTAAATTGTCAACGTTTCGCAACTTTATTGTTGCATTCTCAGGACACATATATTGATTTTATATCCTGCATGAAACCTATATTTTCAGTCTTTACCTACTCCGTTGCAGATATTTCTCACATATTAAGTTTTTAAACGGTTTTCGCTAACGATCTTCTTGTTGTTAGAGTGGTGTATTATTTGGGGTTAGGAAATATCTGCAGACCAACAGAGTAGGTAAAGACTGATAAATATGGCTTTCATGTAGGATATAAAATCTGTGTCTTGAGGATGCAACAATAAACTTGAGAAACGTCGACATTTAAAAAAAAAGCTTTTGTTTTTTTACTGGATCCTAACCAGAAATAATACACTACTTTAACATAACAAAGGGATCGGTAACGAAAACCAGTTAGAAACTTTATATCTGGGAAGTATCTGCGGACAAGCGGAGTAGGTAAAGACTGAGACTATTGGGTTCAATTTAAGATTGCGAAACAAAATAACGGCACAATAAAATTCTTAAAAAAATCAATGTAAAGAAATCTTGTTCAATTGATTTTACAGAAAAATTAGATTTGAAAATGGCATAAACTGGTACGAATTCAATATGACGTAGCAAAATGGCGGTATGTGTCAGTGCAAAAACTACTTATTAAATTTATTTTATTATGCATAGGTAGAAAGAAAATGGTAAAATATTGGTAGGAATCGAATATGATGGAACAAATAGAAATGAAAAGACAGTATATGTAACACATATATACTGTGACTATGTACTCAACTAAATTGGGCAACACTTCACTATTCCTAAAAAATGGAAAGAACTCATAACGAGGGAAGTTCCGGGTAAAGAAATTTACCCATTTTTTACATTTTACGGGACATCCAAGTTGGGCCGTAACTTTGAATTTGACAAACGATGTCTTCTTTCTTATCTCGACCACCCATAATAATTACCCTTGCGACACGACGTGTGTTAGCTTTTGGAGCAAAAGGGTAAACTAAATTCGGAACAAGTTTCCGTTTGCTTGCTAATAACCGACACGTCCGGGACAGACGACAGACGGTTCGCGTGTTGCAAGTTTCTGCGAGTTTTAACAGGATGGCATACTTTTTTTGTATTTTAATTGAGAAAAGAGCGTTACCAATGGAAAAAAATAAAATTTAAAAATTATATTTTTTAAATAAATGATTTTTCTCAACCCTTTTTATAGGTCTGGTTTACGATATTACCAGCTCATCCTATTTATATCTTTAAGGTATAATTTTTGTTTTTCTAAACAAGTAGACCGAGGAAAATATTGATGCGTACCTTGTATTTAAACCGCAACACGAGCATTTGATGTGGTTAACTTATTTGTACCTCTTGGACTGCCTATTCGAAGTATACTACGTCTTTGACAGTACATGTACAATTTATGTTATTTTTCATTCACTTAATAAGTGAAATGATTCATTACGGAGGGCTTCCGGTTAATATGCTTTCTGTTTTGCCAAATTACCAACCTAATGAAATCTCTGTGGAGAAGTGCATGTGGAAGAAACAGGACGCTCAATATCAACTAGACTTAAGGAACATGAACGATGTATTAAAAAGAAACAAATTATTCAATCTGCTGTAGCTGAACACCAGCATACCACTGGCCATATTATAAATGTAAAGAAACCAAGGTTCTAGCATCGGCTCCAGGATTTTATAAACGAAAAATTAGGGAATCTATTGAAATTTTTAAACATACAAAAAATTTCAATAGAGATATGGGTTACGGTCTATATCACATGTGGAAACCGATCTTAACACAGGGTCACGGTTCCGCAAGCATAAGTCGGCTTTAAAAGCCCGCCTGAATCTCTCCGAGGTTCAAATCTCGTGGTGTAAAGATCCCTGAATATGCAATCGAAGGCGAAACGTCGGATAGTAATTCCAATTTGACACGGTCTAATCCCAAGAACCATGATTTCTTAATTGACCAAATCCATGAAAGCTTCCGTTCTATGTAATGAAATCTCCTTATTCTTTAAAGCCTCATTATCTTTAAAATACTTTATTAATGTTGCTCTTAATTTCTATAATATTTATACGCACTACAGAGGCTGAAAACATATTTATATTATATAACAAAAATTGTAAATCAACATGTTTCTCCCGCTAAATGGTCACCATTGCTAAAAGTAATGAACATACCAAGCATACCTCAAGGGTATTGTGACTACCATATAATTTGTTTGCATATCCAATTTAAACATTACTGATTGTGTCATATTTTAAAAGTGATCATTTCTATTTTTGAGATAGAAAAACAGGTTTTTTGTTGATCTTAAAATTAATTTTCGTTGAAATTGTCAGTCACTTCAATGTAGGTGTTATGTGATAATTTACTTATTTAAATAATTATAGTTAAACATTCAAGCATAATATTAACGTCGATTTATTATAGTTAATTTACTTACAAAAATATACTGCGTAACTTAGCATATATAAAATTAAGCTGAAGAAGGTACTACATCTTGAAAATATAGTCTTGCTTCTTTTATTTACCTAAAAGTCTTTTAGATATTCTGTATAGTGTGTATATTACATAAATATGTGACTGAAAGAGACGTTAATTTAAATCAATTATCATTTTCGGAAAATTGTAATAAATAAACTGCTAGATAGCTGTAATGGATAATTAAAGTTTTTAGTGGATTTTTCGAAGCAATATTTTCGAAATGTTAAATGAAAATTTTGATTATGGTAAGAAATCTATTGTACAGGCTGTAGAGCCAGAGGATGCAAAATTTATAAAATTCCACTTGCACCAAAATTTAGAAAAATAATTTATATTTTTTTGTTTTACTTGTAGTACCTGCGGTCTGCATAGAATATACAGTGTATTTAGAAATTAGTTTAAGATTAGTTGGATACATATGACACCATGCATTCGTTCGAGCATTTCACCACCCTGTAGAATGTAAAATAGTTTAAATATAAAGGTTTCTTGTAAGTTTTTAGTAACATGGAGTATTTTACCAAAACGGTTTTCACATTTTTTCCTTAGTGTTATTAGTTACGAAAATTTAGACGTCTTCTTAGTGGTCAAAAGAGCATCCCACAGCATGCTTTAAAAATAACATTGATACATTTTAGGCGAAAACATT
This sequence comes from Kuschelorhynchus macadamiae, assembly GCA_030620095.1. Taxonomy (NCBI): domain Eukaryota; kingdom Metazoa; phylum Arthropoda; class Insecta; order Coleoptera; family Curculionidae; genus Kuschelorhynchus; species Kuschelorhynchus macadamiae. The sequence goes on from JAUTXW010000438.1 coordinate 48,528, forward strand.
AGTGGTTTTGAAATCACATTTTTTTTTGGATCTCGATACCAGGCATTCTTAAAATTTTATATGTCCAGATAATTACCATTTATAAGATCCTCGAAAATATCAACTTTTTAATTTTTATCTTCGACAATAATTGGTACGTAAGATGTTTTAAAGACCGTTAGTGCTATTAGAATAGAGGCTTGGTTAAAAAGTAGAGCCGTTTAACTGTATACGATACACTTGGGTTCAATTTTTACTTCTTGAATTCAACGAAAAATGCCGGAGCTCATGAGAATTCCATTAAAAAGTTTTTCAAAATTCAGTACCAGTTAGCTGCATATAAACTACATAAAGTAAATAGTTTGTAGTAACACAATATCCTAAATTACAACTATCACTAGACACAGAATTAATAAAAAAATCATGCCAATTTGTATTTATCGTTTCATTTGTGGACTGGTTTATTGTAAAAAAGCCTACCACGCATATATATTAATACAGTTCAATCCATAATATCACCGTGACATTTTTTATTTAGTGTCACCATAACCTACACCTTTAATTGTAAGGCTTAGGATCAGACTGATACTTTCTATATTTCAAAATTTAGGTCTTTAAAATATAAATCGCCTACCAATGCCCACTTGCTAATTGTTAACGAAATTGTCGGTTACGTTAAGAAATTAAAACTAGTTGTTTAAATCAGTGCAGATGAGAATTACAAGCAAGAAAATTTCAATATTTTAATAATTTTTTAACTCTAAAAACTTTAAATGGAAACGGTCGATTATTGCCAAAAGTAAAAGAAGTAGCAAATACACAAGTTTTGAGAGCTTTTAAAACTTATTGGAGTCAAGAAAAACTATTTATTGAGGGTTGGTCATAAAACTGCAGCAAAACAAAGTTACAATTTTTTAATGGAACACCCTGTATATTACATGTCCATCGATGGGTCTGTTTTTGCTGATTATAATTGTACTTGGTTTGATACCTTAATATTTAAAGACACCCGAGAAATATGAAAAAACCCCTACCTGTATTCTCTCTACTATGTAATTTGGCATTTTCCGTCTCTCCTTAACACACTGCCTGTTATGACAGTTTTTTTTTTATTTCTCAGGTGTCTTTAAAGATAATAGTTTTAAACCTAGTATATTTATAATCAGCAAAAAGAGGCCTATCTGATGGACATATAATATACAGGGTATTCCGTCTAAAAAATATGCAGCTTAGTTTTGTCACGAGTTTAATCCAGTACAATTATAATCTATATTTCACTAGATTTCTTAGAATCCCAAAACTTTTGCATGTAACATTTCTGGCTAGCTCTCTTACTTTTTGAAATAAGCAACCCTCTATACATATATTTATTTGGTAATAACTTTAAACACATTATATAATTATTAATATATACCACTTTTTTATATAAAGTGAAAATTTTACTACCAGAAAAGTTCTGTTAAAAGAGCTTTATCTATTTTTGTACATAAGTACCCAGAACTTACTTCATAAGAAAACTCTCGTATTATTACAATTTATACAATATCTACAAAGTTATTGCCGAATAAATATATGTACATACCCCGGATAAGTTTGTTTGCAAAAAAAAATTGCCAAATAGTAGACAAGTAGTGCAAAAAATAGGCAAAAGCAAGTAGGAACAACAAAAAAAAACATGGGAAAAGATAGCCAAATTGGAAAGCATAAAAATATAAGATAAAAAGTTTTTTTTGTACGAGGTGTAGTTTGAATATCCAATTTTTGAGAAAACAAAATGAAAGAGCCTGCAAATACAAGTCAAAAAGTTTTTAGAAGTTTTTTGATAGACTTAATTTTTGAGAAAATTAATGGTGTATATGTAAAACAATTCGCCATTAATTTCTCAAAAACTAAGTATATTATTAAAACACTTCTGATAGCTTTTTGATTTGTATGTGCAGGGCATTTAATTTAGCTGTCTCAAAAGTTAAAATTTCATAATTTTTTTGTTTGCAAACTTCTATTTTTGTATTTATTTCGCAACCTATATATAAAATGACACTCTTTTTAAAATCAATTTTATTTTTCAGAAAAGCAAAACGTGCAATTCGTTACGAGAGAGGTTCCGGGTATTTTAAAATTTATTTTTCTTTGTATTCATTTTGTATATATTTTCTACCGTTTTTGCTACATTTTTATATTGCGTATGTTAAGCCGAAAGTCACCGTTCTCTTGAAAATATATAATGCGCATGCGCAAATAAGAATTTATGACAATTCGTCTGTTTTATTTACATATCTAACAATAATTCTCATCGAAAGTAACATACGTTTTTATCTCCACAAGTTTTAGTGTCCAGATCTAAGATACATACTTACTTATTATATAACATTCATTTACTTACTATACCTATTTAAACAAAACCACTGCGTCGACACTGATTTTATTTGTTATGAATTTATTTTTATTTTATTATTTTTATTATTTTTTATTGATTGTAAGTTTATTTGCATAATCTATAAAATAATAAATGTATTATATTCATATATAAAAGAGATGTCTTTATTTTCGGGAATTGAATTTTACAGATTTTTTAAATATTTAATTAGACTACCATTTTGTTTTGTCGTATAGAATTGACAAAATTTTACCAGTTCATCCCAGTTTTGATTGTTTGGCTAAACTTCATCTCAATGGGATAAGTAGTTTTTTGATATTAATATTTGAAACATTTATTTTGACAGTTCCCATCTATGTCCCACTTCATTTTTGGCCAAAATATATAATATCGATAAAAGAAGCAGTTTTTCACTGATTTTTACAAAATTTTTTTAGGCCGCCATTTTGTTGTGTCATGTTGAATTTTTACAAAACTTTACCAGTATATCCCTATATCTGACCTAATTCTTGTGCAAAATTTGAAGACAATTGAATAAGGCTTTTCTCTACTCCACCATCTTGAATTCGTTACTGCTACATTTCTATATCACACCTAATTCTTGCGCAAATTTTGAAATGAATGAAATAAGTAATTTTTTCAGACTGATTTTTTGAACAATTTATTAGGTCATTATTTTGTTTTTCCATTTTCGATACGTACCAAAATTTTACCAGTTCATTTCCATGTCACACTTGATTTTTGTACCAAATTTAAGATACATCGTTCAAGTAGTTTCTTTAGTAATGGGGCCGCCATTTTATTACCACAATGTTACCATGTTATCGCCATATGACCCTTAAATTTAACCAAAATTTGAAGTCAATCGAGTAAGTAGTTTTTTAGCTATGCCGGTAACAGGCAGAAAAAACGACAGACCACCGGAATTGAGAAAAACCTGTTTTTTGGCATTTAGCGAAGAAACGTGAAGATCTGAAAAATTCTCGAGTGGTATTTTTGATTTATATGACAATACTTCCCTAAACGTGGAAACTAAATATCTTCTAGCAGCAAATCCTTCATTGACATTATACTCTTAAAGTGCAACAAAACACCTAAAAATCTAAAAATAAATTTCACGAATTTGGCGACTGGGATTGTTTTTTGCGATATCGTAAAGTAAGTCATTTTTTCTTACTTCAATATAAAGTTGCCACTTGTCAAAGGTTCTAAAACAAGTTCTTCTAACCCTTAATTTCCCTTGCGATTTTCAATTCAAAAACACCAGTGTAATTAGCTTGAAAAATAAGGGGGTTCACAATGCTTTAGTAAAATTACATTCTCAGGCAGCCTTTATTTCGTTTAAAGCCCTTTTGATTGGTTGTTGTTATTCTTAGCTGAATGTTTGAAAACTTCTAAATTAGATCTCTAAACCGGCTTTTTTCATCTGTTTCTAACAACAGCATCCTTTAAAGGAAAAAGTTAAGGGTTGCTATTATCAAAATATTTTCCCACCCCATCACAAGTATCCCTTACATTTTTTTAACCAAAATTGTTTTAATATCAACGTACTTGCTGTGAATATGAGGGATGTTTGCAAAATTTTACTAAAATTGCATTTTTTTACAGAACATACAAGGTGTCCAGAAATGAATTTAAGATTAGTTGCAAACAATGTAAGTTTTTCGTAATATAGAATATTTTGCCCAACCGGTTTTAAATTTTCTTCTCTAGTTTTCTTTATTATTTCCCAAAATTCAAATGTTTTCTTAGGGGTAAAAAAATTCAGTAAAACGACTCTTTAGCACCATTTTCAAAGTATAAATTGTGATAGTGGCGTTTTCGGACGAATAAAAGTTGGTATGTCGTAAACAATGATGAAGTCACGGGCGCGGCATACCATGATTTTCGTAAAATCGACCGCCTCAAAGTTAATTTAAAACAAAAAACGCGCGAATATCGGGCACCTGGCTGGGCTAAACGAAAAAAATCGCTTCCAGGTGCTATGTCCGACACTTGTAAATGTCAAAGTGGTGACATACTTCCAGTAAATGAACTTATAAACTACAATCAAGTGTATTTAAATATATGATATTCCTCCTGATTTTTGCGGTCGGCTCTTCAGCTATATCTTATCGGAAAAGATGCAAACTAGCTTTTATATTCTTTTTTCGTAGAATTCAGTGGCGCAGTCAGCGTTTTGCTGTGAGCTGTCATTATTTGGATTTAACACAAAGTTGTGTTTTTATTGGGACAACCTGTATATTTCTTCACCACTATAGGTGTCGCTACTCCAAGAAAAGACAAATAAAGTGCAATACTGTTAAAAGCCTTATATTTAAAAAAATATGCCTATTTCTAAGACATTTTTATTATATGCATCAACTTGAGTAAAGTTTATCTAAAGTCAATTGAGACAGCGGAAAATTTGGGGTACGGTCAATTTACTACACCACTTATATCAAATAAACTTATTTTTATTCAGTTGACAGGTCCCCGTACAAACAGCGGACCTTCGCGACACAGTCAACGTGGACTCATTATAAAATTTGTGGGCGGAGTATTAGTGTTAAGCACTTTGATTGGTTATGTCCGTAATTCAATTAAGTTTGTGTAGACGTTGATTTAACAAAAAATGCAGAAAAAAGATATATTTTAAAATACTTGCGTCGCGTCGCCTGCACTTGTTCAGAAAACCCGTTTCAGTGACAATGCCGTAGAATAAAAATGTCTTTTTATTCTATTCATTGTTTTTACTTACCTTGTAAAAGGGAAGTATTGAAATCGTGACAAAATTACCCTTCGTGATTTTTTCTGATCTTTACGTTTCAGGGTCCCTACATAAACATTTTTTCTAAATTGAGTCGATCTGTCTGTCGAACTGTCTGTTCGCGGTATAGCTAAGAAACTACTTAACCGATTGACTTCAAATTTTAGTCAAAAATTAAGAATCATAACAGGATCATCTGGTAACATATCGGTAAAAAATTATTACTAAAAAACTACTTACCCAATTTGCCTAAAATTGTGCACAAAAACCAAGTATTATATAGAAAATAACTGATAAAATTTTGATATGAATCCTAGATGGCGGAACAAAATGGCGGCTTAATAAAATATTTAAAAATTCAGCATGAAAAAAATACTTAATTTCATTTTTACTAAAATTGTGGTACTAATGCAAAATGGCGAAACAAAATGGTAGCCAAATAAAATATTTGTAATCGTGAAAAAAATCAATTTCTCAGGTTTAAGATATTTTCAGGTTTTAGCGACTCTGGATGCCCAAAAATATGTTTTATCAATTCCGTCAGTCCATCTGTCGGTTTGTCTGTCTGTCTGACAGTTTGCGACATTGCTTAGAAAATACTCATCAGATTGACTTGAGATTTTAGTCAAAACTTAAGGGTCATATGGGGACGACCTGGTAATATTTTTGGTAAAAATTATTAGCTTCTCTCAAATTTTGTACAAAAATCAAGTAGTATTATGTAAATCAACTGGTAAAGTTTTGGTACGAATCCAAGATGGCGGAACGAATTGGCGGGTTAATAAAATATTTAAAAATTCAGCCTGAAAAACAACTTACCGGACTGATATCAAATTGTGTGCCATAACTAATTGTGGTATAAAGATGAACTAGTAAAACTGTGGTTCGAATTCAAGATGGCGGAACAAAATGACAGCCAAATGAAATATTTGTAATCATCAAAAAACCAATCTCTCAGGTTTTACGTATTTTCAGATTTTAGCGCTCCTAGATATCAAAAAAATACGTTTTATCAATTCCGTCGGTTTGTCTGTCCGCATGTCAGTTCGCGGCATAGCTTAAAAACTACTTATCAGATCAACCTCAAATTTTAATAAAAAATTAAGAGTCATATGGTAATGACCTGGTAATATTTTGGTAAAAATCCAATATGGCAAAAAATGGCGTCCTAGTAAAATGTTAAAAATATTATTAAAAATCCAGTAATCCAATCTCAAATTTTGTACAAAAATCAAGTATTATGTAGAAATCAACCAGTAAATTTCTTGTACGAATACAAGATGGCGGAACAAAATGGCGGCTTAATAAAATATTTGAAAATCCAGCCTGAAAAACTACTTAATGGACTGATGTCAAATTGTGTGCCATAACTAATTGTGGTATAGAGATAAGTTACTCAAACTGTGGTTCTAATTCAAGACAGAGGAACAAAATAGCGGCCAAATACAATATTTGTAACCGTAAAAAAATCAGTCTCTCAGGTTTTACATATTTTAAGGTTTTAGCTTCCCTAGATGCCAAAAAGTATGTTTTATCAATTCCGTCGATCCGTCCGTCTGTCTGTCAATTCGCGGCATAGCTTAAAAACTACTCATCAGAGTGATACGAAATTTGAAATATGCAATATGCAAATTCAAAAACCTCTCTGAACGATTCAATTTTTTACGAAGTATTTGACTTTTAGCCACTATTTACCTCAACCTCTCAAAATCAAATAAGTTTTAAAATTGAAATATATATATCCGTTACCCTCCAAAATGACATATTACCTGCTCGATCTTTAACGAAACTTTCAATACTTATCCCCTTCCTTTTCCCCTCTGTGTAATTGCAAAGTAAATATATTATCAAGTAGGTTACCATTGGAATAATCTCCATACCCATGAACTCATAAAAGTACGTTTTATGGGATTTATTTACGGAGAATACACTTTTTTCCATTTAGCCTAGCTATTTCGCCCCCATCCCCTGACCAGATCAAATAAAAAAACAAATTGAAAAAAATTGTAAAATGCGAATGAATATTAAAAAGAAAGTACTAATAATTAATCTGTTTAAAGTCTAAATTTCTATCACCCCGTCCATGCTTCACAACGAAATCGCCGACTGTTGACGGATATTTAGTTCAATTGACTTTAGATACACTTTGATATACAGGGTGTTCCACTTAAGCTCTAAATGTCGAAAGAGTTAAATTTTACCCTATAAAAATACCGCTTTTTACCAAATTTTAATGCCGCCGTTAATTCTCGAGAAAACGACATTTCGGGTTTTATGTGAAACACCCTGTATTTTACCGCTTCCACCTTAGCAGATGAGAAGCAGTAGTTGTGAGAAAACAGAATAATTATATGCAATAAACGATTTTAATCAAAACTGAATTTGCATTCAATTATAGCGTCTAGCAATTTAGCTTACACCATTTTAAGATACCTACGTAAAATTTAAGATAAAATGTATCTGTTTATTGAAATTTGATTTTTGTTAAATAATAAACGCTTATCGTTTCCTTGCCTCAGCAATGAATTTTATAAGTTTTTTATAAACTTTTTTGTTTATCAATAATCACTAATTATATGTCAGTAAAATAAACAATTTAAAAAACAAATAGTTTCATTATTCGTTTCCTTTTTTGGCATATTAAATTACTTTTACAAGATTTTCACACTGGCCACTGTCAAACATACTCTCTATTTACATCATATAACCTTGTCTATCACGAATATAAATAAATCACCCATTTGGTCATATATTGTTTTTGAACTATATAATTTTGGCCACGGTAAATCAAATTTAGATTCCATTAGCTTTAGAAATAAGATTTGAGGTAACGTATTGTACACCATTTAGTAAAAATATTTTATCTGGCTAGTTACAAAACCACGATTTCCTTATGTTCAATTGACATAATCTAGTCTGAAATATCTCTCCGCTGGGAACATCGTGTGCCTTCTTTACATGAGCTGCAAAAAATTAGGTAGTAGTTGTTGTGACACAAAAAAAATTGAAACGCGAGTGGAATTTCTGACACTGAAATGCCGTGAGTCCCAGCTGCTTTACAATTTATGGCTCCGTTATTATACATTGCTTTTTTTCTCCCCCGTGAAAAAAAATCGCGAAAAAATCACCCTCTGAGATTTTTGCAGTTTTAGGGTCCCTAGATCGCGAAAAACATGTTCTCACATTTCCATCGGTTTGTATGTCTGTTCGCGGAATTGCTAAAATACTACTTACCCGATTAACTTAACAAATTTTAGTCAACAATTAAGGGTCATATGGTGATGAACATTTTGATAAAATCCGAATATTGCAGAATAAAATTGCTAAAAGAAATATTACTAAAAATTAACTTATCCAGTTCAGCTCAACTTTTGGACAAAACTGAAGTGTGAAGCTCAAATTTGATGTGATAGGCATAAACTGATAACATACATTTTGGCATGAATTCAACATGATGAAACAAAATGGCGACTTAATATATTTTTACTTCCCTCATAAAAGAAAAGTATTGAAATCGTGAAAAAATCACCTTCCGAGAATTTTTCAGATGTTAACGTTTCTGGGTCCCTAGATGACGAAAAACATATTTTCTTGATTCCGTCGGTCTGGCTGTCTATGGGTCTATCGGTCTGTCTGTTCGCAGCTAAAAAACTACTTACCAGACTGACTTGAAATTTTTGTCAAAAATTAAGGGTCATATGGGGATGATCAGGTAACATTGTGGTAAAAATCAAATATGGCAAAACAAACTGGCCTAGTGAAATGTTAAAAAAATTATTTCTAAGAAAGTGCTTTTCCAATTTGTCTCAAATTATGTAGACATTATCTGGTAAAATTTTTGTGTGAATCCAAGATGGCGGAACAAAATGGCGGCTTAATAAAATGATTTAAAAATTCAGCTTGAAAAATTACTTATGAACTGATTTCAAATTGTGTGCCATAACAAATTGTAGTATAGAGATGATCTAGTAAAAGTGTGGTACTTATTCAAGATTCAAGATGGCGGAAAAATAGCTCTTTTAGGTTTTACCTACCTTCGCGTTTTGGCGAAGAAATATGTTTTATCATTTTTGGCGAAGAAAGATGTTTTATCATTTTTGGCGAAGAAATATGTTTTATCAAGTCCGTCGGTCCGTCTGTCTGTCTGTCTGTCAATTCGCGGCATAGCTTAAAATCTACTCATCAGATTGACTTCAAATTTTAATCAAAAATTAAGGCTTATTATGGGGATGACCTGGTAATATTTTGTTTAAAATCTAATATGCTGGAACAAGATGACGGCCTAGTGACGTTAAAAAAATTATTACTAAAAAGATAGAAATCAAATTTATCTCAAATTTTGCACAAAAATCAAGTATTATGTAGGAATCAACTGGTAAAATTTTGGTACGAACCCAAGATGGCGGAACAAAATGGCGGTTTAATAAAATATTTAAACATTCCGCCTGAAAAAAAAACTTAATGAACTGATTTCAAATTGTGTACCATAACTAATTGTAGTATAGAGATGAACTAGTAAAACTGTGTTATTAATTCAAGATGGCGGAACAAAATGGTGGCCAAATAATTTTTTTGTAATCTGAAAAAATCACCCTCTCAGGTTTTACATATTTTCGCGTTTTAGCCTCTCTAGATGCCAAAAAATATGTTTTATCAATTTCTTGGGTCCACCTGTCGCTTTGTCTGTGAAACGTTATAAAATTATTGCTAAAAAAACTGATTATCCAATTTACCTCAAATTTTGCAAACAATTAAGTGTTACATAAGAATGAGCTGATAACATTTTGGTACGAATATAAGATAACAAAATAAAATAGCGGCCTAATAAAATATTTAAAAAACCAGTCTGAAAAAAAACTACTTATTAGATTAATTTCAAATGTTGTGCAAGCATTAAGAGTCATATAGAGATAAGCTGGTAAAGTTGTGTTACGAATTCAAGAAAACGGAACAAAATGGCGGCCAAATAATATGTTAAAAAATTAACGTGAAAAAATCTTCTTATTCAATTGACTGTAAATTTTGGCGAAAAATTAAATATGATTTAAGGATAAACTGGTGCGAATTCAACATGACGTAACAAAATTGCGGTGTGTGTGAATGTAAAAACTACTTTTTGAATTCTATTTAAATTATGCCCAAAATCAAGTAGGTAGAAACTGGTAAAATATTGGTAGGGATCCAATATATTGGAACAAAATGGCGTGCGATAAAAATGTTTGATAAGACAGTATATATGTGTTACTAAATAACTATGTACTGAACTAAATTCACAAAAACACTTCACTATTCCTAATAAAAGAACATATTCATAATGAGGGAAGTTTCTAAGTAAAGGCAATTTACCGATTTTTTAAATCAGTATAAGAAACTACTTATCCAATTGATTTTAAATTGTGTCCAAAAAGCAAGTGAGACATAAGGAGAAACTGGTAAAATATTAGTAGGAATCCAATATGGTGTAACAAAATGACCACTTATTAAAATATTTTGAAAAATAAAATAAAACATTTTTAGTCTAGTTATCGTAGTTGTCTTTACCTCGCTCAATTGATATAGCACGGCTTTTACCGCGACGTTCGCGGCGAGGCAATATCTGTATTTGGGTATATGGAGAATAATAATACTTTCCCATCTGGGAGACGTAATCTGTGGTAGTGCTTCGAGGACTGGCTGTTCTGGTCGTTGACCTACTAGAAACCTCTTGATGGATGTAATTATACGAAAAATAAAACTTTATTGTATTTGTTTTTTTTTTAAATTTTGAATTGGCATTAACCATGACTAAATAAAAAAATAAACTCCAGCCTACTCATGTAATTCAGCCTCAAGTAAGAGCGATTAGATATGAAGGCTAAAGTATTCAAAATGTACACACAATATTTCGAGTACGATGACAGAGTATCATTTTGTGCCACTGCAGAATTTGCAAGAGAGAGAAAGAGAACTTCTTAGCAACCTTTTGTCGTTTTTCACAAAAAAGGGTTCGATACCTGAAGTGGTTCTTAATTCCTAGGTTTCACATCGAGTTTCATAATAAATATAATTATTGCCGCCAAATTTTGCAAAATTGTTTTAAATAAATTGGATGCTTCTACAGTACTACGACTTTTACTTTGGAGAACTTTAGAAATTAAATATAACGATTGAAGACTATTGGAAAATAGAACAATCTTAAAATATATTCAATAGAATATATTATTATACTTAGCGCCGAGTTTCATTGCAACCCCCGCAACCCTTAGCTGCGCCATTAGTAATCACACAGCGAGCCTTTTATCTTATTTATGGAACACCCTTATATTAATAAATTAGATCAATATATATATATATATATATATATATATATATATATATATATATATATATGTGCTGCTATTTATATTTATAATCGAGGAACGCCTGATTATATTAATACACATAAGATAAATCTAATAAACGCACAGAAGCGTCATCGTTTATAGTATAGATTCGTTTTAGTTTAATAAAAATATTATAATAACTATAATTTTCTCTCTCGATTAGACTGTTGCCTCTAATAGCCTCCATTAATTTCAACAAGGCTGCAACTAGTGTCGATAAAAAGGACAGCTATACGGAACAGCGAAATTAGGCCGTTTATTTTGGTCTATAATAATTTTAAAATAAGACCCGTGAGTCATAATAATATACAGGGTTAAATAAGACACAGTGCCATTAAACAATCTATTTCTGCCACCGCCATTAATATTGCGATTCGGCCAATAAACCAGTTGCGCAGGGCCGTCTCTAGGATTCTAATAGCCGCCTAGGGCAAGTTTTGAAATGACTGCCTTTTTCCGATATTTCCATTAACGTATTATATAAAACGTTTTATTCAAATCAAAACTGCAAATTTACGAAATAAAAATAAAAATTACTCTTATTAAAACGTTAAAAGAAATACTATTTCTTTGTTCTATTGTATCATTTTGATTTAGATATTGGAAAGGGTATTTATTTTACGTCGAACCAAATTTATTCTAGCTGATAACATTAAAATTATTTTTTAGAGTGTAGTAATAATCTGTGTATTATTTTATTAACTCTATATTATTATTAACAAATAATTATTCAAATAACCTGTTTTTTTAATTTCATACAATGACATTGTTTAAAAAACAACAACCCCGCTGCATTTTACTTATACACAGAGTACGCAAACTTAGAAAACTGACAAGCCAACAATATACGGAAAAAACCGGTGCTGCTTCAAGAAGATAGCATTTAAGCAGAGATCTAAACGCATTGTTTTTGGGCGATTTTTGTGAGTTTTTCCGGGGCAAAATATCCTAAATCTATACTATTAAATAAAATACGGTTACATTTAATAACAATATGATGTAATACATTTTCTAATTTAAATTTTCTCCTATTAGTAGCAGTTTATATTCCGAAAGTATTCTCTCAACATCACAGGAGACAATTGGACAACAGACTAACAAACAACAATCACTAGTTGTTAAAAACTGCAGATTATTTGAAGGCAAATATCCTTTCTCTTTATGAACTAAGAGCTCACTAATATTTTTTAAATTCTGGTGACATATTCTATAAATTCGACAGTTTTTGCCAAAGAATGTCCTTTCGTCTCTCTTTTAATGTAAATTAGATCCTCACATACACTTTTCAGCAACAAATTCTTTGTGCGTCTTGTATGCGTGGGAATCTTCACGTTTCCCATCTTGTTACAATTGGAGCCGGAGAAAGGGGAATATTCGTCTTAATCTCTCTAAATATTTCCCCCCTTGGCTGGAGCTCTTAAAACACCTTTTCCCCTGATGTAGTTAATGCAATAACTTGCGGAAAATGCACTCGGACTTGTTCAGCAACACGATGAAATCCATGAGCAAGACAAGTAATACGTATCATTTTTAGATACAAAATTTCGAGACGACCGATTGCTTTATACATATATGGTGCAGCATCTTTAACTGCCACTAATACTTTTTCATACACGATGTCACCAGATCACAAAAGATTTAGGGAAATATTGCAAAATGCAGCAATAGTTGAATAGTTCACCTTGTCAAATACTTTTAAAATCAGTAAATATGATTTGTCCCTTTCCTCTTCCACTCCCAGTACACGGAAAACAACATCAGTTGTTTCATATAGCCAAACCCATATACTTTTATTTCACTTTCTCTCGCAATGCATTAATAGTGTTGGTATACAAATCGGCTACATACTTTTTAATTTAAATTTGTTGTTTCTGAATTCTTTTGGTTCTGATATTTTGAAGGTGCTAAATGTTGAGTAACTTGGAATTACTTACTGACAGTAACAGTTACTTCACAATATATGCAAAGCATTACACTCCTATGAGAAGTAAAAATTGGAAGATATTTCGCAAACTGGTTCAACACGGCACTTGTCAAGCGCTGTTTAAAGGACAACGAGTAAAGTAAATCCGAATGAAGAAATATTTCTAAATATTGGAAGCCCTAAGAGGCCGATAAGCCCACAAAGTTTTATTGTAGGGTAAATCAAATCTATGAATGAAATCGTAAATCGAGTTGTAAGAATCAACCTTTTTTTGTTCTATGTTATGGTCGAAATGACCTTTTTAAAATTTATTTTTATTGATGTCTACATATTTTTTTGTCATAAATGGTTAATTTATGAATAAAATGGGGCCTAAAGTCTAAACTCTAGACCAGGGATTCTCAAACTTTTTTCTCACGTACCACTCATGCGTATCGCGGATCAGTCGCGTACCACCAAACTATTAAAAATTTCCATAGTGTACAAACAATATATATCTACTTGCGTACTATTTTGAGAATCTCTGCGTACCACCATTGGTAGCGTATTATAGTTCGGGAATCCCTGCTCTAAGCTATGTTATTATATTTGATTTTTTTTGAAGAACACAAATATTTTTCCCAAAAATGAAGATAGTATGCATTATTTATGCCGAATTTCCATTTATCTACAAAAATCATTAAAATATGCATTTGCATATGCAAGCAAGCGTGTTTAAAACAACTACATATATATATATTATATGTCAGCGGCAAGAAGAAATGAAGTTTCTAAGTATGTACGACAAGAAAGAGATATTTTTTCTTATTTACTTGCAGTATATGTTTATTTACTTTAATCATTTCAACAAAACATACGAGATGTTTTGTCTCTCTAAATATGTCTATGTTGCTGAGCTACATTTGAACGCAACTAATATTCAATAATTTCTCCAGAAACCACAGAGGCAGATAGAGTTAACATTTTTCGTAGCCATATAAAAACGTTGGGAAGAGTTTCTTCAAGATTAGTTCAGTTAATGTATGCCAAAATTTTTATTAGAGTATTAAAACTTTACTTATCGGTTTCAACTAAGACACATAAAGAAAGAAAATCAATCATCTCTAATCTCCAAACCATTTATACCTTTGGTTTAACCATCAGCTAAGTAAAATTGCAAATATATGCAGTGACTCGTGAGATCTTTACTGATTGTACAAAGTAAAATATGCTATACAAGAAAGAAAAGTGGTCTAAGTGAAATTTTTGTTCATAATGATCCATAAAATATTTACTTTTAATTTTTGGATTGTGATCTTCAGCTTCCCATAAAACGTACTCTTTTTTCTTGGTCGGGTGGTGAGGAAACTTGGTTTTCGCTAATTCGGCAGCATCAACTCATATTTCTGCAACATATTTGTCATTTCTATAACTTTTAAAATTATTGCATAGTGACAAAGATTTTGTTGAATCAATGATTTTTAAATTTACTTACCCAGTTAAATTTATTTAAAAAATTATACCACAAAACAAGGCGTACCAACAAATCTGTTTATTTCTTGACCAAACTATCACTCTCGTTACTTACTACTAAATTTTATAAACAAATATAGCGCCATTGCAAATCGCCAGTTCGGTTGTATGAAACGAAAATCAATAAAGACTCCTTTATGAATGAATCCACAGCAAATAGTTTCTACAAATGGCGTAAACAGTAAAAAGAATAGTAGCATATGGCGTTCCACAGAGTATAATGCTGGGTCCATTTCTGCTTGTGCTATATATAAATAGTCATCTCAGTTTAAAACCTATAGGAACAGGTTTTGCGATCACATCACTATTTTCTATACCGCTGATAACAGATCAAAGGCAACTCCGAAAATGGTTTTATGGACTAACGTTGAACATTGGGAAACTAAATTATTTGCTTTTTTCATTGATAAAGAGAGAAAAAGATTAGAGGCTGAGTCCGTTAATATCTCGAGATTACACCATCGAAAGACATCTAGTATGGGATTTACATATTAACAAGTAGTATGTCAGGTTGTCTCTGTGGACTCTGGGTGCGTGGATTAGTCGCGTGCGTGACCTTAGGTGTCTAGGCCTACACACTTATTTTCAATCCTATTTTACTATTATCATAACCTTGACGGCTATTTTTGATTAACAAACGTCCGCTAGTCCAATACATCTGGTTACGGATATATTTGGTATACATTGATCTGTGAAAATCTCATTAAAAAAATTGCTGTAGCTAAAAATTGACAGATGTAAAAAAAAATTTTCAAATAAATGACGCCCCTAAAAGTTACATGGAACTGTGAAAACTGTGTTTAACAATTTTAAGTAGTTCAGAAGTTACAGGAAAAAAACAAATTTTTTTGAGAGCTCCCACGATATTTTTTCAAAATAAATTACTGGCCTAAAAGTTACATCAAATTTTGAAAATCGTTATTAAAACATTTAAGGAGTTTAAAAGTTAAGGAAAATTAATTACAATTACAACCCCTATATATATTTCACGACCATTCCTAAACCGTCCATTTTGTGTATCTTTTTGAGTACTTTCCGGCGCCGTTATCAGTTTTTTTAAACGCCTACTTTTTTATTTGAAAAAAAATCAAATTTTCTCCAAAAATTCTATTTTACTAGCACTTTTCAGGCAGAAATCCAATAGAACCAACACATTGTTTGTTTTATACATTTATAGAGCTTATATAAGTTAATAGACAATATACAGTATTAGAGAAATGATAATTTATGTTCTTAAAGAAATTACAAATAGGGTAGATTATTTCAGTACATGTTTATCTACACTTAATGACTTAATACAAATTAATAACATACATAATTAATATCATAATTTATTTTAACTATGATACATAAATTAAAGTATTTGCTCAAATGTATCAGAATTATTGTTCTGAAGTGGTACGTTTAAAATAATTTAATAAAGCAGTGTTAAAATGAAACATAATAATTTTTCCATCAATACGCATCAGTTTTAATATTGGAACGAACACTACCGTACACTTTTTCATAACACTTTGACAAAATGAAGTAAATATTACTTTAATATACCGACTTTATAAAAATTGAACATATCATAAGTATTTATTGTGACATGGACCTTAGCAATTTACAACGAAATAAGAAAACTATCAGCAATTATATGACAATACTCTGAGGAACTAATTATAATAACAATAATCGGTAAAAACACTTATAAAATTGAAAATAAAAAGATCAAAAAGCTCGAAAATCTACCCATTCCGGTAACGAGTATACAAATTTTAATAGTACAGTTCAAACATTGACTAAATCAGTAAGAAAAATGAGAATTTCAAGTCGATAACTTCTTCAGAAGAACTTATTCAGATTTACACCTATTAATCAAATAAAAATGGTTCAAAACACAATAAATAATCTTCATATTGTTAAAATACAACGCCGGTATCAAATATATGTAAAATATGATACTAGGATATTACTAATTGCAAAACTTTTTGTTTAAAAAAGATAATAATCAAACACATTATAAAACGGAGATGCTGGTCACTTCACAGAAACTGCCTGGCGGCAAAATGAGGTTAAATTTGGAATTTATGTTATAAACTTTCAAACATTGCAGTAATTAAACCGCTTAAGATATAAACTGGAAATTTGGTCACGGTATACCTCAAAATATCTTGTTTCGTAAAAAAAATACCCTACTGGCTTAGATATAGTAGTTTCCTTGTACTACAGGAAAATGTTAAAAAAATGTACCCATTCTTGGGAACTTTGGTGCAAACTTCACCTCGTTAGTGCACGCCCTGTATATAATCCAGAACCCTTCCTAGATAGTCGATTTTGTGTAGCTTTTTAAGCACTTTCTGGTGCCGTAATTAGTTTTCTGACCAGATGCCCACTTTTTTATAAAATAGGAAAAGTGACTAAAAAATTCATTTTTATGACTTTTTCGAAAAATTTCAGTTTTTCTTAAAAGGTTAAGGTTTTTGTTGTATTTCCTATGAAAAACGTCTCTTGGAAAATTTCGATAGGAGTAACCCACTTTAAGATATAAGCGCCCCAAAACACATTTTTTTCGTACGAAAAAAATTCTTAAAATCGACAGACGAAATCGAAACCCAACCAAAAAGAATAGGGTTCTGTAGGACCTGAAGACCAGAGAGTTTCGTCAGAAAAGAATTAAAATTGGGACCCCAACCGTGTTACATCGAAGTTGACCTTTTTGGTCAAATTTGCGGTACCATATCTCTGGTATCAAAGGTGGTACAGAAAAATGTTTCAAACAAATCTCGAGATCCACGTCTCCTCTAAAAATACATAACAAATTAAATGTCCTATATCTAATAGTTTTTGAGATATTCCCGATGAAAAGTCGAAAACACGGTTTTCTGAAATGACACGCCCCACACCAGGTTTTCGTCCTTGAGTGTGAGAGCCATAGTATCAAACTGCCGCGAAGCGGACGTTTGTTAACAAGTGCGAGCGTTAGATCGCAAAAAGGGTCTTTTGTGTTTGTGTACACACGTTCTTTGGACCTCATTTAATTAATAAACGTCCATTAATGCAATACGTAAAAATTCGAAGTTGAGTTGAAGTCAATTGTCAGATTGTAAGTAAAAAAATCGCATGATAATCCAAACTAACTGGTACTAAAATTGTGGACTTTGGGTGCTTGAATTGTGCAGCAATCCTACACGTGTGGCGTAGAACGTGTTTTTCTGTTAACATATCCATGACGGCTATGTTTTGTATAATAAACGGTCGCTGGTCCTACTGGTACATAAATGGTTGCGAACAGAAACATTTTAACGGCTGTTAGTATTAAGATAACATGATAATGGTTAAAACGTTATTGTTTAATAATAATAATAATGATAATAATAACCAAAAATTATATTTATTTTCGAATTTAAAATTAAAGTATAGGGTAAGTTTTTAAGTTAAAGATATGACAAAAACAACTATTTGAATAATATCTTCTTTAATATTTATTTTTGATAAAATTGTATAGAAATAAATTAAATATTTATAGAACTGGAAATAAAACAAAATTTGTTTTTCTAAAAATTTAACTAAAATAAAACTGACATTTAAAATTTAATGAAAAACTTGAAAATTGTGAGACTATGAAAAAATCCCGTATATGAATAAAATATACATCTGCCTAGAGCACATATTTTTCTAATTTATATTCATCAAAAAATATTTATAGTTTTCGAGATATTTCTGTTTTTCGGATTTTCGATCAATGTTTTAAAGGGGTTATTGCCTGTATTCAAAATGTCAAAAATTTAAAATATGGAATTATAATTATCGTACCTAATTAGTATAATATTCCTTTTACGAATCTAAATTTAATAGCCGGATATGGCACAGATCGAAAGCAAAAGGTTGCTTAATCTTTATCTTTTTGAGAGTGTGATAATTTTCGAATTGATTTCCTTTACTATTAACATAACCTTTATGGCTATGTTTTGTTTAACAAACGTCCGCTAATTTGATAAATTCGATTCAGACCTTACAGAACAAAGATACGTTTTGCATAAGTTTGCTCCAAATACCAAATAAAGCCTAAAGCATGGTAACGAAAAATAACACTAAAACTAAGTGTTGTTTTGTTTGAGTGTAAAAAATACCAAATATAATTGTATCTAAAATTTATAGTAAATACTTATTTATAAATTCAAATACATAAGTACTCGTTTTCCATTTTCCACTCGTGTATTCGTTGCATTCGAATTATTACGTACGTTTAAGGTTTTTACCGACTATTAGAATTTGTCATTGAGTAAGTGTATCTTTTTTTAGGTCATGTAAGGTTCCGCCTCTCTTTACTATTAACATAACATTAACCTACAGGTTTTTTGGTTACAAAACTCCATTAACTTTCATATGTCTGTAGATATCAAAAAAAAATTCTCAATTCAAAAACTTTTTCGAATTGTGCGAATTTTTATCTAGTGTTCAGCTTTTCTGATATCAATGAACTTTGGTTTCCTAAATTTAATACTGTATAATATAAGTCCATGGAATTGGTTCCTTCTTGCCGATCACAAATAAATCGGTTTAATACATTTACCTATGAAGACAGTCGAGAAAATTTAACGAAAACCCTGCTGTTCAAGACAATTTGGTAGACTTTTCGGTACCACATATCCGATACCAAATGAGGTAGACAAATTTTCAAACTGGTCTCTTAGAAACACGTCTCCTACAAAAATACAGTCATATTAATGTAATATTTTCCGAAATACGCTCTCCGAAAATTCGAAAAACAAAGTTTTCTGAAAAAAACACGACATCGCCACGTAAAAACCGTAGTAACAAACAATAACGTTTTATGTATAGAATTGTTAACGTTTGAAAAACCGCATCTAAAAATTTTAAAAAGTTCAGAAGTCCGAACGAAAAAACGCGAGAAAAAGAATAAATATGAATTTGTAAAAAATCCCAAATGTGGAAAACGATAGAGCCAATAAATTATTTGTATATACCAAGAAGACTTTATAATATCTTAGCGACAGAAATATATTTGACAACCTTTAAGAATAAAATTAAACTATGGATACAGTCAACTCTAATCTCTGGCAAAAGTTAGCAAAAATCAGTAATCGAAAAATATTAGCTATAATGTTAAGTTATTATAACCTTGATAATATATGGACACACATAGACATAGAATACGTACTCTGATTTGAAACCTTATCCGATTTTGACAACTCACTCGACTTTGACAAGTTACTTGATATGGATCATTGTTCAATGTAAAAACACCCAAAGACCCACACCATACATTTTACACAATAAATATATTATATATTAATTATAGATAAAAAGGGTTATACTCCGGCCATTTTTTGAAAACAATTGAAGCAGGTATGGAAAAACCAAATATTCTATAAAATGTATTGTATCTAGGATTACAATAATCGCTTGTAAGTCGTTCAAAATTATTCACTGTTATACAGGGTGGTCAAGTTTTGCAAATTTACCTTGGATTGAATTTTTTTAAATGGAACACCCCATATATTTTACTGTCATATTAAAGATAACATCGCCAGCTTTCAGAAAATACCCTATTTGATATCTTTCTAACCAACAGTTTTTTAGTAAATTAACCGTGAAACCAAAATTTACTCATTCTAACAGAAACGGTATTATTTACGTTGCTTAAATTGACTACCTATAATATAAGGAAGCCATGATATAAGCATAAATGAAAAGAAAGATTGACATTCTTGTCAAAACCGCAAAGTGTCAGAGAATTGGCATCAATTACCATTGTTTTTTGACGATAAGCCGAGAAATTGTTAAGTAACAATGAGTTTGAGTACTCCAGAGTTGATAAACATGACTTTTATGTTGGGCGAGTGTCAAAAAAACCCTTTACTAGCAAGCAGGGTTTATGCGGTACGATATCCCGATGCCGAAAAAAAACCAAGACCTGAAGCTTTTGCAAGTTTATTAGAGAGATTTCAAGAAACAGGCAATGTTGCTTTTAAGAAACGTAAAGTAATTAATAAACTAGTTACCAATGAAGATAATGCTTTGACAGTGTTATTAACAGTGCAAGAAAATCCACACACAAGTACCAGGGAAATTGAGAGAGCTACTGATATTGAACGCACTAGTATTAAACGGATTCTGAAACAACATAAATATCATGCCTACCACATTGAATTACACCAAGAACTGTATGATCGCGATTACGTCCAACGACAAGAGTTTTCAATTTGGTTTTTAAATACAATTTGGGATAATCCAGGTTTTGTAGATAGGGTGCTGTTTTCAGATGAAGCAACTTTTAACACCAACGGCTTGGTTAACAAACATAATATGCACTAGGATTCAACCGAAAATCCACATTGGATTCGTCAGGTGGACCATCAAAATAAATGGTCAATTAATGTTTGGGGAGGTATAATTGGCTATCATGTTATAGGACCATATTTCTTTAAAGAGCATTTAACGGGAGACGTCTATTTAAATTTTTTGAGAAATGAGTTGCTCGTATTGCTCGAAGACTTACCTTTAATGTTAAGAAATTCCTTATGGTTCCAACATGATGGAGCACCCCCGCATTACCATAGGCATGTAAGACATTTTGTCAATAATTGGAAAGGAGAGCATTGGATTGGGCGAGGTGGACCAGTTAAGTGGCCTGCGAGGTCACCCGATTTAACGCCACTAGATTTCTTTTTATGGGGACATGTTAAAGAAGAAGTTTATAATGAGGTTCCAACCACAGTGGAAGATATGAAGTTGAGAATAATAAGCAGTTTTCGCAACATTTCAGACCTGACTTTGAGAAAAGTGAAACTTTCATTTATGGATAGACTCGAAATGTGCCTTCAGCAAAACGGTGGTTTAGTTGAACATCTTTTATAAGTTTTAATTACATTGTTTTCGTTGATTTATATTAAATTTATTTTTTTTGTAAAAAAAGATCTGTTATTAATACTGTCAAAGCATTATCTTCATTGGTAACTGGTTTATTAATTACTTTACGTTTTTTTGAAAGCAACATTTCCTGTTTCTTGAAATCTCTATGATAAACTTGCAAAAGCTTCTATCTTGTTTTTATTTCGGCATCGCATCATCAAAGAACAATATTTATTTATTTACTGATGACAATATTCTGACACTTTGCTGTTTTGACAGGACTGTCAATCTTTTGTTCAATTTATGATGATATCATGGCCTCCTAATATTAAATTTTCAATTTTAACAACTTGAATTCAGAGTAATTCGTGTTAAAATGAAGAAATTTTGATTTCACAGCTAATTTACTGAAAAACTGTTGGTCAGAAAGGTATCAAATATGGTATTTTCTGAAAGCTAGTAATGTTATCTTTAACACGAAAGTAAAATATACAGGGTGTTCCATTTAAAAAAATTCAATCCAAGATAAATTTGCAAAACTTGACCACCCTGTATAACAGTGAATAATTTTGAACGACTTACAAGCGATTATTGTAGTCCTAGATACAATACATTTTATAGAATATTTGGTTTTTCCATACCTGCTTCAATTGTTTTCAAAAAATGGCCGGAGTATAATCCTTTTTTCCACTTTAACCTCGTCCCATTCCCTTGGTATAAATTTTAGACCCAACTAACCTTATATCAAAATGATCGCAACGAATAGGAGAATCAACTAAAATAATAATATACCGGGTATCTCATTTAAAAAAACACAAGTTTGGTTCACCACGAACTTTTCAGACCACCCTGTATAATGGGTATAATTTTAAAACACAGCGTTCTTGACTATCAATCATATCCCATTTTTTTTTTCAAATTCCTTTCCGTTTGCCCACAATCGTCCACCCCATCTTGGTTGCACCACCCAGTATATGTTAAATCGGTAGTTCTTAAACACTATGTATAAATAGTTTCTGTAATTTTTTGTTTATTTAGACACTTGCAATAATTAACACTATATAGGATATTAAAAGAGACCTTATAACACGGTTTGCAAATAAACTACTTTATTATTATTATAACCCCAAGCCAAGTCATAAGAAATCTCTATTAAAGCATGATGTACCTACACACTGAATGATATATATCACTGATTTGATATTTTAATGACTTTATTGAATTAATATACAAGAGGTTTAAGAGTAAAAAAAATACTTTTCCTTTGTGTTGAAGCAGAAAAAAATAAGTCTGAAAAAATTTAAAGTTTCAAATGTGATTTTTGACAGTGTTTTTTATCTAGATTCAAAGAATGAGCTGCGCTACTATTATTATAAAGAATCCTCGTCTAAACACTAGCAATTTCACCCCACATACTTGCGCCATTGTCATAACCTTGACCTCCCAGGTCCAGAAATGTTTCTGTGAAAAATTTTCCGTGATAACTTTAACATGTCACGTCAAAAATTGTTTTATGCAGTAAAAGTGAGTACTTACCTTAAGGAATATCAGCTGGCCTAGGGGGATCAATTTTGTTTTAAGATTATTTCGGAATATTATAATAGAAGTTCAAAACAGTAAATAACTTTTTAAACACAAACATGTCTTGTGTCAGTAAGTAAAGTGTATCGCAGTGGAGGGGGAAGAGGATATTGTTCTAAAAGTATCAAGTTTTATATAGTTTTCGGGGTATTTGGGGAACCGAAGTTGAATTTTAAGAATTATTTAAATTTTTAACAATATCTATTCCTTTTTTTTTTCTTCAAAGGGCACCACTAGATGTTATGTGTGGGGGCACTGTTGTAGCGTGGGTAGTGTGAGGCTTTTACTCACCAAAACCCCTCCAACAACACCTCCCCTTTTTTCCTCAACCCTCAGTCTGGAAACCGCTTTCGCATTACTTAGTAACAGGGTCGTAGTCTAATTAATACATGCTATTTCCTATGTGTATAACTAAGATTTCTACGTTTATCAGTCTCTACTTTCCCTTTCAGTGGTTTCAATTATAGTTCTTATTACACTATAAACATGTTTCCAGGACCATTCTCCCTCCCGCATATATATATATATATATATATATATATATATATATATATATATATATATATATATATATATATATATATAAATGGGATGGGAAATAAATAATACCGGCTCCATCTTCCTTTTCTTGGTAAGTAATACAATTTCAGCTGTCTATTAAGGCTATGTTGGTCATGACCATCAACAGCTCTTCGCTCCTTGCTGTGACTACCATCGCTACGTCGTCAGCAAAGCCCACCAGCATTGTTTTTTCGTGCATTTCCACTTGAAACAATTTGCCATATAGTATGTTCCACAGCGTTGGGCTCAGTACCGATGCCTGCGGTACACCACTAATTGATTTGGAACCATCTTCTGTTTTTAGTAGTATTACACTCTCCGACAGATATGACCCGATTACACTGATCAGACTCTCATTATTGCTGATTTTTTTATGCATACATAGATGGTACTTACATATGAAATTAATTACCGTGGTTCTTGTACACCTTTATCTAGGTATGGGGATTTTATCGATATATGGATAGTTATCCAATTATCCGGTTTTGTGCCTCGCTGATTTATTGGCGAAGACCTGAAGACCTTAAATTATTAAGAACATGAGGGCTTCTCATATTCGCCTCAGCAGGCATTCTGAATCTTTTTTTGCGAGAGACTTTTCGCATTAATTTTGAAATGCTTTATTATTGCCTTGAAATTTGCTGGGGATGGGGAAGGAAGGGGTGAACTTGAAAGGAGGGAACGATTTAAAATATCATGTTTCTTATGGTTTTCGGGGTTCTTAACGGTACAAAGTTTAGTTCTACTAATCATTTTGGTTTTTGACAGTTTATATTGTTGATTCTCTATAAATATGTATAGATAACGTTTTTTGTATATTATTAATTATCATGATTCTAACAAAATAACAAAAACTAAAAAGAGCGAAATAAAGCATTTTAAATAAAATAAAAAACCGCTAAAAAATGCTAAGGGTGAAAAATAATAATTGATAACATAAATATAGAAATATGTATGCTATCTAAAGTAAATAAATTCTCTAAATTGTATTTACACCCTTAATAAGCATCCAGCATTCACGTTTAATGTTTGCGTTAATAAATACCACAGTAATATGACGTTTTTACATTTTTTTTTTTATATTTTCCTATTTTATATTTGTTACAAACTACCGTTAACATGACAACATGCTTAGAATCCATATTACTGATATACCTTGAACCTACCATATATTTTTTGGTAAAATTGCCGAACATATCTATAAACCTTTGTCTAACACAGCAGTGTTATCTCGAGTGTTATAAATAATAAAAATGTGGCTGAAAAAAAACAGCGGTCCTTCATGTTTTGACTAGTTTATGTAATGGAAAAAATCGGCAAATTTTCTTTACCCGGAACTTCCCTCGTTCTAAATCTTTCCTTTTATTAGGAATATTAATAGTGAAGTGTAGCCCAATTTAGTTCACTACATAATCATTTAATAACATATATATATATATATATATATATATATATATATATATATATATATATATATATATATATATATATATATATATATATATATATATATATAAAGGAAAATGTACTTTCTTGAACCATTAACTATATGCTTCAAATATGTTTTCTTGGGAATAAGGTTCCAAAATCAAAGTTTGCTTTAATAGCCAGTCATTTTATTGATAAAAGGATAAAACGTTTCGGTCTGAATGTGACCTTCATCAGTTATCTAAAAAGTTATATTAACTGAAAAATAGGTACAAATCAGTTCATTTTGATTTTTTTTTATAGATTGAGGGCAGGAATTTATACATTAATTTTGATTTAAGATTGATTGGATTTAAACAATTTTTTAAACTATATTATTATATAACAACGAACGAACATAGATCTAAAAATTAAAATAAAATAGAATAAAAATGATTTCTTCTCGACTCACCATAGTTATTTTCTAATGCTAACATCCAATAATGGTACAAACACTCATTATTAAAAATCGGAACAAACATTACCACATCGAAGACAATTCACAATTAAGCTTGAGGTATAATGCATAATTTAAATAATTAATAATTAATAATAAAAAAAAGTCAAAATGAACTGATTTGTACCTATTTTTCAATTAATATAACTTTTTAGATAACTGATGAAGGTCACATTCAGACCGAAACGTTTTATCCTTTTATCAATGAAATGACTGGCTATTAAAGCAAACTTTGATTTTGGAACCTTATTCCCAAGAAAACATATTTGAGGTATATATATATATATATATATATATATATATATATATATATATATATATATATATATATATATATATTTTCAAACATTTTTATTGCGCGCCATTTTGTTCCATCATATAGAAATCCTACTAGTATTTTACCTGTTTCTAACTGTCATACTTCATTTTTGGGCATAATTTAAAACAAATTCAACAAGTATTTTTTACATTGACACACACCGCCATTTTGTTACGTCATGTTGAATTCGTACCAGTGTATCCCTATGTCATATTCAATTGAATAAGATTTTTTTTGCGTTGATTTATAAAAAAATTAATGGGCCGCCATTTGGTCCCTCCATCTTGAATTCATACCACAACTTCACCAGGTTATCTCTATATCACACTTAATGTTTGCATACATTTTGAAATTAATCTAATGAGTAGTTTTTTTAGGCCGATTTTTTAAATATTTTTTTAGACCGCCATTTTGTTTTGTTGTCTTATATTCATTCCTATGTAACACTTGCTTTTTATGCAAAATTTGAGGAAATTGGATAATTCGTTTTCTTAGCAATAATTTGTTTACCGTTTCTCTAGGCCGCCATCTTGTTCAGGCATGCATATTCCATCCTTAATTTTTGACTAAAATTTGAAGTCACTCTGAAGAGTAGTTCGAGAAGGTATGCCGCGATCTGACAGACGGACCGACGGAATTGATAAAAATATCTTTTGGCATCTAGGGATATTAAAACCTGAAAATATGTAAAAATCCTAGAGGGTGAAACTTTTTACGATTATAAATATTTTATTTGACCGCCATGTTGAATTAGTACCACAGTCCTTAAGTAGGTTTTCAGGCTGAATTTTTAAATATTTTATTAAGCGGTCATTTTGGATTCGTAGCAACATATAACCAGTTGATTTCTACTTAATACTGGATTTTTGTGCAAAATTTGTATTAAATTGGATAAGTAGTTTTTTAGAAATATTTTTTTAATATTTCGCTAGGCCCCCATTTTGTTTCGCCATATTGGATTTTTACCAAAATGTTACCAGATGATCCCTATGACTCTTAATTTTTGGTCAAATTTGAAGTCTATCAGGTAAGTAGTTTTTTACCTATGCCGCGAACAGACGGAGCGACAGACAGACCGACCGATTTGAGAAAACATGTTTTTCGGCATCTAGGAAACGTGAACATCTGACAAAATCTCGGAGGGTGATTTTTCACAATTACAATACTTTCCTTCCCTTTTACGAGCAAAGTCAAAATTATTTGGCCGCCATCTTGAATTCATACCACAACTTTACCAGCCTTTCTCTATATTACATTTAATGCTTACACAAAATTTGAAATTAATCTATTATATTAGGCCGCCATTACCATATAACCCTTAATTTTTGACTAAAATTTAAAGTCTATCTGATGTGTAGTTTTTAAGCTATGCCGCAAACTGACAGACAGACACACAAACCGACAGACAGACCGACGGAATTCATAAAACATTTTTTTGACATCTAGGGACGCTAAAACCTGAAAATACATAAAACTTACTTACTACATATTTTTAGAATTACGTATATTTTATTTGGCCGCTATTTTGTTCCGCCATCATGAATTAGTACCACAGTTTTACTAGGTCATCTCTAAACCACAATTAGTTATGGCATACAATTTGAAATCAATCCATTAAGTAGTTTTTTCAGGCTGATTTTTTAAATATTTTAGTAAGCCGCCATTTAGTTCCGCCATATTGGATTCGTACCAACATTTTACCAGTTAATTCCTACATAATACTTGATTTTTGTGCAAAATTTAAGATAAATTGGATAAGTATTTTTTTAGTAATATTTTAGATTTAGATGTCGAAAAACATTTTTTCATCATATGGGGATGAACTGGTAATATTTTGGTAAAAATCCAATATGGCAAAACAAAATAGCGCCCTAGTAAAATGTTAAAAAAAGTATTACTATAAAACTACTACGTGTCCAATTTATTTCAAATTATTTTGATAAAAGGCAGATTTGACCACCTGAGAATCAAAGCGTTTATAATTGGCTCCAAAAATAATCATAATAACGGACTCTTTTATTACTCTAAATTCAATTCCATCAAATTGGTTTAATTCAATTGCACATAAGAAGCATCATTGTGAAATTCGTATTTACCCACTATTACTCAATTTTACTTAAGTTAAGATTATTGGCTAGAAGTAATAAATTTTACAACCCACGTTACCTAAGTGTTTTCCTATTACTTAAACACTATTTTCAACCATTTAAATCAGTAATATTTAAATATTTTCTTCACAACGCCCACAGCTCAGGAGAATTATTTTTAATGGCTTGACAACAGATAAATATGAACACCTTTTAAATTGCTGTGCAGCTGTTATGTACTTCCATTCATAAAGTCTTTAAGCGTTGGATTATATGATAATAGTTGGCTATCAACTGCAATAAAATAATTTTAATATTAGCATTATTAGCGATACTCAAGCGATACGGAAGCAATATAGTACATAAATTACGAATTTATTATTATATCTACCTAAAGGACAAAATGGAAAAAATATTATTAAAATGAGAATTTTGAAGATGATCCACCCGATCTTATTATTATTATCCTCTTTTCTTCACCCAAGATGGAAAATGTTGCAATGTGTAGGTTTTGCCACGATTAAATGATGTAATTGCTTCTGTAAACAATATAAAATTATATTAATAGATACTTAACTGGTTACGTGAGTGTACTACATTATTATGTTGAATATTTTTTCTCCGTAGTTTCGGAGATTATTTAGCAAATTACTTCCCTCGTAAAAGGGAAGTATTGTAATCGTAAAAAATCACCCTCCGAGATTTTTTCAGATCTTCACGTTTCAGTGTCCCTAGATACTGAAAAAAATGTTTTCTCAATTCAGTCGATCTGTCTGTCCGTTCGAGGCATAGCTAAAAACCTACTTTTATCCGATTCTCTTCAAATTTTGATCAAAAATTAAGGGTCATATGGGGGCGACCTGGTAACATTTTAGTAAAAATCCAGTATCGCGAAACAAAATGTGGGCCTATTGAAAAGTTAAAAAAATTATTAATAAAAAACTACTTATCCAATCTATCTCAAGTTTTGCACAAATATCAATATATTATCCTGGAATCAACTGGTAAAATTTTGGTACGAAGCCAAGATTGGATTAATGAAATATTTAAAAATTCAGCCTGAAAAAAGTACTTAATGGAATGATTTCAAATTGAGTGCCATAAATAATTCTGGTATAGGGGTCAACTAGTAAAATTGTGGTTCTACTTCAAGATGGCCGAACAAAATGGCGGCCAAATAAAATGTTTGTAATCGTCAAAAAAATCACCCTCTCAGGTTTTATATATTGACGTTTTGGCGTCCCTAGATCCTAAAAAATAAGTTTTATTAATTCCGTCGATCCGTCTCTCGGACTGTTTGTCTGTCTGTCAGTTCGCGGCATAGCTTAAAAACGACTTACCCAATTGGCTGTAAATGTAGGTCAAGGGTTAAGGGTCAAATAGAGATGACTTGGTAATATTTTGGTATAGATCCAATATGGCAAAAAAATAGCGGCCTAGTGAAATGTTAAAAATGTTATTATTAAAAAACAACTTATTTAATTTATCTCAAATTTTGCACAAACATTAAGTATGTAAAGACTGATAATATCGGTTTCATGGATATAGAATCTACATATGTATCCTCCAGATGCAACAATAAAGTTGCGAAACGTCGACTATTTAAAAATAGTCTTTTGTTTTTTTTTACTGGATTCTAACCCCAAATAATACACCACTCTAACATAACAACAAAAGGATTGTTAACGAAAACCATTTAGAAACTTAATATCTGGGTAATATATGCGGAACAACGGAGTAGAAGTACTGATAATATGGGTCTCATGCAGGGTATAAAATGTGTCCTGAGCATGCAACAATTAATTGCAAAATCGACAATTTAAAAAAATACTTGTTTTTGCTGAACCCCAAATAATACACCACTCTAACAAACATTGTTTAACATTGTTCCACCATACTGGATTTTTACCAAAATATTATCAAGCCATCCCCGTACGACCCTCAATTTTTGGTCAAAATTTGAACTCAATCGGGTAAGTAGTTTTTAAGCTATGTTCCGAACTGACACACAGACCGACGGAATTAAGAGGGCATGTTTTTTGGCATCTAGGGACGCTAAAACGCGAAGATATGTAAATCCTGAGAGGGGTGATTTTTTTCACGATTATAACATTTTTATTTGGCCGCAATTTTGTTCCGCCATCTTGAATTAGTAACACAATTTTACTAGTTGAGCCCTATACCACAATTAGTTACAGCATACAATTTGAAATCAATCAATTAAGTAGTTTTATCAGGCTGAATTTCAAAATACTTTATTCTACCGCTATTTTATTCCGCCATCTTGGATTCGTACGTAAAATTTGGAGTCAATCGGGTAAGTAGCCTTTAAGCTATGCCCGAAACTAATAGACAGACAGACAGATATACTGACGACAGACAGTCTGACTGATAAAATATATTTTTTTGGCACCTAGGGACGCTAAAATGTGAAGACGTGTAAAACTGAGAGGGTGATTTTTTCACGATTACATACTTTATATTTGGCCGCCATTTTGTTCGGCTAGCTTAAATTAGTACCAGAATTTTACTACATAGTTGATCCCTATACCACAATTAGT
This sequence comes from Kuschelorhynchus macadamiae, assembly GCA_030620095.1. Classification (NCBI taxonomy): domain Eukaryota; kingdom Metazoa; phylum Arthropoda; class Insecta; order Coleoptera; family Curculionidae; genus Kuschelorhynchus; species Kuschelorhynchus macadamiae. Next base: position 79,325 of record JAUTXW010000438.1, read on the forward strand.
TATGACACAAAATTTGAAGTCAAGCCATTAAGCAATTTTGCAGGTTGAATTTTTTAATTTTTTATTAAGCCGCCATTTTGCTCCGCTATCTTGGATTCGTACCAAAATATTACCAGTTGATTCAAATATAATACTTGATGTATTTTGCAAAATTTGAGATCAATTGGATGAGTAGTTTTTTAATAATATTTTTGTTTCGCCATATTGGATTTCTACAAAAATGCTACCAGGTCATCTACATATGACCCTTAATTTTTGACCAAAATTTGAATTAAATCGGGTAAGTAGTCTTTAAGATATGCCGTGAATTGACAGACAGGCAGACAAACAGACCGACAGACGGAACGACGGAATTGATAAAACATATTATTTGGCATTTAGCGACGCTAAAACGTAAAGATGTGTAAAACCTGAAAGGGTGATTTTTTCACGTTTACAAACATTTTATTTGCCACCATTTTGTTCGGCCATCTTGAATTAGTACCACTATTTTGCTAGTTGATCCCTATACCACAATTAGTTATCGCACACAATTTGAAATCAAACCATTAAACAGTTTTTCAGGCAGAATTTTTAAATATTTTATTATGCCACTATCTTGGATTTGTACCAAAATGTTATCACTAGATTTTAACATAATAGTTGATGTTTTTGCAAAATTTGAGATAAATTGGATGAGTAGCTTTTTAATAATAATTTTTTTTAGCATTTCACTAGGCCGCCATATTGGACTTTTACCAAAATGTTACCAGGTCATTTCCATATGACCCTTAATTTTTTACCAAAATTTGAAGTCAATCGGATAAGTAGTTTTTTAGCTACGCCGCGAACAGACAGACAGACAGACCGACGGAATTGAGAAAACATGTTTTTCGTCATCTAGGGACCCTGAAACGTGAAGATTTGAAAAAATCTCGGAGAGTGATTTTTTCACGATTACAATACTTCACTTTTACGAGGCATGTAAAAAGGAGAAAATGTTATTAATATGAGAATTTTGAAGATGATGCACTCGATATTATTATTATTATCCTCTCTTCTTCACCCAAGATGGAATATGTTACAATGTGTAGGTTTTACCTCGATTAAATGATGTAATTGCTTCTGTAAACAATATAAAAATATATTAATACAAAGATATACGTAATTGGTTACGTGAGTGTACTACATTACAATGTTGCACATTTTTTACCGATAGTTTTACAGGGATTATTTAGCAACGAAAAATTGTTATTTGTATTTCCCTCGTAACTGGGAGTAGTATTGTAATCGTGAAAAAAATCACCCTCTCAGGTTTTTTCAGGTCTTCACGTTTTGAGGCCCCTAAATGCCAAAAAACAAGTTTTCTCAATTCTGTCGGTCTATCGGACTGCCTGTCGGTCGGCCCGTCTGACTATTCCCGGCATAGCTAAAAAAACTACTGACCTGATTGACTTCAAATTTTGGTTAAAACTTAAGGGTCATATGGGAATGTCCTCGAAATATCAAAAAAATCATTACTAAAACACTACGTATCCAATATAACTCAAAATTTGCACACACATCAAGTATTACGTAGGAATAAACTGGTTAAAGTTTGGTGACTATCTTACAACTGCAAAATTATGCCAAAAAGTTCGTATATCTAATCTTCCTCGGTTTTTTCATAGGGTTGTGGTATCGGTCGGTTTGCTTAACATGAGTTTAACTATTATTAACAAGTTTTGTTATTTAAATTTAATTGTGTTTCAATATTTGTATTATTTGAATTAGACTCATCATTTGTATACTAGGCTATCTTTCGCAAACTGTTTAACGTTTGATTTTCTTTTTTCTAAATCATAGGATTTCTTAGACTAGTTTATTAACAAAGATATGCATTTATTTACCATGCGATGACCTCTTGGTCCTAAATGCTTGTTTCGTTTGACGCTTCGCGTTTGTATTTAAAATTCTTGTACTTTTCAAGGCTTTTTCGCAAAAGATGGCGGCTCAATAAAATATTTAAAAAATCCGTCTGAAAAAGCTACTTATTCGATTGATTTCAAATTCTGTGTAAGAATTAACTGTGATATAGAATAGAGGTGAACTGAAAAAATTATGGTGCGAATTCAAGATGGCGGAACAAAATGGCGGCCAAATAAAATGTTTGTAATTATGGAAAAAACACCCTCCCAGATTTTTACGTTTTAGTATCTCTAGATGCCAAAAAAACACATTCTGTGTATCAGTTGGCGGCATAGCTAAAAAACTACTTTCCCTATTGACTTCAAATTTTGGCCAAAACTTAAGGAGTGACCTGGTAACATTTTTCGTAAAAATTCAACATAGCGGAGAAAAATGACGGCCTAGTGAAAATTTTACATAAAAATCAAGTAGTACATAGGAATGAACTGGTAACATTTTGGTACAAATCCAAATTGGCCAAACAAAATGGCGGCCTAATAAATTGTTTTAAAAAATCAGAAAATCCATGTTATTCAATTGACTTCAAATTACAAAAATTAGATGTGATATAGGGATAAACCAGTAAAATTTTGGTACGTATTCAACGTGACGGAAAAAATTGCGGTCTAATGTTTTTCTTTAATCAGTGTAAAAAACTGTATTCAATTTATTTTAAACTAGGTCCAAAAATCAAGCGTAGCACCTAGGCAGAAACTAGAAAAATATTAAAATGAATCCAATATGGTGTAACAAAATGGCACCCAAGCAAAATGTTTGAAAAGACAGTATATAATTACTAAATGACTATGTGCGAAACTAAAACGCTTCACTATTCCTAATAAAGGGAAAGATTCATAACGAGAGATGCGTTCCGGGTAAAGGAAATTTACCGATTTTTTTCCTTAATTTTAGCAAATCATTTATACATTTATGCCTGGAATTCAAGATATTTCCGAAAAAAAATCGTTTTTTTTTTGTTCTTTAAGTAAAGTAAAAGGGAATTTTTGCTAGTCTTTCTTTCTCCTCACTTCCATCACAAGAGAGAAGTATCGTAATCATTAAAGAATCACCCTTAGAGTTTTTTGCAGATTCTTGCGTTTTATCTAATAATATACCGAAAAACATGTTCTCCCTTTTCCGCCCAATTGTCGGTGTCTCTGTACGCTGCATAGCTCAAAAACTACTTATACGATTCACTTTAAATTCGCCTTTACCCACAACTTCCCTCGTACAGAATTCCACTACATACAGGTAACACATTATATGAATACAGTTTTTTTGGAAGCAACTAAAGAAATTAAATTACAATTTATAGAATTTGTATAGTTATTACCGAATTATGATATGCATATATTAACTGTATTATCTGTATGTAGTGGAATATTGGAAGGAAGTTCTATGTGAAGGCGAAATTACCAGTTTCTAGTTATCAACATAAATAAATAACTGTTACTTTTTAGTAGCAGCAGTTTTTAATGAATCATTCAATAAATCACTTGTAAAAAGAAATTTTAATAATTTAATTTTGAGTTATACATATTCTAATAAGTTAGAGAATTATTAAATATAAATTGAATGTTTTAGTCTTGCCATAATTCATAACTACCATAGCTTATATAATATTCAGTTAAGTATTTTAAGATTTATAATTAATAGTAGTAGATCAGGGGAGGACAATGTCTAGCCGGTAGCCCAAACTGGCCCTTGCAGCCTACTTCAAGAGATCACCCTAACGATCTACCCAACTTCTGGCACTTCCTTAGACTTGTCAGACTTACTCACATAGATCGGGATATCCTTCCAAAAGAAATCCCTAATTTCGTCCCCCTGCAGGAAGATAGCGCTAAATATGTCGACGCAGTCTAGCCCTAGCTTCACACCTACACAAATAATTTAGAGGAGTTTTCTTGTCTTTGCTACATGTAGTGTAGTTCGGGTATTCCTCTATGTCTAGTAAGGTCAGATGTCTCTTCAATCGATAATGGCCTAGGAGCACCGCTATGAGGGAGTTGATATTCCTTCTATTTCTTGTAAGCAACCAAGGAGTTTGGGCGTAGTTATAGGTTCCGTAACAAACATTTTTGTCGGCTTTTCTTTATTACATTTACCACTAATATTAGTTCCGGTGTCTGAAAGGCATGTTGGTTTAAATTTAGCTAGATCGTCCATCGTCTCTATTTCACAGTGACTAGGGACCCAAGCCTGTCGTGAACTAAGATAATGCTTTTCATCATAAACTTCTGTAATTTAGTTTCTCCATATATACTCTTACATCGGAAGACTTCATTTCAGCCATCCGTGACCCATACGTATAGCATACTAGTGTTTCGTTTTTAAACTTAATTGGCCAGCATCCCAACTCATACTTATTTGAAATCGTTAGGGCATATGGCCCATCTATTCTTTATTGTTCTCTACATGCCATCACAAAGATGCGACTATAACCGGCGATCTCCTTCTTGTTCCACCAAACGTCATGGGTTGCGATCGCCTCCTTACTAACTCGGTTGGCTAAAGAGGGCAAGCCTAAGTACATTCAGCGAGAATGATAGCGATATCCTCATAGCACTGGTGATAGCCATGCAAGCTAATTGTTTGACCATCGCGAGCCTACTGCTCTTCGAAGCTGCTACAGACATGCGTTTTGCTTATCATAAGGTACTCAAGTTCGTTTTTCAAACTAAGCTGTTTCCCGAACATTGTTGGAACTCGTAGTCCTCCTATATTCCTTTTCCTTGTGAAGAGGATCATGTCATCTTTTGCTGGAATGACCGAAAGTTCAATACCTTCTCACCACCTGTCAATCAGCCTGCATGGCATTTACATTCTCTCACTGATTATTTCGTTGAAGCGGCCGGTGACTAAAACTAGACGCTCATCAGCATAGGCTTTCACGAAGATGGCTTTCGCGAGGAGTTTTAGCAGCCTTTCCATCATCACGTACCACCAAGCGGCCGCTTATACTCAGCTCTGCACCATTCGCCGATGCGCTTACCTTTCTTCCCTTCCAGCACACTTCTGGATTCACCAAACCTGCACTGGTTCTACGCATCTGTTCTCTAGAGAGCCGCAGATGTTATCTTTATCAAATGCACCTTGTACATCGAATCGAACAGCTAACATACATATTAAAGGAGGTAATAACGCAAAAAGTTGTCTCGACCACTCATGTAAAATTGGAATAATGTGGTCTCATTTTGCATCTACTATAAGAGCACTTGTGTAACAATTAATAAAAATTAGCCTTTCAAATTTTTTAGCGATTTTTTGGTCAAAAATCAAGAGTCATATGGGTATGTCATGATGACAGTTCGGTAAAAATCCAATTATACGGACCCACCCAATGTAAAAAAAATAACTATTAAAGAACTAATCATTGAATGGACTTCAAATTTTCACAAAAATTGAGTGTCGTATAGGTAAAAACTGAAAAAAATTTGATGTAAAGCCAGTAGGCGGAACAAAATGTTTAAAAATTCATTACCAAGAAACTACTTATCCAATTGATCCAAAGTTTTACATAGCTTCACATTTCTAGATGTCCAAAAAGAGGTTTTCTTAATTCCATCGGAGTTTCTGTCGGACCGTCTGTTAGTTTGCGGCATAGATAAATCTACCCGATTGACCTCAAATTTTGATTAGAAATAAAAGGTTTTTAAGGGGATGACCTGGTAACATTTTGGTAAATATCCAATAAGGTTAAACAAAATGGCGACCTAACGAAATGTTAAAAAAATGTATCAGTAAAAAGCCAGTTATAGAAATTACCTCAAATTTTGCACGAAAATTAAGTGTTACATAGAAATTAACTGGTAACCTTTCGGTATGAATCGAAGATGGCGGCGTAATAAAATATTTAAAAAATCAGCTTGGAAACTACTTATTATATTAATTTCAAGTTTTATTCAAGCCTTAAGTATAATATAGAGATAAACTAGGAAAATTGTGGTACAAATTCAAAATGGCAACCAAATAAAATGTTTAAGGTTCATTGACATAATATTTTTCACAATTATCTTCAAAAATCAAGGGGCGCATTGGTAGAAACTGGTAAAATATTGGTAGGAATCCAATATGGTGGAACAAAATGATGCCCAATAAAAAAGATAAAAAAAACAACATGTGTATGTATATGTGTAACCCAGTAATTATGTGCCGAACTAAATTGGATCACACTTTACTATTCCTAACAAATGGAAATAGTCACTACGTGGGAAGTTCGGGGTAAAGGAAATTTTCCAATTTTTCCTTTTAATTTATGTTTGTTAATTGCCTGGTTACTGTATTTTAGTATGCATATTATTATTTAGAAAAAAAATATTACTGGCTTGCCGGTTTGGCTAAGCCTTTGTTTTGCAATATTGGTCAAGTAGAATGTAAGATATGTGAGGCAATCTTTAATTAGGTATACTTTCTGATTTTACTATTTCAATTTTATAAAAGTTACATTTTGTTCTATGTGATGCATGAAAAAAATTTTTTAATATTATCAAAGTCCTTTTCTTCAGTTATACTTATTTCGTTGTTCTCAAAAAAGATATAACATTATAAAGTAATCAATGTTCCACACCAACAACATTCAGGACGAAACACATCTATAATTGGGTGACAGACGAGTTTAACTAATCAATACCTAAAACCTATAGACATTTTCCACGTTAAGATAAGATACGAAATTATGTTCACCGACGGAGTATTTTATACCTATAAAGTCATATTTGTATAAATAAACAAAGAAATATTTAAAAATAGATAGTGGTCGTGACAATCACCGCATCACTAACTACTTTAAAATTATCATATTTTTATACTTTTTTTTATATTATTCGGGAAGTGTCCTGATTGAAGGCAGTTTTTCATTTAAATTTTTGTTCATAATTATCTGCTTATGCGATTTTTCAGTGAAAATTCCATACTCAATAGCTCTACTAGTACTTGATTAACAAAATTAAATGCCGTAAACAATAAAATGATCCCCAAACCTTCGAGAATATGCCCAGAATATGCAAGAAGCAAGAAGGCGGTAAACGATTTTTTTTAATTTTGGGATTTATACATATTTTGGCTACTAGTAACAAATTTGATCTAAAATTAAAAACATTTTTCCAAAAAAAATGTTTTATTTCAAAAAATATTTTTCTACAACTAGCATACGTCACACTTTCATTATGGAAAAAGGCTGTAATTTAACTATTTTAAACAAAAAGGCGGTATGCACCACAACCGACGAATTCCAATGGAGAAAAAAATCTATAATCAGAAACTTGTGCCCACTAATGAGTAATAACTGAAATTGGGATGATCTAGACGTGGTTCAGGTGATGGATTTAAGTAACTCATTCGTATAAATGTTATATGTTGCGTGTTTTTGTTTTTTTTTCTAATTTAACATACTCTGTAATTACTATGTAAAGTTTTTTATTATTAATTAGGCATTAAGTATGTCATTTGATTAAAAGAAAATATTTAATCGAGCATGCTTTTTACCTCTATACTGTATATTTTTATTTAAACCGATTATATCTCAATTATTATTTTTGTGTAAGTATACTTTTCTAGATATAAATATTTTTTATTTATTTCTGTATCTAAGGACTTATTTTTATTCATGTTTTATGTTTAAGTCTTTTATTTATTTTTTTAAATATATTAACTTACACATTTATGTCGAATGTGTGTCTTGTAAGTTATCTAAAGTTTTATTTTGTAGGGAAACAAATATACTTAGATAACAACTAATGAACGTCATTTACCAATCTTAGTTACTATATTATTGATTTTTGATAAGGCTTCAGAATAATAAAGACTTGTCTGTTATTTGTTACGTATCTTAATGTCAATGCAGCATTTCTATTAAGGAATAAACAAACATTTAATCGGAGACGTCGACGCAAATAAAATGAAAAGCACTCACCAGTATTTTTTTGTGGCATTGCTTCGTGAGCGCTCTCTATTCCATGGGTCTTCGGATCATAGTGGATTTGTGGCCGCGAGATGGTCTGGATTAATGTTCTATGCTGAATATTATTTCACTCGCGATTATATAATACATTTTGTTGAGGCTTTTGTTAACATTCACGTGTAGCAATATATCAATGTCTCGACGACTGACAACCGAATGGAATATTCTCGACTTCTCCCGCATATCCTGCGTTGCACACCAGATTGGAGTCTTGCTATCCAAAAAATGCGCGTACTTTGACGCGTAAATTCCAATTAGAATACAGACTGAATTAAGGGTCATATGAGGATGACCTGGTAACATTTTGCTAAAATTCCAATATGACAAAACAAAATGGCGGCCTAGTGAAATGTTAAAAAAAATATTACTAAGAAAGCGCTTTTTCAATTTATTGCACAAAAATCAAGTATTATGTAGAAATCAACTGGTAAACTTTGGTACGAATCCAAGATGGCGGAACAAAACAGCTGCTTCATAAAATATTTAAAAATTCAGCCCGAAAAAACGTGTGTGCCATAACTAATTGTAGTATAGAGATGAACTAGTGAAAGTGTGGTACTAATTCAAGATGGCGGAACAAAATGACGACCAAGCAAAATTTTACATATCTTCCCGTTTTAGCGCCATTAGATGCCAAAAAATATGTTTTATCAATTCCGTCGGACCGTCTATCGGTTTTTCTGCCTATCTCTCAGTTCGCAGCATAGCTTAAAAACTACTCATCAGATTCACTTCAAATTTTAGACAAAAGTTAAAGCTCATATGGGGATGACCTGGTAATATTTTGGTAAAAATCTATTATGCCGGAACAAGATGGAGGCCTAGTGGAACGTTAAAAAATTTGTTACTAAAAAAACTGATTATCCAATTTATCTCAAATCTTACACAAAAATCAAGTATGATGTTGAAATCAACTAGTAATTTTGGTATATAATATAATATTTATAAATTCAGCTTGAGAAAACTACTTAACGAACTGATTTTAAATTGTGTGCTATAACTAATTGTGATCTATATCATATAGATGAACTAGTAAAACTGTGATACAAGATGGCGGCCAAATAAAATTTTTGTAATCTGAAAAACTCACCAACTCAGGTTTTACATATCTTCACGTTTTAGACTCCCTAGATGCCCAAAATATATTTTATGAATTCCGTTAGTCCGTTTGTCGGTTTGTCTCTCTGTCTGTGAGTTTGCGGCATATCTACTCATCATTGACTTCAAATTTTAGTCAAAAATTATTGAAATGACCTGGTAATATTTTGGTAAAAATTCTATATGCTGGGAGAAGTATAGTATGGAAGATAGTAAAATGTTAAAAAAAATGATTACTAAATAAACTAATCGTTTTGCACAAACTCAAGTGTGAACTGGTAACATTTTGTTATGAAATAAGATACCAAAACAAAATAGCGGCCTAATAAAATATTTAAAAAAATAGCCTGAAAAACTACCTATTTGATTAATTTCAAATTTTATGCAAGCATTACGTGTGATATAGAGATAAACTGGTAAAGTTGTGTTACGAATTTAAGATAGCGGAACAAAACGGCGACCAAATAAAATGTTTCAAAAATCAACGTAACAAATCTTCTTATTCAATTAACTCCTTAATTTTGGAGAAAAGTTAAATATGATAAACTGGTTCGAATTCAACATGACGCGACGTAACACAATCGCGGTATGTGTCAATGCGTAAACTACTTATTGAATTTATTTTAAATTATGCATAAAAACCAAGTGTGACATATGTAGAAACAGATAAAATGTTTGTAGGGATCCATTATGTTGGTACAAAATGGCGTCCAATAAAAATGTTTGAAAATATATATGTGTACCTAAATAACTATGTACAGGGTGTCCGGATTTGGTTGCAAAAGCAGGGTAGCTCGCTTATTTTTAAAGATAGAACCTTGCGGTTTTCACGAACCTAAGCTAATTTTTTGTGAAACTCATGAAGCCGTAAACAAAATTTTCATAGCCTTCTTCGTTTATGAGATACAGGGCAAAATAGAAAATTTTGCATTTTGGGACCTTCCTCGTATCTCGGTTATCCTTTAACTTAACGCAAAGTGAAAAATTGCTGCTTATGCAGTTTTTTACGCTAGATCCAGTGGCGTAGTCATATTTTTCATTTGAGTTGTTATTTTTTAGATATGACCCAAAGTTGTGTTTTTTTTAATGGGACACCTTGTATATTTGTCCAGAAATTGATTTGTCATTTTAAAAGCTTCTCAAAAATATATAATAGTATGGGTCTATTTTAATAAACAACAACAAAAATCCTAATTTTTATAATTATCATCCCAAATTTTGCAGTAGGCCATGCAAAACAATGCTGCCTTTTATTTAAAGTCGTTAGCAATATTTACATCCTAACAATAAATCAAAATAAATATGTAATTAAATCTATTTATCAAAATATGTATTGATAGTTTCGCACCAAAAAAGTACCACCTACCTAGATTTATGTAACACAAGAACAAAACAGTAATAAATTATTATGTAACAAGCCTTTCAGTAAAAATCAACTGTCGTATAAGAACTACAGTAACCAAGGAAATCAAAAGAACTGTTCAAACTGATTTCCATTTTGTTCTATGCATGCTTCGCACAATTTTCGTATTCGTTTTAGGGAATTAAGCAAAATAACGGGAAGATTTTGTAAATAGCGAAAATTTTCTCTTATTGCATTTCCTAAATCTTGGACATTATCATAGTGGTCTTTGTAAATTCTATTTTCCAGATATCCCCATAGAAAGAAATCTAAAATCGACAAATCCGGGGACCTAGGGGGCCATCTTATAGGTCCATTTGTTCCGATCCATTGATTGGTAAAATTATTGTCCAGAAATAATCTCGTCATTCCAGAATTGTGTGCAGGAGCACCGTCCTGTTGAAAATAAATTTCGTTAATTTGCGCTAGAGGAACATCGTCAAGTAATTCAGGTATAGCTGCCTCTAAAATTTCTATATAGCGATTGGCTGTTAGATTTCCCTCAAATATATAAAATTTTATATGTGTTCCTAATATGAAGTAGGACACATTTAGACCAAACCTGCCCTGCTGTCTTCTGGGAAATATTTGGTGTTGATTTTCCTGGGACGAGAATCTACTATTGTGCCTATTGAGTATACCAGAATTACTGAAATGTGCTTCGTCTGACCATATAACCTTCCTTTCAAAATCTCTAACCATATCGCATCTTTCTCGAAACCAATGGCAGATGACTACCCTACGCTCTGCATCCCCTGGCTCTAAGTGCTGCACGAGCCTAAATTTGTATGGGTGGTATTTGTGCTTTTTTAGAATTTCTTGAACTCTAGTTTTTGGAATCCCTATGCTCTTTTCACTGGCCCTACAAGAGTTTGTAGGGTAAGCTTCTGCATTAGCCAAAACCGTAATTTCCTCAGCCTCCCGATTTTCTTTATTATATGTTTTCGTACGAGGTTTGATAAATGATCCGTGATTAAGTAAATTCTTTTTTATCCGATAAAAAGTGGATATATTAGGTTGCCCCCTTTCTGGATATCTAAATGAAAATTAAGCAATAGTATTTCAACATACCTAAAAATTAACTATTTACCTGTTAAAATACATCTCAGAAGCCGCTTTAACATTTTCATTACTTAATATAAAACAAGCTAACATATCGTACTTTTCATAATGTTCGAAAGTTTGGTTTTATTCCATTATAATACAAATATATTTTCACACAATAAATAAATACAAAAAACTAGCGCTATATTTTATATACGCGTACAAAATTGGGAAATGTCATTTGCTTCCAAGAAAACAAAAGAAAACGGCATCGTTTTGCATGGCCTAGGTACTGCAAAATTTAGGATGATAATTATAAAAATTAGGATTTTTGTTGTTGTTTATTAAAATAGACCCATACTATTATATATTTTTGAGAAGCTTTTAAAAGGCCAAATCAATTTCTGGACATACAGGGTGTTCCATTTAAAAAAAACACAACTTTGGGTCATATCTAAAAAATAACAACTCAAATGAAAAATATGACTACGCCACTGGATCCAGCGTAAAAAACTGCATAAGCAGCAATTTTTCCCTTTGCGTTAAGTTAAAGGATAACCGAGATACGAGGGGAGTCCCAAAATGCAAAATTTTCTATTTCGCTCTGTATCTCATAAACGAAGAAGGCTATAAAAATTTTGTTTACGGCTTTATGAGTTTCACAAAAAAATAGCTCAGGTTCGTGAAAACCGCAAGGATCTATCTTTAAAAATAAGCGAGATACCCTGCTTTTGCAACCAAATCCGGACACCCTGTACAGAACTAAATTGGGTCACACATCAATAGTGAAGTGAATTCCTAATAAAAGAAAATATTCATAAGGAGGGCAGTTCCGGGTAAACAAAATTTGCCGATTTTTTAAATTATACAAGCGTGTTTTGTTACACCCTATATAATGAACTGTTTTTTGAATGGTCGCATTCCAAGAGATATATTCTTGAAGATCTGGGCATCATTTTACTATTTGCCGCATTCAATTTTGTCTACTAAGAAATAAGTATAAGCAGAAATATTGAATTTTGACTGAAAAATTGCATAATCAGACAATTATGAACGGCAGTTTGTTTTAGCAAACGTTTTAGATATAGCTGAATCTTTAAAACCTATTAAAAACACCTACATCTAAAATTCAATTTCCTACGAGTTCCTATAGTAGACATAGGCATAGTGTTTATTGACTACATTAGTTCACAAAAAATCAATGATAGCACATCATACAAAAGAGTTAAAAATAGTACGAACATATAAAATAAAATACGACAAAAAATAATAAAAAAACATACAATAATAAAAAAACATACAATAATAAAAAAACACACTTAAGTATATAATTAAAACGATTAACTAAAATAAATATTTATATAAAACGGATAAAAACATACCAGTGCGTAAATATTTTAGAGATTTACAGAAATGGGAGCCACCATATACTCTGACACAGAGTAAAATGAATTTTGGAGTAAGTGCTTCTTTCATGTCTCTGAAAAGTAGCATAACCATATTACGAAACGCGCCAAATTGAAAAATAAAGTGAATATGGGAACAATAATTATTATAGAGAATGTTATGACCGAATAAGAAATATTTCCGCTACACATATGTCAGCGTAGATCATAGGGAATGCATATGCCTCCGCTAAGAAATACATTATCGCACATTGTTCAAATGCCAAGCGTTATGACAAAGCAAAAACGGGAAAAGTGTTGATTCGTGTATTCTTGCTAAGAGATGGAAGGCAATTTTTAATATTTTGATACAATTATTCCAGATGCCTGCCATAAAAAACGATCCATAATTATAAAAATCGGTAGAATTTACTTTTCGCGGAAGTGCCCTCGTTACGAATCTTGGCTTTTGATTAGGAATAGTGAAGTATAACATAATTTAGTTCAGTACATAGTTATTTAATAAGACATCATATTTTTTCAAATATGTTTATTGGGCGCCATTTTGTTCCATCATCTTGGATTCCTATCAAATTTTACCAGTCTCTACCTATGCCACAATAAGTAGTTTTTACATTGATACACACTCCCATTTTGTTGCATCATGATGAATTCGTACCAGTTTATATATCACATTTAATTTTTCTACAATTTTTCTACGTTAATATTTTTAAAACTTTACTTGGCCGCCATCTTGAATTCTACCGTAACTTTACCAGTTTATCTTTATATCACCCTTAATACTTGCACAAAATTTGAAATCAATCTAATAAATAGTTTTTCAAACTGATTTTTTAAATACTTTATTAGGCCGCCATTTTGTTTTGCTATCTTGGATTCATTCCCAAAATTCTACCAGTTCGATCCTACGTAACACTTGTTTTTGCAAAATTTGAGGTAAATTAGATTGTATAATCAGTTTTCTTCGTATTATTTTCTTTTAACGTTTCATAGGATGCCATCTTGTTCGGGCATATTGGATTTTTAACCACAATATTACCAGTCATCCCCATATGACCCTTAATTTTTGACTAACATTTTAAATCAACCTGGTAAGTATTTTTTAAGCTATGTCGCGAATTGACAGACAGATAGAGACGGGCCGACGGAACTAATAAAACATAATTTTTGGCATCTAGGGACGTTAACGCGTGAAGATATGTAAAGCCTGAGATAGTGATTTTTTCACGATTATAAACATATTATTTGTCCGCCATTTTGTTCCGCCACCTTCAGTTATTTCCACAATTTTACTAGTTCATCTCTATATAACAATTAGTAATAGCACACAATTTGAAATCAATCCAATAAGTAGGTTTTTCAGGCTGAATTCTTAAATATTTTATTAACCGCCATCTTGGATTTGTACCACGATTTTACCAGTTAATTCTTACATAATGCTTAATTTCTGTGCAAAATTTGAGAAAAATTGGATAGTTCTTTAGTAATAATTTTTTTAACATTTCACTAGGCCGCTATTTTGTTTCGCCATATTTGATATTTACCAGGTCATCCCCATATGACCCTTAACTTTTAACCAACATTTTGGACAAAAGTCAATTGGGTACGTAGTATTTTAGCTATGCGAACAAACAGACCGACAGGCAGACAGACCGACAGATTGAGAAAACACGACCCTGATACGTAAAGTTCTGACAAAATTTTAGAGGCTGATTTTTTCACGATTACAATACTTCCCTTTTACGAGGGGAGTGAAAAAAACAAATATTGGTACAATGGTAAGACGGTGTGTTAATTTTACAAGGTTTTACTTAAATCCACACCTGTCTACCTATCAATCGAATACTGTAAGTGAATTTTGATATTTTCCAAGTTTGGTTTCAGGCAGACTAATATAAAATAAAAAGGTTACTGCATTACAGCAGACTGCACTGCTGCACCGTAGTAAGCAATGCGTGGCTTATTAAAGCGTATCGTGGAAAGGAATGTATTTACGCTACGTGGTTAGCACTAGGTTAGGCGCTGAGCGTAAAGCTATATCACTGTTACTATTTGTTGTAACATAATAATATAAATAATAATTTAAAGAGAATGTTGTTTTCTCAAAAATGTTTGCCGAGACGGGGTGAACGCAATATTAATTCCAATTTTTTATTAAAGTTTTTAATTTATTTATTAGTATTATTATCTGTATTACTTATTTTTTATATTAGTAACGTAGTCTATAAAAAATAAATTATGTGCTTTATTATTTTTTTCCATAAAAAGAAAGTTTATTCCAAAAAATGGGATTTTACGTAATATTTAAACATTTTATTAGGCCGCCATTTTGTTTTACCAAATAGGATTCGCACTAAATATTTACCAGTGTATTTCAGTTTAACACTTGATTTTCGTGCAAAACTTCAAGTGAGTTGGCTAAGTAGTTTATTGGTACGGAATGTTTAAACATTTCCATAAAGAAATTATACACACATTTTATCAGTTTATAATAATGATGGTTTTTTCTTCTTCAAAATCAGTAAAAACATTTCTTATTATAAAACATTTATTTACCTACATTATGTTTCGGTAAAGTTTGTTTAGTTTTTCTCGGACTATGAGGGTCATTTTTCATCGTCCTTCTATATTATAAACTGATATATTTTTTGCTTCTAAAATTTGTCATATGTGTTTATAATTTTCACCATTTGTAAGTAGTTTAAAATATTTGTAGTACACTTTTTTTCGCTTTGCCAATGAGATATTTATCTTCTGGTAATAAAGCAGGTTTGACTTTGACTCAATCTAATTAAGGAACGTCAATTTACGACAAGCATCGTTAGTATGTCAACGAGTGACTTCTTGAGAACGTTACATATCATCTGCAGAATGGCTAGTAATATAACTGTAGCGTTATTGTAGTAGTACAATAACGACTGGTAGTATTGCCGCGTTGCTTAAAGAGTACCGTGAAATACGTATGTATGCGAATTAAGGTTTCGATAAGCAGCGTTGACGAAATCTACGACATTTCGCTTTTGTTATATATACTGTATGATTAACATTAACAGCATATTGCATTCTGAATTGACACCTTCAATATCGTGAAAGCCAGCTTTGTTGTCAGTTAATACACTGAACGTTTTTTAACCGTTTCGCTCATAATTGAATGCAATATCTGATCTGAGACCTTTTTACTTCCCTCGTAAAAGGGAAGTATTGTATTCCTGAAAAAATCACCCTCCGAGATTTTTCAGATCCTTATGTTTCGTGCCAAAAAACATGCTTTCGGTCCGTCGGTCTCTTTGTTTGCGGCATAGCTAAGAAACTACTTACCCGATTAACTTCAAATTTTAGTAAAAAATTAGGGGTCATATAGGGATGACCTGGTAACATTTTGGTAAAAATCCAATGTTGCGAACTTGTGGTATGAATTCAAGATGGCGGAACAAAATGGCGGCAAAATAAAATGTTTGTAATCGTGAAAAAAATCACCCTTTTACATGTCTTTACGTTTTAGAGTCCCTAAATAACAGATATTTTAATAATTCCGTCGGTCTGTCTGTCATTTCGTGGTTCTCTTAAAAACCACTTACCCGATCGACTTCAAAATTTGTTCAAAAATTAATGGTCATATGGGAATGTTATATAGGAATGAACTAGTAACATTTTGTTATGATTCTAGTATAGCAAAACAAAATGCCGGGCTAATAAAATATTTAAAAAATCAGCCAAAAAAACTACTTATTAGATTAATTACACAAAATTATAACAAAATGGCCGCCAAATAAAATGTGTTTTCATTCCGGGTGTATCCGTTCACTACTGTCGTTCTGAAAAAAAACAGTTTTGCTGCATTTGGCATTTTCGAAGCTTTCCTTCTCGAGTCCCAATAGAGTCTCTATTTGTTTTTCAGTTTTGAGGCGTGGCCGGTTTCAAATTCGAGATGTGCATGACTCATCGTTACCAAATTTATACCACAAACAGACTGTCAAATGGTTTAGCATTGTAAAGTTTATCTAGTTCAAAAGAGCAATAGGGAACTGCTTATCAACAGTTATTGAAAGTCTACTTACCTAGATTATGTAAAAAACCGGTAATATTATTAGTAGGAAGTCCAACTTCATAGACCTCCCACCTGTCTACGTGTTAGCCAAAAAGCTAATAATTTAGTTAGTTAGTTTCAGTTAATTTAAGAGCGATATGACAAAAAATCGATAAATTTCCTTTACCCGAAACTTCCTTCGTTATGAATCTTTCCATTTGTTAGAAATAGTGAAAAGGGATGCACATAGTCATTTAGTAACACAACGCATATAAATATGCTGTCTTTCAACGTCCACCAACTTTTTTTTAACCAATATTTTATCTATGCTACACTTGCTTTTAGGCATCATTTAAAATAAATGTAATAAGTAGTTTTGTCACTGATTTTTTAAGACCACCACTTTGTTCTGTCATGTTGAATTCATATCAATTTATCCGTATATCACATTTAATTTGTGAAGTCAATTGAATACGAATATTTATTTAGGTTTACTTTTTTAACATTTTATATGGCCGTTATTGAAATTAAACTAATAAGTAGTTTTCAGCCTGATTTTTTAAATATTGAATTACGCCGCTATCTTGGATTCGAACTAAAATGTAACCAGTGCTTTTATATATAACACTTCATTTTTATGCAAAATTGTGCAGCTATTTTCTTCCGCCATCTTGAATGCGTAATACAATTTTACCAGTTCATCTCTATATCGTACTTATTACTTCCATGAAATTTGAAATCAATCTAATAGTAGTCTTTTCAGGCTGATTTTTTTAATTATTAACCGCCAATTTGTTTCGATACCTCGGATTCGTTTCAAAGTTTACCAGGTGATTTTTACGTAATACTTGATTTTTTTGCACAATTACAAGTAAATTGGATAAGTAGTTTTTTAGTAATATTTTTTTAAAGATATTACTAGGCCGCCATTTTCTTCCGCAATACTAGATTTTTACCAAATTGTTAACATTTCAATCCCCATATGACCTTTAACTTTTGATCAAAATTTGAAATCAATAGGATAAATAATTTTTTAGCTATGCCGCGAACAGACCGACAGACAGACAGACGCACGGAATTGCAGAAAGATGTATTTTTGGCATCTAGGGATCCTTAAACGCGAAGATCTGTACAAAGCTGGGAGGGTGATTTTTTCAATTATTACATCCCTTTTACGAGAGAACTAACAATTAAATAACCCAGGTAGTTTATAAAGCCTTAAAAAACTGGAAACTGGCCGTAACTTAATGTCGATAGCACAAAATTTAAGACTGAACATCACACCAGAAAACATGAATTTTTCGAAATGATTCAAATAAAAACATTCGACATCTTTGGTTAAACAAAGGCAAACAAATTGTTTTATCACTTATAATCTCCCTAGTGCTTGAATTATTACCGAAAACTTTTTCGAAGTCACGATTTTTTTTCGAAAATTTCTTCAGCAAAAATTCGTCAGCGAGAAAAAATTTTCGGTTAAAAAATTTAATACGAGATGAAAAAAAGCATTAAAAGTGACTTTTTTATAATTAGATAGTAATAAATGTGTACAATAAAATTTATTTCATACTTCCAAGCTAATTCTAAGCCACTAAAAATGATGGATCCTCCTATTAGGTTAGGTCTTTCGAAACAGGTAAATTATAAAGTGCCAAATGACTATAATTAACTATTATAAATACCAACTTTAGTACAGTAATATAATGATACATATTTCAATTTGTTTATATATAGTGAATTTCAAATCACTAAAAGTAGTGGAAAATTATGTAAAACTCATTTTTTAGAACCGTAATCTACCGGTAAAAGTTGGTTTTCCCTAAGGAAGACATAAAATTCCGATTATTAGTATAATAATTTAGTCAGAAATGTACAGAAGGAGCTCTTTTCTTTTATTTTTGATTCATTCGAAATTACCAAGATTGGTGGAGTTGATCTATTCTTAATTTTGATTATATATTTCGGTAAATGAAAGTATGTAACTTAAAACAAGAGGATAATTAAATCTAGAAGGCTATAGAATTTTGTGTGTATTTTGTGCTTATCAAACGACTATAAACTAATCTTTCAAAATCAAACCAATCAATAAAGCTCCGAGTTAGAAATAGCAGAAATATACTTATAAGTTATTTAAAATGGAAAAATATGGTTTATGTGCATATTGCAAAGAAGTGGGCCATGTTAAAATGTACCATCGTTCCATGGAAGACAATTTGTTTAGAAGAATACAGAACGTGTTGCTGACGATTTCGCCGGAGTTCTCCAGGATGTCTAAGGGGAAAGTAAATCACTTGGTGGGAAAATATTATATCTACTTCGTAAAACACCGATACCTATTAAGGACCAGTTCTTCAACCACCGCAAGTCTTAATTATTCACCATTACAAAGAGAAGAAGTCGAGGAGTTCATATAATATTTCAATTCGCTTGTACAAAGTATTATTTTTTAAGTACCTACTTAAATAAAATTCAAGTCTACATACATAAGTATATCTTTTTGTTATTTTGAAAATCTGCTTAAAATAGATAAATAGGTGATAAATGTGTTAATCTATTATAAGATATGTGACATATTCTCACAATTGTTATTACTAAAAAAAGTCGTGTCGCAAGGCGTTGCCATTTTATTATATGTCAAAATATTTTCGCTTATTAATTTCAGTCAGGTCAACGAAAATTTCCGGAAATTTTGTTGGTTGCTATGGTAACGAGTTAGAATAACAATATCCGTCTGGTTACAAAATGGCGATATGAAATTTTCATCAAAATACCCACACAAAAAAACCTTTAATATACCTAGATACTATAATACATACATAGCATATACAAATATTTCCAAATAGTAAATAATGTTATTCCCTCAGTATTGACCAACACTTGTAGCTGTAAGTTTATTTGATGCATAAAATGCATATTTTTTTATCTGTCGCATGTTAAATGTGATATATTTTATGTACGATATAGGTTAAGTTGACTTACCTGTAGTATAATTTACAATGCATTTTATAATTTTAGTTAAATGAAGCTCCAGCAATTGTGAGATTACCTAAATGAGCAAGTTGCATAATAGATAAGAGATTTAATAACAGGAACTGAATTTTCCTAAACCAACTGCGCCAAATATTAATGTTTCTATAATTTATACACCTCTTTAATTTAGCACATAAAATTGAAGATTTTGCACATTGTATTAAACTGCTTATTGTTTGTGTTTTGCACCAACAGTTTTCGTAATAGTGTGTGTTTTCTTTTTTAGGATTAGACCACAAACACCTCGTGAAATCATCGATATATGTCAAATGTGCACTTCAGTCACCCCAGGGGAACCACAAGTCACTCTTGGCAACGACAAGGCTTTTACGTACAATTATGTTTTTGACACCGACTCGCACCAAGAAGACATTTACGAAACTTGTGTAGCATCTTTAGTCGAATCTTCACTTGAAGGGTAATTTTTTTATATATTTTACTTAAAATTAAATCTTTTTTATCATACCAGTATCTGTGTTTGTGAATTACATTTAATCTTTAAAAGCGAATTATACAAAATATCATTTAATTAATCTAAAACTTTATGAATGGCGTTTAAGGAAAATTTCAAAGTGCAATCATGAAAACAAACCAAAAGAACAACAAGCTAATCTGTTTAACTGTAATCAACTGTAAAAAAACTATAGCACACCATAATCAACACAATTTCATACAGCAAATAATAAATTTTAATATCAAGGCTTAAAAGATGTGTTTTTCAGTTTCCTTGTTTAATAATTTATAGTGGAGTCAATCTACCGGACATTTTCGTGAAAAAGACCTGCTTTTTGCCCTCGATTGTTTTGATGGAATAACAAAAGAACGGGAAGCCATATTTTTTTCCTTTTGTAGAGAAATCCGAACAAAAAAAATTTTTGTTCCTTTTCAAAATTCCGACAAAACTGCGCTAATTTCAGACATCTATATGCTAACCTACAAAACAACATAAACTACACGACATTAAGAATTTTCGGATTTTCTTCATAATTCTACTCGTGTTTAACAAATTTTGATTAGAAGTTGTGAAAAGGTACCTATGGTGGCTGGGTGGTTACCAATAAGCATACTAAAGTTCCAATGTAAAGTTCCAATGTAAAGAAAAGAGCGATTATACTCAAAATGAAAGGCAAATTGTAACACAAAATAATTGTTAAACAAAAAGAAAAAAGAAATTATAATTTTAATTTTATATTACTATTAATAATTATATTTATTGAACAAATATTATTTAAAAATAAAATATTAATAATTAAAATTATTTTTTTCTAATAAGCCTTTGTTAATATTTGGCATTCTTTTTGAGTATAATCGCCTTTCCCTACATTTTATTATAACAATAAATATTTAAAACGTAGAATTTTCAAAATGTTTTATTTTCATTAAAACATTAAATGGAATTAAAAAAAAATAGTGCCATTTTACGAGGAATAAAAAAAAACTACTTTTAAAAAATAAAACAGTCAATTTGGCTGCTTTGCACAAAAACTACATACAAATCAATTTCTAAATTAAATTGTCATTTTTAACAGTTCTATTAGATATGAAGACCTAAAATTTGATATGCTTATTAGTTAGCACTAGAAATATCTTTTCATAGATTTTTATAAAAATTCATTTAATACGAGTAAATGTATGAAGAAAATTCGAAAATTCTTTAGATCATGTGGTTTTTTTTGTGGGTTATGTATTGGACATAAACGTCGAAAATCAGCGGAGTTTTGTCGAAAACTTAAAATTGAAAAAAATTTTTGAGATTGACTCTGCTATTAAGATTTTTTTACATTAATAGCAGACGTATACACCATTTCACCATGTTCCACAATTTCATGCTCATCTACGCTTTTATCGTTTTATAGTATATGGTTGATAAGAGCGTTTTTTTCTTGCAAACACGAACAAGCTTTTTTTAATAACTTAAATTTATACAAGACCCTTGAGAAAAATATTCTGGGTCTGGGGTCTTATTTTTATAATGGTAGCTGTTCCTTTATCAATTTCATCGTACGAACTTCCCGGCGACAATCTGTCAATAACAATTTATTTTGTTTTAAAGTTCTGGAAATATGTAATTCATCATAGGGTTTATTACAAAAAGAACTGCTTAAATTTAAAAATCATGGTTCTTCCGTTTAAACCATGTCAGAAGAATCTTTTCCAACGTTTCTTCTTCGATGGAAAAAGGTTTCTTCAGAAATTTTCACTGCCAATTCATTCATTCATTCATTGTGTGGTGAATAAATCTGAAAATGGACAATCAAAGGCCAACTGTCAGAAAAAAATGCCACCTTGACAAAGTCTAAATCTAAAAAGCATGATATCTTAACTGATCTAAGAGTTTTTTTGATAGAGGCGTCGCGTCGGTTCGGGCGTAATTTGGGGTGGGGTTATAGGAGAATAATTCATGGGTAGAAACGTGGTTGGATTCGTTTAAAAGCTACATTCAGCTAAATGTTCCAGCCACATGACCACAGAATAAATAAACCAACCAGAGTCAAGACTGAATTTTTATCGACAAGCCAGCGACTTAACAGTAACAATAACCGCACATATTCCGCAATGCAGAGGCGCCGCACAATGGATCGAAGCATAGGAAAATAAGGACATTGACATATTTCAAAATTAATACTTGTATTTTGTTGCTTTTTATGTACGATTTTAATAAATATAACAAAATCTAAATTAGTATGGCCTTTAAATGTACCAGGTAGTTGACAAAATACGCAGGGTGTCTCAAAAGTCTTTCGTCCTCAATGCGCAAACTAATAACATTTCGCGTACACCAATATGACAGCAGAAAAAAAACATTTAAAGGGCGAACATGCTGCATTCATTTTATGGTTAGTACAAAAACTATCTAGCGGTGGTCAAGTATCAACTTATTTGAGAGGTTGTAAAAAGCCTAACAGTTCGAGACAACTTTCCGAAAATCTCCTAGATAAAGAAGCAACGAGAAAATTAAAAAGTTTGGCCTCAAGTGTGACTTGAACCCACGATCAACCTTTGCATTTCTAGTGCGTACTCTTATCAATAATTATAAATATTAATATTGAATTATCTTGCTTTTACCAAAAATCGCGGCTTCGAGTTGCTTTAACTCCGTTGCCCAAATCCTAAATGAGTCACGACAAAAAAGCAAAAATGTGAATATTTAAAAGGGCAACATTTTGCTTGGATGTTAAAAGAAGAGTACTATTTTGAACTCATAAATTACTTGTCCGTCTGCCATTTTGTAAGTCAGGGCTTAAAAACCTTATATTTTTTGCAGTGGCACTTTGGGACAACCAATTTTTTTACGTTGTATATTAGTATAGTTGGCTCTTTACATTGCATATACTATCTCCATTTACATCACATTTTTTTGTAAGTCAAAAATACTTCATATTTTCAAGTCTTATAACATAAGCGAAAACAAATGAGTACTTCACTTCTGGCGTGACAAGAACGCCTCTAATATATTATCGTTATATAAAACAACTGATTATCTTTTACATTCATTCTAAAATTGAAATCGAATGTAAGACGCTTTATCTACCAATTTGAACGATTCTTCAGTTTTCTTCAAATGATGCTCGAAGGCTCAATAGTTAAATCACAAATAGACATACTATATATATTTTACAAAAAACTAAAATGTATTGAATACAAATGTGTAAAAAATAGTTTAAATTTGGCATTTTTCAAAAACAGCCCATGTCCGAATTTTCTTATGCTTCGATCTATTGTGCGCCGGTCTGTTTTTCTGTTGTGGGAGCGTCAAGTTTGATTTTATTATATGTCCGAGAATATGTTGGGTTATTGTAATTATACTGAAATAAGATTATCTATAAAACAGAAAACAATGTAAAGATGTTTCTTGTTTTGCTTTAAATGAGTAGGTAATAATAGTTTTATGTATGTGTTCCTAAGTGTATGTATGTGTTTATTATTCGATTGTATTCCAATTATAACACACACAGGGTTCCGTGTATTCTTAAATAGACATGGTTCAATTTTGTGCAGGGATTATCCGCGTTCATCGACAATTTGTATATAAAGTGCACATCTTAAATTGTCAAACCAATTTTAATTTGATTTTGATGGTCGTAGAGGTGATACTTATTTTGCGTTAGGATTTAACTGCTGGGTTAAATTAATAATATAAATAAAATAAGGAAAATGGTTTTCTATGCTCGGGCGTGCTCTAATAAAGGGTATACTCGTAAACTTTCATTATTTTAGATTCCCAAAGAGAAAAAAGGTAAGACATATGGTTAATATTTGGTATTTTTTAAAAAGGAATCTGGCTATGTTGAGTCCAAACCACTTATTTAAAATAGCCCAATTTTTAAATATTAAGGTACACTTTTAATGGATATCAGGGACTTATAGATTTTTGTTGTAGGGCATTTAAAAATAAGCATTTTGAATATTGCGCCACACCTGAATTAATATTACTTAGATTACTGTAATTATATTGCCAATAATACCGATAATTCGATGGATTTGATCACATAATTCCAATGATGATTTCTTTCTCAGCCACGCCAATGTATATACCAGAGGAGTCAAAAAATATCCTAACATAACTTATTTCATATAAATACACAGAGAGGTGGCCTTGTCTAAAATAAATATGTTCATCACATTGTTGGCTTATGACAGAAAGAATCTTATAGGCTGGATAGTTACCCATTGCGTGCAGCGCATTTTAAGGATATTATGTTTTTTTAGAATTTTATCAACTCCATGACGAAATTCTAAGCAATGTCGACAATACTTGTGAAAATAGTTATATACCTAAATAGTGAAGAAAATGCTTCTTTAACCCCCTGGATTGCGAATTACTAAACGGATTGTGATAACAGATTTAGCCAGCAGTTGTCTGTGAAAAAGTTACTTTTCGCAGGCTATGGTGCATTATTTTTCCAGCAAATGAGTTTGCCCTTTTTCCATAATTAGGAAAAATAATGTAGGACGATTTTTTACGTACTTTTCTCACTAGTTCGGGAAAATAGTCACTTTTTGCAACCAAATAGAGGGTGAAAATACTTACTTCCTGGGCCATTGTCAAAGAACCTAATTATTTTTTCAGATATTTATGTTTTAGGGCCTCTAGATGCCGAAAAACATATTTTCTTGATTCTTTTGGTCTGTCTGTCTTTTCGCGGTATACCTAACAAACTGCTTACCCGCTTGACTTCCAATTTTGATGAAATTGGAAATCAATTCGCGGCGTAGCTAAAGAACTACTTAACCGATTGACTTCAAATATTTTGGTAAAAATCTAAAAAATATTACTAAAATCTAATTATCCAATTTGCCTTAAAACTTGCATAAAAATAAAGTGTTACATCAGCCTGAAAAACCACCTATTAGATTAATTTAAAATTTTGTGCAAGCATTAAGGGGTGACATAGAGATAAAAGGGTAACTTTGTGGTACCAATTTAAGATGACAAAACAAAATAGCGGCCAAATAAAAAAATCAACGGAACAAAGTCTTCTTACTCAATTGACTTTAAATTTTGCACAACAATTAAATGTGACATACAGATAAACTGGTACGAATTTAACCTGACGGAGCAAAATGGAGGTCTTAAAAAAACTGGTGTAAAAGCTGAAAACTATACAATTATTTTAAATTATGCCCAAAAATCAAGTGTGGCGTAGGGAGAAACTGATAAGATATTGGTAAAAATCCAATATGGTGCAGCAAATTGGCGCCCAGTAAAATTATTTGAGAAGACAGTATATATGTTTTAATAAATGACTATTCGCGGAATTGATTTGGGTTATACTTCACTATTCCGAATAAAAGAAAAAATTCATAACGAGGGATGTTCCGGGTAAAGGAAATTTACCAATTATTTTATGTATGTACATTGATTACTACTCAACTACGCGATTGTTTGACCAATTTGGATGAACATTTCAGGCAATATTCAGGATATTGCCGAAGTGGTTTGAATCGTTTACGGCACATTACGTTACATATGCAATGGACCTAGTGGCTATTTGTTAAAACTGACTTTTACAATAAAACTCGTATAAATAGAACTAAAAAATCGGTAAATTTCTTTACCCGGAACTTCCCTCGTTATGAATATTTCGCTTTTTAGGAATAATAAAGTGTGACCCAATTTAGTCCCGCACATAATTATTTAGTAAGACATATACATATACTGTCTTTCCAAATATTTTCATTGTGCGCCATTTTGTTACACCATATTAGATTCGTACCAATATTTTAACAATTTCTATCTACGCCACACTTGACTTTTAGACATAATTTAAAATAAAATGAATAAGCAGTTTTTACACTAATTTTTCTCAGACCGCCATTTTGTTCCGTCCATTTAAATTCGTAGCAGTTTATTTTAATATCATATTTAATTTTTGTGAAAAATTTAAATCAATTGAATAAGAAATGTTTGTACGTTGATTTTATTAAACATTTTATTTTGTCTCCAATATGAATTTGTACCACAATTTTCCTAGTTTATTCATATACCACACTTAATGCGTGCACACAATTTGAAATTAATCTAATAAACAGTTTTTCAGGCGGATTGTTTAACGATTTTATTAGGCCGACATTTTGGATTCATATAAAAATGTTACCAGTACATTTCTATGTAACTCTTGATTTTTGTGCCTTCTTTGGCGTAACTTGGATAATTAGTTTCTTAGCGATAATTTTTTTAACAATTCACCAGGCCGGCATTTTGTTCCGCCGTATTGGATATTTTTCATCATCCTTTCATCCCCAAAAGACCTTTCATTTTTGACCAAAAAAATTCAATCAGGTAAGTAGATTTTAGCTATGCCCCATTTGACAGACAAACAGGTTTTTGGGCATCTAAAAGCGCTAAAACTTGAAGCTATGTAAAACCTTGGAGAGGATTTTTTCATCCATTTTTTTATTTGGCCGCCGTCTTGAATGCAACCACCATCATTTTGTTTCGCTATCTTGGATTAGCACCAAAATTTTACCAGCTGACTTGTACGTAATACTTGATTTTTGTGCAATTTCAGGTAAATTGGGTAAGTAGTTTTTTAGTAATACTTTTTTAACATTTCACCTGGTCGCCATCTTGCATTAATGCAAAAATTTTACCAAATTATTTCTACGTAATACCTTTTTCCTTCAATCAACGGTAATACTTGATTTTTATGCCAAATTTCAGGTAAATTGGATAAGTAGTATTTTATTAATATTTTTTTAACATTTCTCTAGACCGCCAGTTTGTTCCGCCGTACTGGATTTGTACCAAAATGTAACCATTTAAAGTATAAATGACCCTTGATTTTTGACCAAAATTTGAAGTCGATCGGATAAGTAGGTTTTGAGCTATGTCGCGTACAGAAAGACCGACAGACCAACGGAATTGAGAAAACATATTTTTTGCCATCTAGGGACCCTAAAACGTGAAGATCTGTAAAAATCTGGAAAAGTGCCGCATTTATAACTTTTGGGGCTCTCGGCCCGCTTGAGATTACGGGTCCCTATCCCCTAGAAGCATTGTAGCCAGTTCCGGCCGCCGTTTTGTTCTGCTATCTTGAATTCGTAGCAGTGGTGTATATAGACATTGCTCCTGGGGGGGTGGGGGGGTTGAGGCGATTAAAGTTTTCAGCAACCAAAAAAAAAATAAAAGGGATTTAAAACTCCAACCCCCCTTATATACGCCACTGATTCGTACCACAGCTTTGCCAGTTATTTATCTCTATCTCTACACTCAATGCTTACACAAAATTTGAAATTAATCTAATAAATAGTGTTTTAAGGCTGATTTTTTTAATATTTTAAAAGACCGCCATTTTATTTTGTTATCTTATATTCATACCAAAATGTTACCAGTTCATTACTGTATAACATATTGATGTTTGTGCAAAATTTGAGGTAAATTGTATAGTAAGTTTTTTCAGTAATAATTTTTTGCGTTTCACTAGACCGCGATCCTTTTCCGGCGTATTGTATCAAATATTACCAGAGCATCCCCATATGACCCTTAACTTTTGACCAAAATTTGAAGTCACTCTGATAAGTAGTTTTTAATAAATGAGAGTGAACTGAGAGTCAGGCAGACAGACCGAGACGGACCGACGGAATTGATAAAACATATTTTTTGGCATCTAGGGACGCTAAAACGTGATGATTTTTTCACGATTACAGTTGATCCCTACATAATACTTGATTTCTGGGCAAAATTTGAATGAGTAGTTTTTAGCAATAATTTTTTTTAACATTTTACTAGATCGACATTCTGTTTTGCCATATTCGATTTTTACCAAAATGTTACCAGGTCATCCCCATAAGACCCTTAATTTTTGACCAAAATTTTAAGTCAATCGGGTAAGTAGTTTTTTAGCTATTCCGCGAACAGATAGACCCACATACAGACAGACTGACTGACGGAATTGAGGAAACAAGTTTTTCGGCATCTAGGGACTCTGAAACGTGAAAATCTGAAAAAATCTCGGAAAGTAATTTTTTTACAATTACATTACTTCCCTTTTACGCGGGAAGTAAAAAAGTCATCTTAAATACGTATTATTATAAAACGGAATTTTTGCCTGCACAACTTTATTTTTAAATTTCCCTTAATGTGCTAACGCTTCACGGTTCTTGCACTTGGATTTTTTTTATCGAGAATATTATTATAATTAGTAGTTACTTGCCCTGAAATAAACCTATTTTCATTTATTCATTTCCTGCTTCGACTGTTTTTTACAACTCATAGCCGGTAATGCAACAAATTGTATTTATGATAAACAGCTTTACAACAGTAAGTAAAATTTTTATTTCCCACGTAAAAAATAAATATGTAATGGTACCCAGGTTTTCACAGATACGTTTTAGGGCCCCTAGATGCCAAAACAATTCCGTCGGTTTGTCGGACTGTCTGTCGGTTCGCGCATAGCTAAAGACTTACTTACGGGCTTAACTTAAAATTTTTGTGGAAAATTAAGATCATATGGCGATGACCTAGTAACATTATGGTCAAAATCCAATTGGCGGAACAAAATGGCAGTTCATTAAAATATTTATAAACTAAGCATAGAAAAACTACTTATTAGATCGATTTTTTGCAAGAGTGTGACATAGAGATGAAATGGTAAAATTGTGGAACGAATTTAAGATGACGAAACAAAATGGCGGGCCAAATAAAATATTTGTAATCGTGAAAAATCTGCCTCTCTGGTTTTTACAGATCTTCACGTTTTAGTATCCCTAGATACCGAAAAACATTTTTTCTCAATTCCGTTGGTCTGTCTGTGAGTTAGCAGCATAGCTGAAACAAATGCTTTTCCGATTAACTTCTAATTTTGTTCAAAAATTAAGGGTCATATGAGGATGACTTGGTAACATTTTGGTAAAGATGCAATATCGCGGAACAAAATGGCGGCCTAGTGAAATGAGATGTGGCTCAATTTAGTTCAGTACATAGTCACAGTATAAACGTGTTACATATTCCGTCTTTTCGAACATTTTTATTGGTCGCCATTTTGCTCCATCATATTGGATTCTTACCAAAATTTTACCAGTTTTTTTCTACCTACGCCACACTTGCCTTTTGTGCATAGTTTAAAATAAATTCGAAAACTAGTTTTTTATTAACACATACGGCCATTTTGTGACGCCATGCTGAATTCATACCAATTTATCCCATTTTCACATTTAATATTTCTGCAAAATTTAGAGTCCAATGAACAAGAATTTTACGTTGATTTTCTAAAGACAGACCTACAGGCGGACCGACGGAATTAATAAAACATATTTTTTGACATTTTATAACATTTTGCTATGCCGCCATTTTGTTCCGCCATATTGGATTTTTACCAAAATATTACCATCACTACATATAAACCTTATTTTCTTGTCAAAATTTGAAATCAATCGAGTAAGTGTCTTTAAGCTATGCCGCGAACTGACAGGAAGACCGACGGAATTGATAAAACATATTTTTTGGCACCTAGGGACGCTAAAACGTGAAGATCTGAAAAAATATTTCCTTTTGTTGGGAATAATGAAGTGTGACTTAATAGAGTTCGCTACATAGTCGTTTAGTAACACATATACTGTTGTTTCAAACATTTATACCGTTTTGTTCCACTACATTGGATTCCAACCAATATTTTACCAGTTTCTACCTACACCACACTTGATTTTTGGCATAAATTAAAATAAATTGATTAAGTGGTTTTTGGAATGACACACACCGCCATTTTGCTCCGTCATGTTGAATTCGTACCATTTTATCCTTATATTACATTCAATTTTTCTGCAAAATTTAAAGTCAGTTGAATAAGACCAAAATGTTAACAATTCATTCCAAGGCAACATTAGATTTTTGAGCAAAATTTAATGTAAATTGAATAATTAGTTTTTAATAATAAATTTTTTAACGTTTCACTAGGCCACCATCTTGTTCAGCCATACTAGATTTTTAACCAAAATATTACCAGATCATCCCCATATGACCCTTAATCTTTGACCAATATTTGAAGTCAAGGAGTTTTTAATCTATATCGCGAACTGACAGACCGACGGAATTGATAAAACATATATTGTTTAGCATCTAGAGACACTAACCCGAGAAAATATGTAAACACCTGGTGATTTTTTTAACACATTAGTTAAACACATTGTATTTGGCCGCAATTTTATTCGGCCATCTTGATTTCGTACCACAATTTTACCAGTTCATCTATATACCAAAATTAATTAATTCTTGCACAAAATTTGCAATCAGTCCATTAAGTAGATTTTTCAGGCTGAATTTTTAAATATTTTATTAAGCCGCAATTTTATTTCGCCATTTTGAAAATTTTACTAATTGATTTTCTCATTAAAATTTCAGGTAAAATGGATAAGCTGTTTTTTAGTAATATTTTTTAAACATTTCACTAGGCCATTTCGCTTTTCATCATTTTGGATTTTTACGAAAAGGTTACCAGTTGATCCCCATATGACTCTTAATTTTTGGGTTTTTTAGCTAGGCCGCGAACAGACATACAGACAGACAGAAATGCTATTTTTACAAAACATAAAGGCTGTAACTGCCTTTATGTTTTGTAAAAATAATTGTTATAAATAAAAAAAAAATAAAGAAAATGCATGACCAATAACCTCAAAAACTACGTACTTTAAAACTGTTGTCGTCATTTTTATATATCACCCTGTAGGTGTATGTTTCAACTGCTAAGCATACATAATTATTTTACTTATCTAGCATTGAATAAATACAATGCAAGACCGAGTTTTGCTTTCGTAATAGATCTTCCTTTTAGGGAAGCCTACCAATCAAGTTTAAATACATTCTGATGTCTCTAATAAAACAATGTCGCATTTTTTGCATTTTATCTAAGGTTAACTGTCTTTGAGTCATAATTATTAATTAGTTTATTAGTATAAAATTGAACGATCGCTTTGAACTGTATAGAATTCCTTTGTTAATTTAATATCATGGTAGTGGTTGTTCATTCTCATGCAGATCGTAATCTCTATGAAATTGGAAAGATAAAGAAAAATACGTTTGAAATAAATACAATAAATCAGAGATATTGGCCAATTTAGAAATTTAGTTATGAATAATCTGAGTCTATGCTAAACAAAATCTGAATTAGGACATTCGTGAATGTCCGTACACGTAATTTTGTATTGTTTTACTTCCGCATTCTGAGAAGACACAGAATGTGTGATATATATCGTTTTACGACAACCCAAAAAAGTCCTAATCTATGCTAACCAAAAAGGCAGTCTGATAATTATAAAACACGATTACATACATACCTATACGAAAATGTATCTAAACGCCTACACATTTTTACGACTACCTTTTCCTACCTAACCCGGATGGATTTTGGTCAGGCAATTTTAGGACCCGGGATGCAATGTCAATATTTTTCTAACCGCGGGACGCAACCCGGAACCTGCGAAAAAATCTCAGACCTGTTTTTTAATTAATAATATCAATCAGGATCAATAAGGAAATGTCGACGTTACGCAGTGGTCTAGATTGCTAATCTAAACGCGCAAAAACATTTTTGAGTTTCCAGGTGTTTATTTTAGTAACTGTTAAGTTATACCATATAAAAAAAAAACTAAGAAATATCAGTTATAGCAAAGTGAAAAATAGGTCAAAGTCAAACAGGCATAATGATACAAACAATATATTATTACCGATGAAATAAAAGATTTCAATGTAAAAAGTAAATACAGAAAATGCCTACTAGAAAATTAAACATTATTTGCAACAGACAGTGCTTATTGTCAGCAACTTAATAATAGACTACTTACCAATAATTAACTATAATAATTAAAAATGTTGCTTTTGTTTCAAAATTTGAATATCACTGGTGTAAATAAAACAAATTGTATGTGGTTTTTATATTAAATAGATTATTTGCCTTCATTAAGCCTGATCGTAAGTAAATTTATATTAAGCTGCTGTTTGTCTGTGATACAGGGTGTTATACAATATCGTGCAAAATTTTAGCAACTTTAACTGGCCCCCTCCCCCCATATTTATTTATCTCGGGACAGTTTTGCCATTTTTTTATATATGCTGTCCTAAGTGTTAAAAGTGTTCAAAAAGTAAAGAGGCTTAAAAATAAAGCTACAGTGCCTCAAAATACTTATCATGAATGCACTCCTTTTATTCAAAACACAGCTTACAGGTAAAGACTGGTTTTACCTAAAACCCGTAACTAAGGCAACCTAAAACGTTGTTACTGTCTACTTGTTTACACATTGAAATCTCAAATTAAACTGAATCAAAATATTGCCTTGGGGCGCGCTTATATAGTCTTTAGAAAAGGATGGAATGATCTAGGAAATTCTAGAATAATCTAAATAGTACAGGGTGAAAAGAATTAACCCTAAGAGAACATTCGAGAAGGAATTTTTACACTATCATACTTACTTCATTAAAACAACAAATAATAAAAACTTTCATTTCAAGGCATTCAGTCAGGTCAGCACACGATACGGGCCTTCCCATGACGTCTGCAACTTCGGCGAGCATCCCTTAGTTCTTTTTGGATTGTATAACCAAACTTTTTCACCGACTGCAAATCCAGTGTGATTGGCTCGTAGATCATAACGTGACTTCAGTGTATCGCTTTCTATTCTGTAATAATCTGGCGTACCTCGTCATGACTTTCTCTGAGGCGCTTATTCATCTGGCTGGCATAATCTGTGGTAGTTATCTTATTACAATCAATCGAATTTGCGGTTGGTTCCTTGTGAAACATTTTTAAATAGTGGTTTATTTAAAAAACTTTGGCTTTTTAATGTTTCATCGGAGATTTTTTTCTAATTGTTCGATATGTTTTACTATAGATCATACAGGGTTGCCTCAAAAGATAAATTTACGTTGGTAAATTATAGATAACATAAGATGTTGCTCTAATTCGGCTCACCTAACGCCACCACATTTCTTCAATAATAAATCAATAATGTTAAGGGTAAAAATCTAATCAAAAATGTTTTGTTTTTAATAATTCAATGCATGGTGACTTATAAACAAAATTTCTTTTTTGGCTATTTTGCAACAGATTAAAAATATCTAACTTTAAATTGATTGAAACAAATATTTATATTTATGAAAATTATACATCTCTCAGCATGTAGACTAGTCTGTCCACTGAATGTTTAGTAAAGAATATTATTTAAACAAAAAGAAGAAATTATGTCATTTAGCATGTGTACGATTACAATACTTCCCTCGTAAAAGGGATGTATTATATCAAAAAATCACCCTCCAAGATTTTTTCAGATCTTTACTATTCAGGGTCCCTAGATGCCGAAAAACATGCTTTCTCAATTCTGTCGGTCTGTCTGCCTGTCTGTCGGTTTGACTGTTCGCGGCGTAATTAAAAAACTACTTACCCGATTGACTTCAGATTTTGGGAAAAAGTACGGGTCATATGGGGAGGACCTAGTAATATTTTGGTAAAAATTCAATATGGTAGAACAAAATGACGGACTAGTGAAATGTTAAAACAATTATTACTAAAAAACTACTTATAAATATTTTTTATCAATTCCGTCGCTTCGTCTGTTGGTTTGTCTATCTGTGTGTCAGTTCACGGCACCGCTTAAAAACTATTTACGGGATTGGCTTCAAATTTTGGGCAAAAATTTAGGGTCATATGGGAATGACCTTGAAACATTTTGATAAAAATCCAATGTGGCAAAAAAAATGACGGTCTAGTAAAATGTTAAAAAAATGATCACTAAAAAACTACTTATTTAATTTATCTTAAATGTTGCACAAAAATCAAGTATTCTGGTAAAATTTTGGTACGGAATCAAAATGGCGCCTTAGAAAAATATTTTAAACATTCAGCCGAAAAAACTACGTAATGGATTGATTTCAAATTGTGTGCGAAAAATAAGTGTGGTATACAGATGAACTAGTAAAAGTGAGGTACTAATTGAAGATGGCGGAACAAAACGGCGGCTAAATAAAATATTTGTAATCTCGAAAAAATCACCCTCAGGTTTTATATAATATATTTTGTGAATTCCGTCGACCCGTCTGTCGGTTTGTCTCTCAGTTGATACTCTGATAGTAGTTTTTAAGCTATGCCACTTTAAAACTACTATCAGAGTAACTTCAAATTTTGGTCAAAAATTAAGCGTCATGTATTTTGATAAAAATCCAATATGCCGGAATAAAATGGCGATTTAGTGAAACGTAAAAATGTTATTACTGAAAAAGCAATTTTGCAGAAAAATCAAGTGTTATGTAGGAATGAACTGGGATCATTATGAATATAAGATAACAAAACAAAATGGCGGCCTTTTAAATATATTTAAAAAATTAATCTGAATACACTACTTATTAGATTAATTTAAAATTTTGTGCAAGCATTAAGTGTGGTATAGAGATAAGCTAGTATAGTTGTGGTACGAATGCAATATAGCGGAACAAAACGGCGGGCAAATATTTTATTTATATTATATTATTGACTTTAAATTTTGCAGAAAAATTAAATGTGATATAGGAATGAACTGGTAGGCATACAACGTGACGTAGCAAAATGGCTGTGTATGTGTTAATTTAAAAACTACTTATTAAATTTATTTTAAATTATGACCAAAAATCAAGTGTGGCATACGTAGCATATGAGCTAACAAAATAGTGACGAATAAAAATGTTTTAAAAGTCAGTATACAGGGTGTTTCCTAAACATTGGTAAAAAATTCGTAGGGTGATTCCTGAGGTATTTTTATGAAAAAAAGTTATTATAAACATTTGTCAAAAATGCTTCCTAAGGAGCACCCTGAAGACTGAAGACGGTTTTTCCTCCATATTTCCGAAACCGTTCATACAAAAATCATAAAAGTTGGTACATCGTACAAACTTTGAATGCTGAATCAGAATTTGAGCTCAGAGTATCAAAATTTTAATCAGGGGTGTACCATACCGGGGAGGTTGGGGGTAAAAACAACCCCATTTTTTTATGACATGCTTACTTTACATTCTGATATCCTGATATGATACCTGGAGGTTTTTTACGTAAAAGAGGTACTCTTAGTTCATATCAATAGGGATAGTAGTTTTCGAGAAAATCGCAATTTTCTACAGTGATGCATCGGCACCCTAAAGACGGGTTTTCCTCAAAATTATTGAAACCTCTCACCGTGAAATATTGAAATTTGGGATACTGCATAAACTTTTGACGCCAAATTAGATTCTGAGCTGAGAATTCCCAAAAAAAAAAATTATCGGAGGCGTATCATACTTAAGTGGTTAGGGGTAAAAATAAACCCAATTTTTTGATGATTAGACTCTTGAAGAATTTTTACGTGAAAAATATACCCTTGATATTCATTGGGCTAATCGTTTTCGAGAAAATTGTATTTATCTGCTGAGAAATTTACAGTTAGTAAGTATGTGTTGGGTAGATCTCATCTAAATGAAAAACTAAATGTGCGTTAAAAAGATATTCATTCTAGAGATCAACGAAGAAAAGTAATTGAAGACTTGAAGTAAATAACGGGCTTAGTGCCAAAGAATCTGAAATTAGTTTTATTTGCTTAACGTGGTCTATGTACAGGGTGGCCATTTTATGGTGATACAGTACCTTATCTAGAAAACGGTAATAGTTACGACAAAAAGTTAAATACAAAAAGTTGTTTCGATTCAATTAAATTTTTATTTTATTTCACTTTTGCTTATACAGGGTGTTTCGTTTTGACGTGACACATGTCAACTTTCTTAATTTAAATGGGATACCCTATATATTATTAAATATTTCGATTCTACTGTTAATTTGCGAAAGTTTTTATAATAACTCTATATTTGAATTCTTTATCGTTTTTGAGTAAATTGAATTTTCAGATTTTTTTTTAAAAAAACATATTTTTAAAAAAAAAAATTTCCCTATAAAACTTTAATGGAACTGACTAATATCCTAAACATACATTACTAAGGGTTCAATTCAACGAGTTTCCATGCTGTTCTTATCAATTAATATACAGGGTGTTAAAAATGGAGAGCAAAACAAACAGAACTTTAAATGTAAAAATCTCCTGTTTTTCAAACGTTATACCCTTTTTATTTTTTTTTCATCTGATTCAGCGTTCAATTACCTATCATTACTCGTATATATGTCCTATACCTAAAATGAACAGTTTCGATTTTATTAGCCGTTTTCTGATTTGACTATTTTTTTTTAATATAAGTAAACAGATGAAGTGGGCTAAAATAAAAATGTCGTAAACTAAGCCTTATTCTCATTTCCTTAACACAGATAGCGACTATAAATAATGTTAGAGAATACAGATAAAAGTGAGATATTATGTAATTTATGTTCTTTATTTAATGTTTACGAAAATAAGGGAGAGACAAAAAAAATATCTTGTGCCACACGGTATAACTAATAACTAACTGAGTATTAAACATGATTAAAACAGATTATAAAAAATGTTCAATATGGCCACCGTCCATTCCGATACATGAAGTGTAATAGCCGCCATTTTTCGAATAGCGTTCCTTACCGAATTAGATGCATTAAATTACTCTTCCCGGATTTTTATTTTTAAACCATTTCTATTATTAGATCTATTTTATAAACTTTATTTTTTAGCGCACCCCACAAAAAGAAGTCTAAAGGGCTTAAATCAGGGCTTCGTGGTGGCCAGGATATTAAACCATGTCTTCCTATCCACAATGGAAAATGTTGATTAAGGAAATTTACTACCGGTGCAACCGTGTGGTAAAGGGCGCTATCCTGCTGAAAAATGATATTTTCTCGAATATTTGCTGGCAAGTCGTTGATAAAGGGCATGATTTCATTCCTAAGCAGTTCCAAGTATCGTTCGCCATTTAACGACCTGTCAAAACATATTGGTCCGATAATACGGTCGCAAATAATTCCGCATCACACATTTACGGTTTGACGGCCTTCTTTTTTAATTGCTTTTATTAGATGTTTATTAGTTTGAGACCAGTAATGAGTGTTTTTCCGATTAAAAATACCCGCCGTATTAAATGAGGCCTCATCAGTCCAAAGCACTTTTGAAAAAAACACATTTTCGAAGTGTCGGTCCATAATATCACAATAAAAAGTCAATCTTTCATTAAAGCCTAATTGTGATAATAATTGAGTTGGAAGAAATTTATAAGGATGATAACCATTCACCTGCAGTGTTTTTTGAATACTTCCTCTACTGACACCTGCAATGTCTCTGTCAGCATCTCTTTGGTATCTTTCATCATCTTCCTCGAAATAAAGTAAAATCTCTAGTTGTTTTTCCTCAGTGAGGACAAAATTGGGACGATTTTTCTTAGAATTTTTAAGGACACCATTTTCCAAATCACGCACAATTCGAAAAAATATAGTTCTGGAGGGAACTCGATTATTAGGATATTTCCTGGAATATTCTCTAAGGGCTAACCCTGGACTTTTATTATTTTTTATGAAACAGTTGTATAATTTCAAACGTTCATCGAAACTATATAAGGCCATTTTTTAACAAATTTCGCAGCAAAAATTTCACAAAAACGACAAACAGAGCAAATGTCAACTTAAGTCAACAATTGCATTAGGTTATTTCCTAAGGCTATCTTGATTTTTTTAGTTTCTGATCTCATTTACTGGCAAAATTCCGGGATAAATCAGAAAACGACTATTAAAATCGAAACTGTTCATTTTGGGTATAGGACATATATATGAGTCATGATAGGTAATTGAACGCTGAATCAGATGAAATAAAAATATACAGGGTGTTCCGTGTGAAAAACAGGAGATTTTTACATTTAAAGTTCTGTTTGTTTTGCTCTCCATTTTTAACACCCTGTATATTAATTGGAAAGACCAGCAAGGAAACTCGTTGAATTGAACCCTTAGTAATGTATGTTTAGGATATTAGTCAGTTCCATTAAAGTTTTATAGGTAAAACATTTTTTTTAACAAAATATGTTTTTTTAAAAAAAATTCTAAAAATTCAATTTACTCAAAAACGATAAAGAATTCAAATATAGATGTTATTATAAAAACTTTCGCAAATTAACAGTAGAATCGAAACCTGTAATAATATATAGGATGTCCCATTTAAATTAAGAAAGTTGACATGTGTCACGTCAAAACGAAACATCCTGTATAAACAAAAGTAAAATAAAATAAAAATTTAATTGAATCCAAACAACTTTTGTATTTAACTTTTTGTCGTAACTATTACCGTTTTCTAGATAAGGTACTGTATCACCATAAAATGGCCACCCTGTACCATTGCCTTTAACGTGAATACCGGGCATTATTTCATTGTTAAGTGACTTTGACATAGTGTCATTATTTGTCAATAATAAATCAGTCGGAAATTAAAAAATAAAATGCGTTTTTATCTTTTATTAACATTCCGATAGAATAATATTTTCAAATCATAGCAGACTGGTGCAGATATCGGAAGCAAAGTTAGTTTAAATCTGAATCTTCATTCTTTTGGCTAGTGAAGTTTTTCATCATGAATCGCTATACGAACGCTGAAATGACTGATATGCATTTCTTATATGGACTTGCGAATGGTAATGCTTTAGAGGCTAGAAGGTTGTACATTGAACGATATCCTAACCGTATTGCTCCTGACAGCAGAATGTTCCAGAGAATACATCAACGACTTCATGAGACAGGCACATTGAAACAAAATAGAGGACCGGGAAGACCCGTGACAGCAAGAACGGTGGAAATCGAAGAAAATGTTCTGCATATAATATAATTCTTAAAGACAATTTGTTGTATCCATACCACATACAACGAGTTCAGGCACTTCTCCCTACTGATTTTCTTCCACGCATCCAATTTTGTCAACGGCTTTTGCAGCTATTGGTTCAAATCCCTCAGCTGCTGTCGTTGATTCTTTTTACCGATGAAGCGCATTTCTCAAAAAATGCAATCATGAATTTTCATAACAATCATGTATGGACTGACGAAAATCCGCATGAGATACGTGAAGATCGTTTTCAGCATCAGTTTTCTTTAAATGTTTGGATGGGAATTATTGGTGACTGGCTGATTGGACCAGTATTCCTACCAGAAAGACTCACCGGCGAGGTTTATCGAAACTTCTTGGAAGAAACCCTACCTTACTTTCCTTGAGGATGTACCATTGGCAACGCGAGATGCAATGTGGTTTACGCACGATGGTGTGCCAGCGCATTTTAGTATGGCAGCTCGTGAGTGGTTAACAGCAACATATGGAGACCGCTGGATTGGTCGGGGTGGACCTCACTTATGGCCTGCTCGGTCTCCGGACTTAAACCCTTTAGATTATTTTCTATGGGGTCATCTAATGTAGTTCTCGAACTGTTGAGAAAAAATCATGGGCATATTATGCAAAACTCAATTTTACTATAATTTTCGAGTATAGGATGTTAACCTTTGCTCAAAACTCATATAAGATAAAGTAAAACAGCATTATAAAAAAATATAAAGTTTGTCAACATATTTATGTACTTTTTAAATAAGAAAGAACTTTATGTGAAAATAGGTCCAGAAACGGTTGTTCGGGTGGGTTGTTACCTATGTCCATTTAAGACTTTTTTAAAAACCGTTTATTTTGTGTGATCCTGTTTTCCCGATATAGTTTATATGGGATTTAAGCAAAGTATAGCATATTAAATCTCAGCGGCCACTGCATTAACGATTCCTATTGAACTATTAAGCGGTAGTCCGAAAATTTAGTACATTTGGTCTAACAGTAGATTAACCTGAGACCCAACCGAAACTAACTCAAAATATTTTAAATTTCATTTTAATTTTCTTCTTTCTTGTTGTTATATTTGAGTTTGTAAAACACATTGGTTTTGTTCTGCGTTTTTCCTCTGCCTTACACTTAGACTGGTCTATTATTCTGCTTGAGTTTCACTGGTTTCATATAATTTGAGTACTTGAATTTCTGCTTTGAATGGTATATTACATATTTTGCAAAGCGCATTTGTAACTTCTTGATAAACAATTAACCATGGAAATGCTTTCTGCCATTCTATACGATATCGTTGAATCCTTTTATTTATTTTTTTTTTTGAGGGCGTGTCAGGTAGTTCGAATTGGGACCGAGATGTTGACGTTAACCGACGAATTATAAATCACACTAAAAATAAAAAATACATAGGTAAGAATAATATATAAAAAATACATATAAATTCCTATAGGAATTCCATATCCCTACCTCCATTATAATTTGTACGTAGCAACATGGGCCTCAATGCGTACAAATTATATAATGGTATATTAAGGAATTAACAACGTGCTAAACTAAAAACTAACCAAAACTCAAACGAAAGACTGAAACGAGACCAAACCAAGACTAATCTCCGTTTTCTTCTTCTTCATTCCTGTTTAGCCTGTTACATAACAGGACTTATTGGCTTTGCTACGAGGCAGTCGCCAGATTGCCCTCCGTCCGGGGCTCAGAGTCGTTAAATCGGCGACCCTCGAAGTCGACCCTGCACCTTGGTCCAGTTTGGAGGCGTTATCGGTAGGATATCCGGATGGCGAGTTCTAGGCTCCCGAATACCCCGAATCTTTCAAATACTTTAATAATTCCTCTTTAAATTTTTGAAATGCATCTAGGCTTCCACTAGGTGCCCCTTGAGAGTACTACTGATATCACGAGATGACCCTTTCTTTCAAGCTATCCCCTTACCCCTCCCACTCCCGCCACGTAGCGGCCGTTACGCTAATATTCTATGTAGAACTGCGGCAGACGAACGGGATAGGATGCAGGAACAACTAGGCCTCACACGTTCACAGCGTATGCTCCCTTTCTAGCGGGGTCGTAAGTTTCCACCTGAGCGGTTGAGTCTCCCGTTTCCCCCCGAAATAAAGCAGCAAAACCGAACACGTGGCACCACTTATGTTAACAACACAGAGGTCTGCATTCGACGAGACGAACCGGAAGACTGAATCTCCGTTTTATTATTCTGCAGCTTATTTCGTAGGTTAGGTTAGGATGAAATTACGATCTTCTTGGCTACAGGCTACAGGCACAGGCCAGCGCCCGCCTCCCAATATTATCTCAAATACTATTATAATAGTACGGTTGGTAACACTCTTGGAAATGAACGCGGAACGCGGGAATGCACGTCGTAGCTAGATACATTATATAAAATGAGTGCCGGGTGGTTGGGTAAATTTACACTGGAGACAGTAAACAGCCACTATTGACACCCAATAAAATAAAATGTATTTTCAGGGAGTTTTTTACAAGCTAATGTTACGGCACATATAACAACCGGCAA
Organism: Kuschelorhynchus macadamiae; assembly: GCA_030620095.1. Classification (NCBI taxonomy): domain Eukaryota; kingdom Metazoa; phylum Arthropoda; class Insecta; order Coleoptera; family Curculionidae; genus Kuschelorhynchus; species Kuschelorhynchus macadamiae. Next base: position 120,953 of record JAUTXW010000438.1, read on the forward strand.
TATATTTCTCGAGAAAATCTGTTGTTGTCGCCAACTACCTAAATTTGACCTTGATGCCACCATTAATGTTTAGATCTCTGGGACGGACTGGGCAATATTATAGGTACCTGTTAAAAATATGTATTAAATATTAAAAATTACATTATGTGATCGTTATAGTTGATCCCATATAATAATTTTGAAAGAAAATAATTCCTATAACCTTTTGTTAGTATACTTGTAGGTGGAACATCTGATAGAACAAAATGTTTGATTAAGTAAAAACCGATGGTGCTTTGTCCATACGGCCCGCATTCTTTTGTTGTTAATTAGGTCCATCTGTCTGCTTACTATCAACGTATGGTTTTTATTATTGGTGTAATGCATTTATGCATTCATGCCGGCTAGGTATGTTTTTGCCTATTTGACTTTTCCTTTAAAGACTCTTGTTTCAGAAACATGTTGCATTATATACATTTTATAATTTAATGGGCCTCGCAAAGGGGAAGTATTGTAATCGTGAAAAAATCACCCTCCGGGATTTTTTCAGATATTCACATTTCGTGGTCCCTAGATGCTGAAAAACACGCTTTCTCAATTCCGCGGGCCTGTCGGTCTGCCTGTTCGCGGCATAGCTAGAAAACTACTTATCCTATTGACATTGGATAGATTAACTTAGTTTAGTTCAAAAGATGGTAATGGAAGGCAATGCTGATAATTAAATTTTAAATTTGTTCAATATTTATCGTTAGGTACATGTAATTGTCCTTGTCCTGTCTAAATTTTTGCAAGTTTGGTCCTTGTTAAGTCCTAAATAGGTTAGGGCCCGATGGTGATGGTTGAACAATTAACGTAAAACCACATTATTAGTTCAGAGCTTTATTTAAATTTATAATATGATGCTTATTTGTTAAACTTTAACCATAAATATTGCGAGAAATGACATTTTCCCTTGGTTTGTATAACGATTATTTAAAAAAAATTCAACAAAACTAAATATTTAACGCTGAGCCTAAAAACAATGGCAAAGTAAAATGCCGCAGAAACATTTAATTTAGCCTTTCAAATAGAGTTTTGGCCTTTAGCAATTTAGATTTGACGCAAACATATTTCATTCAGTAAGAGGGATGTATGTTTCAAATCAATTTGGCTGTTTATATTGTATATTGTTAAATATTTCATTTTGACAAGGACAGTTAAGCATTATAGATTTTTGTCAGATTCCTTTATGAAATAAATTCTGGGAACGTTATCATTTTCGTGAGACAGTAGTGCTTTTCACCCTTAATTGATAGGGAGGGCTACTAAAATATTTTTGTTCATACGCCGCACCATGGTGATCGGTTATTGCTATATCCCTCTCTCAATCTATAACACAGACTTTAAATGTTTCTCTTGAACGTGACAATTTTGAGCCAGCATGCGCGTTGCTACTATCATCATCAAAAATATTTCTTAATAAGGTTTATGTATACATGTCAGTGATGTGTCGATTCAGTTTCGCGCATAGCAATTTATAAATACACACGCACACACCCCTTCCCGTCAATTAAGGGTGAAAAGCACTGCTGTCTCACGAAAATGATCACGATTCGCAGAATTTATTTCATAAAGGAATCTGACAAAAATCTATAATGCTTAACTGTCCTTGTCATAATAAAATATTTAACAATTTACAATATAAATATCCAAACTCATTTGTAACATGAAATATTTTTGCGTCAAATCTAAATTGTTAAAGGCCAAACCTCTATTTGAAAGGCTAAATTAAATGATACTGCGACATTTTTCCTTGTCATTGTTTTTAAGCTCAGCATTAAATATTTAGCTTTGTTGAATTTTTTTTAATAATCATTATACAAACAAAGGGGATACGGAAAATGTCATTTCTCGCCATATTTACGGTTAAAGTTTAACAAATAGGCCTCATATTATAAATTTAAATAAAGCTCTGAACTACTAGTGTGATTTTACGTTAATTGTTTAACCACCACCTGCGGGCCCGAAAACCTATCTAGGACTTAACAAGGAATAAAATTTCAAGAATTTAGACAGGACAAGAAGAAATTTTGAATCAGTTAAATAAGTAGTTTTTACACCGATTTTTTACCATTCCACTAGGTCGCCATTTTGTTGCGCTATATTATATTCTTACCAAAACGTTACCATTTTGTCCCCATCAAGGGCCCTTCAAAATTTGAGATTAATCGGTTAAGTACTTTAAGCTATGCCGCGAACAGAGAGACAACGAAAATGGGCCATGTTTTTTTTGGCGTCTAGAAGATCTGTAAAATCCTAGGAGGCTGATTATGTTTCAAGATTACAATACTTCCCGATTATGAGTAAAGTAAAACTATTAGACATTCAAATTCCTCGTCGCATAAAATCCTGTTCACAAAATTTTGTAAAATTACATGTACCTAACGATAAATATTAAACAAATTTAAAATTTATTTATCAACATTGCTTTCCTCATTATCATCTTTTGTACTAAACTAAGTTAATATATCCAACGTCAATAGGATAAATAGTTTTTTGGTATGCCGCGCACAAGCAGACCGACAGACACACACACACACCGACAGGTGAGTATCTGAAAAAATCCCGGAGGGTGATTTTTTCACGATTACAATACTTCCCTTATGCGAGGGAAGTAAAAAATGTATATGCTTCAACTTTATTCATCTGGCCCATTAAATTATAAAATGTATATAATGCAACATGTTTCTGAAACAAGAGTCTTTAAAGAAAAAGTCAAATAGGCAAAAACATACCTAGCCGGTATGAATGCGTAAATGCATTACACCAAGGATAAAAACCATACGTTGATAGTAAGCAGACAGATGGACCTAATTAAAAACAAAAGAATGCGGGCCGTATGGACAAAGCACCATCGGTTTTTACTTATTCAAACATTTTTTTCTACCACAAGTATACTAACAAAAGGTTATACGAATAATAAATTAATATAGCATACCATTCATTGTTTTCTTTAAGAATTATTATTTGGGATCAACTATAATGATCACATAATGTAATTTTTAATATTTTATACATAATATTTTTAACATGTACCTATAATATTGCCCTGTTCAAAGTGTATTAATAATGTGAACTATTAACAGTCCGTTCCAGAGATCTAAACAGTAACGGCGGCATCAAGGTCAAATTTAGGTAGTTGGCGACAACAACAGATTTTCTCGAGAAATGTATTGCCGTTTGTGATATCTGCCGTGACATTAGCTTGTAAAAAACTCCCTGAAATGACATTTCATTTTATTGGCTGTCAATAGTCGCTGTTTACTCTCTCCAGTGTAAATTTACCTAATCACCCGGCACACATTTTATCTAATCTATCTAGCAACAACGTGCGTTCCCGCGTTCCGCGGTCATTTCCAAGAGAGAGTGTTACCAACCGTACTATTATAATAGTACTTGTGATATTATTGGGAGGCTGGCGCTGCCTGTGCCTGTAGCCTGTAGCAAAGAAGATCGTAATTTCATCCTAACCTAACCTAGGAAATAAGCTGCAGAACAATAAAACGGAGATTAGTCTTAATTTGGTCTCGTTTCAGTCTTTCGTTTGAGTTTTGGTTAGTTTTTAGTTTAGCACGTTGTTAATTCTTTAATATACAATTATATAATTTGTACGCATTGAGGCCCATGTTGCATAGTAATTATGCATATTTTGAAGAGGCTACTTACAAATTATAATGGAGGTAGGAATATGGGATTTCTATACAAATGTATATGTATTTTTTATATATTATTCTTACCTATGTTTTTTTTGTATTTTTAGTGTGATTTACTATTGGTCGGTCAATGTCAACATCTCGGTCCCAATTCGAATTAACTGCCACGCCCTCCAAAAAAAAAATAAAATAAAAGGATTCAACGATATCGTATAGAATGGCCGAAAACAGTTCCATGTTTGATAGCTCATCAAGAAGTTACAAATGAGATTTGCAAAATATGTAATATACCATTCAAAGCAGAAATTCAAGTACTCAAAATATATAAAACCAGTGAAACTCATAAAAAAAATAAAAAAAAAAATTTTAAAAATTCCAAGAAGCAATTAACAAATTCTCAAAAATTTTATTGTTTATAATTTTATGCAACCACGCGATATTGCAGTAGCTAATGCGAACTAAAAATAAATGGTTTTATGGTTGAACATAATCTCTTTCTTTCCACGGTTGATCATTTGACTAAAATGTTAAAAATCATGGATTCTTGACTCCAATACATTCAAATATATTAATTTAGTAATAACCAAAGTTACATCTATTATTAAACATTTTATTAGTTCTGAGGTTTAAACTAAAAAACTCCCTGTATTGTGGTTAGGTTCTTTAATTTAGGAACTAAAATAATAGAAAGTATAAATTGTGGGAGTTAGTTCAAGTTTTTGACAGTAATGAAACAAACACAAGAGCGACTGCAAAACATTTATATAATTTGCTAATAAAAAGTTTTGATGCATTTTATATATCAACACAAAATGTTGTTGGTTTTGGAAGCGATGGGTGTAATGTCATCATGGGCTGTAATAACAGTGTAGCTTCTAGATTTAAGGCGATGCGAGGATCTCGCAAGAAATATACATAATCACTTTAAGGCAAGTGCAAAAAGGTAACTCGCATTCAAGGAATTTCAGATAACATTGAATATTGAATTGCACAAAATATTGAACCCATCGTAAACTAGATGACTTAACCTAAATGAGGTAGTAAATAGAATAATTGAGCAGCGAGATTCTATAAAACTTTCGGTTTGCATTTGCAAATTGCATTAAAGAATGTCGGTAATTTCCCAGTTACAGAACAAATACAAATCAGAATTTTGTAAAATGTCCTATAACAATGGCTTTTAGGAAGATATTGTCAAGCTAGGTTACACAATCTAAATTACCAATAAATGAATAGTGTATTTTACACCCTGACTTTCTAATTTTACACACTATGCGGTTATGTTATAGCCACACACAGAGCTGTAACAAATCATTTTAAAAAGTATTTAAATCATAAATCATTTTTATTTCCGATAAATATTTAAATCATAAATCATTTTCATTTTCGGAAAAGATTAAAATCATAAATATTTTTTTATTTAAATGCTTTTTATTGATTTAAATCATTTAAAATTATTAAAACCATATTAAAATGATTTAAATATTTCAGAGTTATATAAATCATTCAAATTATTTAATAAAATATTTAAATCTTTTTAAGAAACCATCAGAATTATTTTTTAGTTTTGTTTTTTTTTTCATTGTTATTACCTGTTTTTCTCTCTATTCTATTAAAGAAAATAAAACATTAGTTAAGTCAAAATTCGAAATAGGTAAACAATTCGGTATAATGCAAAAACAACAAAAAAATGAGTTTCTAAAGCTATTATCCGCGTGTCTATAAAATAATTTAAAGTACTACTAGAGTTTCATTGTTACCAAACAAAAACCATAACAATTAAAAATGCTTCAAATTATTTTCACAATTTTAAATTCACCCTATCTAAATTACTTATATTTGAGTTTCAATAGATAGGTCTTCCTAGTTGTAGATATAGTCAGAGGTATATAGTTTAATCTTTAAAAATAAACTTTTCGTTTTCGCGTATTTACTAATTATTTTCTGTAGACACGCTCGAACACAGTGTTAATGTTAAGGAAGGATTTTTTGAGCCTATATTTATATTCTAGAATAACTCCCATAGCGGAAGTGAGTTTTTCACTTAAAATCAGTAGTTTTAAATATTGCATTCTGAAAAGTGATACTTTTACAACTTTGATGATATATGTATATATATATATATATATATATATATATATATATATATATATATATATATATATATATATATATATATATATATATATATATATATATATATATATATATATATATATATATATATATATATATATATATATATATATATATATATATATATATATATATATATATATATATATATATGTTTATATATATCCGGTGTGTACATCTGTTCATCACTCTCGCTCTGAAAAGAACAATTTTGCTGTTTCGCGTCCGATTGAAGACTGAAAGTGTTAGTGACAGCGGAGCATTAAAATTGCTCATAATTAAATTAAAAAGGGTGAAATAATCTTTTTATAAAACCTACTGAAAAATAAGAGATAATATTTAATTCCCTCTTCGAAATTTGACTTCGCTAAGTCAACGTCAAACTAAAACTCTAACTAAACATTCTAGTTGAGTTATTAGGCATTAATTAGTTGTTGGTTTAACGACAACAACTTCATAAAATCAAAGCCAACTTGGAACAAAATATAATTTTTTTTATTTTTGTTGTTTTTTAAATTCTATTCAATAAGGAAACCATTATTTTAAAAAATTGATAAATTGAACTGATGTTGTGTTTGTGAAGCTGAATGTCACCGTTCTCTCGAATATTTATTTTGCACATGTGTAGTGTAAAAGGAATTTATGACAATACACATTTTTTTCATTTGCACAACTTTTACGTACATACAAACATTAATTCACTTACCATACCTACTTAAATAAAACCGCTTCTTCGATACTCCAGCATACTATTTTTTTTAATTTTGTTTTTTTTGTTGTTAATTTAGTTTTAATTTATTATTTAAAACTTTATTTACGTAATCTATAAGAAAATAACTTATGACATTTAATATTTTCCTCCATGGAAATGACGTTGTTATTCTAGAAAATGAAATTTTACTGATTTTTTAAACATTTAATCAGGCCGCCATTTTGGTTTCCCATAGAGGATTGACACATTTTTACCAGTTCACCCCTGTTTCACACTTGATTTTTGTGCACAATTTCAGCGCAGCTGAAAGATCTGAAAAAACCTCAGAAGGTAATTTTTACGATAACAATGTTTCTTTCTTACGAGGGAAGTAAAAATTAAGAGTTTGTTTATGTAATTTCCTTATATAACTTTTCCATTAATACTAAATGAGGCTAGAAGTGTACCCCTAGAAATATGTATATGCTTAACAAAAATGTGTGTTGCAAACTAGGCCAACTTATAATTTTTACGTTATCTGAAAGTGCTTTACAGCCTACGTATAATTAATAATTCGCTATGCCCTGCACATTTCTGGGAATCTCTTGCGTGTAGGTTGATATGAAATGAACTTATCATAAGCGTATAGATTATATTATATATGGTACCTGTTATTAGTTCGACTACCCACTTCACGTGATATGCTTAAGATTACATGAACATTTCAGGATGGTAACAAAATAAATAGTTAATTTATTGATTATTTAATTGACATTTGGGCAACCTTTTCTAAAAATTAGATGTATGTAGTGAATCTAAATTGGGCTAATTTTCTAATAGAATAAGAAATTCCACGTTTAGAAAAAGGACCATATAAAATAAATTTAAATAAAAAATCTTTCAGTTCAGTCAGTTCAGTTTAAAGAGTACATTATTTTTAAAAAACAAAAAAAAATAAGTTTTTTTTTGTTTGTCTAGATAATACCATATATTTTTTTAAAATTTTAAATTAATGTTTATTAGTATAAAAAATGTTTACTTGTTACTGCCGGTTTTGGGGCATTGTAACACTTAGCGCTCGCGAGCTTTATTTTCAACTTTAAATTAAAATTATCAATTCCTTCCCCTTTAAGAAACTGTTAAAAATTTCTTAAATGTTAGCAGTTTGGAGTTATTTGCAAAAAACTAAACTACTTTTTTTTAAATCCTAATATGCACTCTTTACCTGGGAATTCTCTCCTTATGAATCTTTCCTTTTATTAGGAATAGTGAAGTATGACCCAATTTAGTTCGGCACATAGTAATTTAGAACACATGTATATACTGTCTTTTCATTTCATGTTTTATTGGACGCCATTTTGTTCCACCATATTGTATTCGTCCCAGTAGTTTACTAGTTTTTACTTATGCCACACTTGATTTTTTGGAATAATTTAAAATAAATTAAATAAGTAGATTTTACAATGATTTTTTGTGCAAAATTTGTCAATTGAATTAGAAGATTTTTTTTACATTGATTTTTAAACATTTTATTTGGCCTCCATTTTATTCCGCCACCTTGAATTCGTGCCATAATCTTACCAGTTTATCACACTTAAAGCGTGTACAAAATTTAAAATTAATTTAATAAGTAGTTTTTCAGACTGATGTTTTTAATATTTTATTAGACCGCCATTTTGTTTTGCCGTCTTGGATTCGTATCAAAATGTTACTAATTCATTTCTATGTAATACCCGATATTTTGAAAAATTTGAGGTAAATTGGTTAATTATTTTTTTAACATTTCACTACGCCGACATTTTACGCCATATTGAATTATTACCATGTCATTCCTATATGACCCTTAATTTTTGTCCAAAATTTGAATTCAATCAAAATGTTTGACTTCAATGTACGGATTTACCATACAAAATGAATAGTTAGAAATACTGATTGAGATCATTTAAGGGAAGAATTTCTTGTTACATAACCATGACGATATTTTATAAACTTACTTTTATTAGTTCAAAATCTTTGTTTTCTTCTATAACAAATCTTTTTCCAGTCATGTATGTATGGTTATCCTATTTTAGTCTTGGAAATTATATATATAAAAATCGGTAAATTTCCTTTACCCGGCGCTTCCCTTGCAATGCATCTTTCCTTTTAATTGGAATAGTGAAGGATAACCCGATTTAGTTCCGCACATAGTCATTTAGTAACACACAATATATATTTTCTATTCTTCAAACATTGTTATTGATCGCCATTTTGTTCCACCATAGTGGATTCGTACCAATATTTTACCAGTTTCTACCTATGCCACACTTGATTTTTGGTAGAGTTTTTACAATGATTTTTTTTTAATTTGATATACTGCTGAATCTCTATATCATATTTAATTTTTCTGCAAAATTTAAAGTCAATTGTATAATAACGTTTTTACGTTGATTTTTTAAACATTTTATGTAATCGCCATTTGTTCAGAAATCTTGAAATCGTACCAGAATTTTACCATTTTGTATTTATATCACACTTCATCAATTCTTGCACAAGATCTGAAATCAACCTAATAAGTAGTTTTTTCGGGTAGTTTTTTTAACTATTTGAGTCGCCATTTTGTTTTCCATCTTGGATTCGTACCAATTGTTATTCCTATATAACATACGGTTTTTGTGCAAAATTTGAGGCAAAATGGATAATCAGTTTTTTAGTAATAATTTTTTAAACATTTCGCTATTTTTTGTTCCGCCATATTGAATTTTAATAATTTTCGATTAAAAGGCATATCGACGGAATTGAGATGGCATGTCTTTTGGCATCTTGAGACCCTAAAACGTGAAAATCTATAAAATTCTGGAAGAGTGATTTTTCACGATTACAAACATTTTATTTGGCCGCCATTTTGTTCCTCCATCTTAAATTCGTAATGAAATTTTACCATTTTATCTCTGTCACACTTAATTCTTGCACAAAATTTAAAATCCAATAATCCGAATAAGTAGTTTTTCAGGCTGATTTTTGAAATAATTTTAAATCCCTTTCAAATGATATCATCATATTCTTATACCTAAATAGCAGGGTTTGGGAAATAAAAGCAAGTCTCTGTAAAAATCGGATTATCTTGGCATATTTGCCATAGATAGCGATGAAATATCATGATAAAACATGTCATTAGCAAAATTTATAATTATTAGTACATTAATGATAATACGTTTGCGCATTTCTTAACGAACGTGTCTTGAAAGTAATTAAAATGAAGGGAAATGCTTATTGAAATGAAGTTTTGATGAAATTGTTTATTCTTCATAGACAGTATGGCCTAATTATAGCACGAAACGTTTGCACGATTACAAAATAATATCATTAATCATGGATTAAGACTGAAAACAAACTAATTTCAGTTCGTCAAATAACATAAATACAATAGAACAAATAACAATACAAAAAAACATATAAAAAATAAGAAAACTTTCTTAATAAGTGTTGAAAATGACGACCGTTGAGTTCCAAACATTTTAGAATCCAAATACCCGGAGATTCAGTTGTAGCCCTTCATATCTACTTTTTAATGCAATCGATCACTCGTTGGTGGAGGCCTTGTTTGCTCTGTACCGATGTCTTGTATAATTTTTTTAATCACCCCATAAGTAAAAATCAAGTAGCATGAGATCGGGCTATCTAGCAGGCCAATTTCATGGTCTAAACCAACGATGGTCGAACATTCCGAACAATTCTGTTGTTAATACCACAGTGCAATGAATCCAGTTGAAAATAACAGGTACGATAATCTTCTATGGCAGATTGTCCAAAAACTCGTTCACCATTGATCCTAGAATTTAAAGATATTTGCAGTGCAACCCCCGTTTTCCGTAGTTTTCTAATAACATTCTTTTGACATTGTGATAGGAACTCCCCGAATGGGCTTAACTGAAAATAAACTGAATAAGTAGTTTTTTACACTGTCTGAGTTTTACCATAATGTTACCAAGTCATCCCCATATGACCGGACGAAAATTTGAAGTCAATCGGTTAAATAGTTTTTAGCTATGCCGTGAAAAGACAGACAGGCTGACGGAATTGAGAAAATATGTTTTTTGGTATCTAGAGACCCTAAAAAGTGACGTTTCGTAAAAACCTGGTAGGGTTATTTTTTTTCAGGTTTACAATACAGTGGTGGAATTAAAAATTTTTGTGCCCCCTACAGGTTTGGACAAAAGATCGATCCCCTTACGCAACGTACAGAAAATATTTGATGACTAAAGAAAAAAAGAAAAAAGTCATAACCCCAATTTTGGTCCCCCCTGCAGATTTCGACAAAGGGCTTCCTATATGCACGTACAGAAAATAATTGATGACAAAAAAAAAGCGTTCATAGTTTTGCATAATCCTTCTATACCCCAAAAGCACAAAAACCAAACGGGAATGGAAGCAACAGGAATACTAAAATGTAACGTAATTTTGTTCGTAACGCAAGTACTTCTATTCCCGTTCTGTTACCGCACCTGCGCTCCATTGACATCATAGCTGACAAGATAGTTATCCCCACTTTAGCTCTGAAGCCGTAGCTTCCCGTTGAAACCGATGGATGGAAATAAACCGGCGCCTATTACAAAGATTTTTTTCTTGTTTTTTGGATTTTATCTACTAAGGCTCACCAGTTTTTCTTATAGCAATGGCGACGTACCTGCACTGAGAGTTACTTCTCTGCATTAGTTTGTGCAGTTTTAAAGCATGTTATCTAAAACTTAAGAATAAGTCACATCATGTGCTTTAGTGTTTAAGTGTGTCGTTTCATACATCAAGTAATTTAAGTTCTACATTAGCGCATCTATGCTGTGTAATGGATTTGTTTAATTTTAACTCACTTTAGTAACATTTCTACTAAAATGTATAAGCAATTTCCTAACTTACGAATTTCTTTGTTCTTAATTCAGAAGGGTCCTGAAGAACAGAATAACCATTCTCGAAAGCTAGATCATACAATAAAGAGTTTCGTACACCAGGCCTCCTCTTTTATTTGACTGCATCCTCACAAAATCCAGAACCAAGAAGACAAAATTGTTTTTTCTTTTTACTTCTTTTTTTTTCTAGTTTAAAGTGCCTTTTCTTGCCCTTCTAACTAGTCAGTCACGACTAACTATCTACTTTTATATATATATATATATATATATATATATATATATATATATATATATATATATATAAATGTTTAAAACATTGTTTCTTGGACCTCCTTAATATATTGTTTGTTGTTGGTTGGGATATGGTCCTCGATTTTGAAAATTACAATGTAATGATCATGTATTACTAATTTATTTTAACGTTTCGGCCGTGACGTAGGGCCTTTTTTAAAACTACAAAAGAAACAATACCAGTCAAAACCAGAATTTTTACACAATAATTAAAAATATAAATATACATGGTTAGTCGGGAATACAGGACATAACATCACATTGACATACATAAAAAGATAAAGGACGTTTAACACATTATTATTACACTTATTATTATAAAACACATAGAATAAACTTCTAGTCAGAAACGACGATTGTGGGTCGTTTACATTTGAAATACAATTGATGTATCTAAATATTCTAGCATGATTATAAAGTTTTTTCCTTTCTGTTGTTTTTACAGATTTGAAAAATTGAACGTTATTGGCTGATACTTGATGGAATTCCATTACACGAAGTAAAATACTAATATATTAATTAGAAAATTGCATATAATGAGTTTTTATACGACGCGTTTTGCTAACACTGTAGCTTCGTCGGGTGTACACTACAAATTAATTTCAAAAAGAAATCTACATTTGATATTAACAATGTCTGTCTAACCTACGGTCCCTTATTTAAATTTTATAACCTTGTTATCCTAAGGTACAAACGCTGGGTTTTTTTAGGTATAAACTCTAGTAATAATAGTTGAAATTTCAGGAAATGTTGAGTAAAGGAGAATTGTTAAGATTTATTTGGTCGTTGATCCTCTCTGATAATATAGCTCTACTACGTCAGTACTACTCATCGTAGTATTGTAGTAACGGTTGATCTTGAGCGAAAGAAATAAAAACACCGTAGAAACGTCTGTTTCCTCTAGAGATTGGTACAAAATGTTTTACAAATTTTTCAAGTTTATCGTGCAGGATTTTGTTTGCTTCGCTTTGGACTGGTCAGAAGCTCCATATTTTTGCTACAAAACATGGATTAACATTTTTTTTGTTCTAGGCCAAGAAACTGGGTAAAATCGATTTTGAAAAAATGCCGTTCTAACTTTTCAAGGTGCGCGTTGCGTTTGCAAATATCACCTCAAATGCTTCTAGGGGCTGTACAAATGAAATAGGATAAAAAGTAGAATACATTTCACAGATCCTGCTCAGATTTAGTAAATTATAACATATATTTCATGCCGAATTTTGTTTACCAGAATGAACATAATTATGATAAAAATAATGAATAGGTTAATGGAATGAAACAAATCGGAGTAGTGCTTTCTCGGTATATCTACGTGGTATTCAGAAGTAATTTTATGTTTTGCTTTACTTGGGTGACCGTGTACTTATATAAAGGAAAATGTTGTTTTATGGTTTTCTTTCCTGAAATAAGATACTAAAGCAGGTGGGCTCTTGTTTTTTTTTAATTTTGGAATCTAACCGAAAATACATTGCATTTGTTTGTTAGGCGTAAGAGAGGAACATAATTTACTTGACCTTGGCTTCGGTTAATTTATAACACCGTTATGAATGAAATGCATTATTAACCCTCTGGATTAGATTCTTATACTCTAATATACTAAAAAATTCAAAAATATGATATCACGCTTTGAACTTTTCCATAATCGCCTAATGAAAATATAATTATCATAATTCTCTTTGCAACTGTATATTAAAGCAAAATAAAATTAACAGGTACAATGCTACAGTTCTTGCTTATGGACAGACAGGGTCAGGAAAAACATACACCATGGGGACCGGGTTCGATGTTGAGTTGCCAAATAGCCAAAAAGGCATCATTCCCAGGGCCATCCACCATCTTTTTGACGGAATTAAATCTCGAATAGACAGTGCACACGAAAACGGATTCCTTGCACCTGAATTTAAGGTTACGGTACAGTTTATGGAATTGTATAATGAAGAAGTTATTGACCTGTTTAATCCTTCGTATACGAAAGTGAGTATTGTGTTTTCTAAATCCTTTTCCATAATTTTTAGCACATACTGGTTCCTAAATGAGCATTACAAGAAAAGATAGTGCATTTTTTTGGGGAAAAAAATTATTCCGCTTGCTTTCTTTCAAACATTTTCCGAACATGTAGCATATGTACAGGCTGTCGTAAGATGACATACTAACTTATCTCTATAGCTATATTACGTACAAAAAGAAGTTAAATACAAAAGTTTCATGGTTTAATTTGAATTTTTAAATTATACTAATTTGACTCTGACCAGGTTTCAACTTTCTTATTTTAAATGGAACATCCATATATTTACAGATATTTCTGTAGATCTTTTAAAGGCGAACCCAACATTATATAAAACTATGGGTCTCAGATGCTACGTTTCTGATATATTTATCTTCAGGATATGACCTATATTTAAACTGATGTAACTAAGATACTTCCACGATAAATATCTGTTAGCTCCGAAAAATTTTCTGGTGTATGTATTGTCCAATTTAAAGTATTCATTTTTTTAACAAAAGATGCTGTTTGCCAAGTTTCGAATTTTGATAGTGTTCTTATTTATTTTTAATATCACCCTCTGTATATTATCTCAAATATAAATGAACCATTGAAAGACAAATTAAATGATATACCATGCGGTTACAAGTCGACGTTCCTGACTTATTGACGATTATTTTCAAAATGTTTTGTTTTTTTTGTGGGAATAACTACAAAGGGCTTACCAATACCACATATATTATCTCTATGGATAAAAGATAACATTTTTATTATTAAGCTCTTCTTTTAGCTAGCAAGTATAAGTGAATTAGAAATAGTTAGCAGTGATAAGACATTTGTTATCCTGGCGAGCAACTTTCAGTATGTAAATCGAGTACAATTTTTTTAATAATATTAAGATTTTACGCAAAATAACTATCGTAGAAGCAATAGCTGTTATAGTTTAATATTTAATTCATGAGGTAATTTATATTATTATAAATAATTTTTCTTTTTACTCAGTTTTTCTAGTTCACTGACGCTTACCAGATAAAATAAGAGATTAAAATCAAAAATGTTACTATTTATTCATTGAGATCATATATCTGGTGTATTCGCATAAAAAAAATAGTACGTTCTGAAGATAATCGCCCATATGTCCGAAACGTTGCCTCGTAAACCCATGGTATTTAAATTCATCTTCCATTGCTTCAATACTTCGAATTAGATAATACACGCACTAGAAATTTTTCGGCGCAAGCAGATATTTAAAATGCGTGAAGTGTGTTACTTGTATAGCTTCCAATATCGATGGAATCCTAAATTCCACTATACCAGACACGCAGCATCTGACACCCATACTATTACTTAACTAAAATATCTATAAATATTCAGGGTATTCCATTCAAAAGAAAAAGATACCTGGTCAGAGCAATATAAACACACATAAAAATAATATAATTTAAAAATTTAAATTAAAGCAAGAAACTTTTGTATTTAACTTTTTTTGTGCGTCATACAACGGCTAAGATAAGATAATAAATCATCTTATGTGGGATACCCTGTAGAGGGTTTTTGGTTATGAATACACTCCATAATCAACGCTCGTATTTTTATAGATATACAAAAGTTTCTTCAAATTGTAACATTTTTTTTAATATAGTTTACAGTCTGTGTGAAATCAACAATAACTTTGGCTTCTTCAATGTAACACCCTGTATAGTGTATACCCGTCTTGCTGATTATAAATATTCTCTATTTGATACCGCCATCTTCAAAGACACCTGAAAATTTGTTGACAAAAACCTTGCCATAAGAGGCAACGTGTTAGACAGAGACAGAAAACGTTCTACTACATAGTCGAGTCAAGAGTAACAATATTGCTTAGGGGTTTTCGTTTTCTCAAATTTCTCGGGTGTCTTTAAAGAGAAAGGAGTCAAACTTACTACATTTATAATCAACAAGAAGGGGCCCATTTCATGGTCATTTATTATAGAGGGTATTACGATTAAGAAAACAAAGTTTATGTAGAATTCAGAAAAACTAAACACCTGTATATTTGCAAACTACAACAAAAAAACTCCTGTATTTAACTTTTTTTTTATCTAAAAAAATACGAACGTTAATGTAGGGACGCATTTTTAATCAAAAAACCTATACATGGTACCCAAAATGCTTTTAATGGGAACGTATGTCTTGTGTAGGTTGTTTAAAAGTCTAAATTTCACATCTACGTTTAGGTGTAAAATTTCATGTGCACGAAATTAATTGCTATATTGGTTTCTGAGATATAGCAGGTCTTTTAAGAACCAATGCACAGCGACCACTAGTATAATAAGAACAATTGACTTCAAAGCCTTCTATGGTAAATTTACTATGAGTCGGAGTTGATAATTTTGCAAGGTTTTAGATCAAATTTACTTAATAACTGTTAAACTGAACACAGACACACATAATAAAATCAGAAAAAAATGACCTCTTTAATGAACAGAAAATATACAGTGTATTCCATGTAAAAGAACTAAGTCCATGCTCGTTGTTTAGATTGTCATTTGTTTTTTTTTGGCAATTCCTCCATTGAGATAAAATTTTCGTATTTAGCATCTTTTTCTCTCTTAAAATAATGTTCGTAGATCGAATTCAAAATTTAAATTATAACCTTATACAGGGTTTTTCTTTATGATTTAGCATGCTTTTTAGGGCATTATTTGAGGGAATACAAAAAAAGATTTATATAATAATGCTTAGATTCTTTATGAATATTTTAGATATGATGTTAAGAATAACAAGTCATGATCGGATAATAAAAAAAAAACGAAAAAAATAGTATTCTTAGATATAATACCTTTATTTTATTAAAAATGTACAATCTCCTCCTTTTCCTCCTCTCAAAACTATATAGCTTGTCTATGTTTGTATAAGCGGTGTTTGAACAATTCGACTTTAAATACTTAATTTAAATGCCCTAGCCCTAGAGCATTAGGTCTAGGAAGGCGTAGAAATGGTTAAAAACCGCTTATCCAAAAATAGCCAAACGATATATTTTTGAAAATGGAAAACCAGATTTCATATTTTTACTAAAAATCATGGTATTTTCCGATCGTCAGTTGGTTTTCTAAACTTCTAAACGTCATATCTAAAATATTTTATACAAACCTTTTCTTGTATTTTTTAAATAATGTCTTAAAAATATATATATCTATATATATATATATATATATATATATATATATATATATATATATATATATATATATATATATGAAGTAGAAAAAAATTAAAGCGGTTAGAACTATTATATAGTAGAAAAAAGATTTTTTGGGAGGACCGCTAATACAATGAAATTCTGGCCAACTATAGACAAGTGTTTCTGACTTAAGGTCTTTATCAGTAGTACAGTCAACTAGTTGAGAGACGAGTACAACTAGCGCCAAAATTAATACACAAAACCACACCAGAGTCACCAACAGGAGCAAAACCGACATTTGTGGTTATCAAGAGAACATCCGAAATCTCCGCCGGACTTGATACTCTATTACCACGGAGCAGCATATAGGACCTGCGGCGAAACTCAGAGCCCAAAAGTAATTAAATCGAAAGTAGGAAAAAATTTACGCGGTTAGAACTATTATATAGTAGAAAAAGGATTTTTTGGGAAGACCGCACTCAACTAATTGACTGTACTGATGAAGACTTTAAGTCAGAAACACGTGTCTATAGTTGGCCAAATTTCATTGTTTTAGCGATCTTCCAAGAAAAAATCCCTTTTTCTACTATATATATATATATATATATATATATATATATATATATATATATATATATATATATATATATATATATATATATATATATATATATATATATATATATATATATATATAATCACAAATTATTAAAATTTCAATTTAAAATTTTGTATGCGTTTATGGGGCAAATTTTGTCAACTTTTAAGCTTTGTTTGACAATTTTGCTCACTTCCGGTTTAACCGGAACTGGCGCCATCTATGCATTTTTAAATGAAAACCTCCAAATTTTTATTTACATTCCGATAATGCTTAAAAAATTTTAAATATTAAATTTTAGATTTTTGAATCGGATAAAAAGGGCGGAGCTAAATGTATTAGTTTTATTTTGTTTAGTTGGTCATGCAATAGTGATCACTGATATAAAACTCGAAGTAAGGTTGCGTATCTAATATCTACTCTTAAAGCACATGGACAAAGATCGTGTAAATATTTTTCGACTCGACTGTACAATATGTTATCCGATAATATAAAAACGATAGTAAATTTTAAAAATACTAAGAGTTCGCCTCAGAAATGGATAGAGTGACAGGGATATTTTTAACAATTTAGTTAATTTAAAATATATAGTTTAGGTATCATCATTGTTATTTGTTTATTTATTTTACTATTATACAACGTTTGTCATGTATCTTTTTTATGAATTTTATAAATTTATTATTATTATTATTATTATTTTTAAGATATTCAAAAGAATTTTTTTTCGATAAATAATTTAAAAAAAAATTTTATATCAAAAAAATTTAGGCAGTTTTTGTTTTAAATTCTATTTTGCTTAGTTAACGTTACAAAATGTTAATATTTTAAATTTGAGTATTTTCATTTAAAAATTCATAGATGGCGCAAGTTCCGGCTAAATCGGAAGTGATAAAAACTGTTGTTTATTCTTAGTCCTTCACGATGTTTTCATTCCGGGTGTACAGTTCCGACAAATGAAAACCGGACACAAAACTGACATTTAATGATATTCACATGAATTTGCATATATCTGGCTTTTACTTCCAAGACTTACCAGGTACTTTACACCTTTTAGCATTCAATTTTAATGGTTCTTGTATATATTATAAGCGCAGAAAATTTAACACATTTTTGATATTCTTATGGAAGATCATCGCAAAATTAGACATTTTGAGCATAGCTTGGAAAAGTCAATTTTTTTAATAAAAAATTACCAAGAAATCTTGTTTTATTATTCTTCACGTACGATTTTTACCGTCGTTTGAGGAGGTTTTAGGCTTATATGCTGTTACTATATAACTGTAACTTATATGTAGTAGTAACTCAAATATTTTCTTTATATTTTGTTGAACGATTTTTGAATTTCCATACACATAGTTAAAACAGAGTTTGTGCATTGAAAATGGTGAGGTTTTTTCTATTTTTTTTTTTTGAAAAAAATTATGTATTACAAGGATTTTTTAGTTTTAATCTACTCTATACAGCATATACTATTTAACACCGAAAAAAACCTCAAATGTTTGTTTGGGTTTTTGATATTTACAAGCCCCATTTTAATTTAATATGACTTTTCATTCTCATATGTTATTTCTGAATGAAAACGATTCTTTTAATCAACGACATATAAAAAGGATTTAATAATAAACAGAGAAACATTTATTTTTTTAAAACTTAAACGTTAATACGATTTTAATTAAGGACCAAATAAAACAAAAATACAATGAAACGACAAATCTATAAGAAAAATAAAATGGAAATTAATATTCTGTTGCCCCACCATTTTTTTTTCGATTACATTGTTAAGTCTTGTGATCATTAAACCAACTAAAGAATTTTCATAATCCGGAGTTAATCCATTCGACAAGTTCCGAATTTTGTACTATAATTGGTCAGAATTCGTTGAATGAAATTCGTTAGGAAATTTTTTTTTATTATGTAACTTCAAAGGTTTTCGACTGGGTTGATATCAGGGCTTCATTGTCTCGCCCATTCAGTTACAATTCGGACAGTGCGTACCGGGCAATTGTCGTATTGGTAAGTAGATTTGTTTTAAAATCGTGCGGTGACTGACGGTAACAACATTTTCTAATATATTAATGTAATTTTGCACATTAAAATCTTCATTCAATCCTTCTGCAAATTCCGATACCTCTTGAGCTCATCCACCCCCAAACGTTAATGGCTGTTTTTTATATTTTGGGTATATTTCTCATCGAAACGAGTATTTGGGGCCTATACAACCTAATGCGTTCAGTGAAACATGACCGAAATATCTTCTCGTCAGTAACGATAATATTCTACCAAAAATGCATGTCCTCTATACAAAACTGTAACGAAACACCAACTCTCTCCTCCTTGCTTGCCACAGTAAAGTAAAACTTTATTGCTGCAGAATGATTCCATAAGTTGGATGTGTGTTTTATACGGTTTATGGTAGCTCTAATACAACCTGCGATATGAGTTTCCCTTTTTGCTGTCACAACAAAGGGGGGTTTCTCTTAAAAAATATATAAGGCGATAATGCGTTCATCCTCCTCTTATATGCTTCGCATCCTGTTGGCCTTTCTAAGGAATTTCTTTGGCCCCATTTCCTTTTTATATTATTTCTAAAATCAGAAAAAATCAAGCGGAATTAGTGCAACAACAACAACAACATCCGCAAAACCTAAATAAAGGACCAACGGCCGCTCAGATATAACCTTCGGCCCCAGGTGGAAGCTGTCACTAACACTTCAGTCTCCAAAATGGCAAATGGGAAAACACACAGGAATAATATATACAAATATGCAAACATTATCATAAATTCTGGAACATTAAAATGTTTAAAAACTATAAAATTGCCATATTCATAATATTGAATCTAACACTTATTTTTTTTATAATTTTTTTTAAGGAAGCCTTAGTGATATTATAATATTAATATATTAATTATTATTACTTGAGTTATAGTTTCGAGTAATTTTTTAAAATCATATTTTCTTTTTTTTTACTATACTTAACGAATTCTAAAAAGTTATCTCAAACGATTTTGAAATTCGGCAGATTTTTTTCTCAAATCTTGTATTATACAGGGTGTACCACTGAAAAGCAATTTCGCGAATTAATAGCTAGAAAACGAAAAGCGATATCAAAGTGTGATTTCACGAAATAACTATATGTCCAAAATTTTTTCCTGAAAATGTTGCCAATTTTTTTCATTCTTCCTAGAAGCGTGGAAATATAGACATTTTTATTTAGGCTTGCTTGATCTCTAAAAAGTTTTTTTTTCATTAAAAAAAACACAGGAAAGATATATACAAAGATGCAAACACTATCATACATTCTGGAACATGAAAATGTTTGAAAACTATAAAATTGCCATATTCATAATATTAAATCTAAAACATATTTTTTTTATAGAAGCCACCCTTAGTGGTAATATAATGTCATAATATAATAATATTAGGTATGCTACGTTTGGCAAATAAAATGTTTAGTTTCAACAAAACAAACGTATTTAAAGACACAAATTTAAAACGCATTTATACATTATATACTCAGTTTTACGGTACGCAGCTTGGATAACCGATTTACATGATTGTGAAGTTAGTACAGTAAAGGATATTAGACTGATCGGGTTAAGAGTGTTTCGGTTATCATGTTTTTTTTATAATAAAAACGGTAGAATTTATCTGATACTTAACTACCTGTGAAAACAAATAATATTTTTAAAAGATATGCAGAGGCAAGTTTATTTTCTGTTTAAAATTTATACAGGGAAGAGAAGATTTTTGAATTTGAATTACTCTCTGATTATTTAATTAGGTTAAAATTAATTGACTTAAACCACAAATATCCTTTTTAACATTAACTGTTCCACTCTCCTTTTTCTATCATTTCTTTAAATGTTTACGATAATTTCTGTCTTGTTCTATATATATATATATATATATATATATATATATATATATATATATATATATATATATATATATATATATATATATATATATATATATATATATATATATTTATATATATATATATATATATATATATATATATATATATATATATATATATATATATATGTATATATATATATATATATATATATATATATATATATATATATATATATATATATACTATTCAAACACGGAATTGAATAAACTAAGTTTGATTTATTTTCCAAACCCGATCAGTCTAATATCATTTACGGTACTAACTTCATAATCATGTAAAAGGCTTATACAAAAAGAGCATAGGTATCGTAAAGTTGAGTATATAAGAATAGATGTGTTTTAAACTTGTGTCTTTAAATATCTGTGTTTGGTCGTCGAAATAAACATTTTATTTGCCAGACGTAGCATACTTAATATTATTATATTATGACATATTATCACCAAGGGTGTGCCTTCTATAAAAAAAAATATATGTTTTAAATTTAATATTATGAATATGGCAATTTTATAGTTTTTAAACATTTTAATGTTCCAAAATGTATGTTAATGTTTGCGTCTTTGTATGTATCTTTCCTGTGGTTTTTTTTAATAAAAAAAAAAAAAAAAAATATATATATATATATATATATATATATATATATATATATATATATATATGCGTTTTCAGATATAATAATGTTTTATTGTCAAATTATTATTTTGCAGTTTTCATCAATAAACTCGTTTATTGATGTAAAGTTTCATGTTACTGCAGTTCCTTAAAAAAAAACATAACCGTATTTTGCCCTTCTCAGAATAATATTTTGTGTACAATACAGAAAAGAGTCCGAAAATGTGAATGTGTCCTCTTTTTTATCTACACAAATCTCGTAACTCGGTTTACTGGACATAATTTTTTATTTCAGGAACATAAAATACACCATTCACTATCAACAAAAAACGATAATTACGATAATATTTCGCACCAAAACCTTACTATAAGTCGCCAACGTTGGCAACTTATAAAATCCGCACATTTTGAGTAATTTTTTTATATCATATTTTCTTTTTTTTTTTGCTATACTACACATTTTAAAAATTATCTCAACCGTTTTTGATATATTTAAATTAGGCAGATTTTTTCTTAAATTTTGTATTATACATGTTATATACTGAAAAACACTTTCGCGAATTAATAGCTGGCAAACGAAAAGCGATATCAAAGTGTGATTTTCACCAAATATGTTCAAAGTTTCTTCCTGGCAATGTTGCCAATTTTTCTAATTTTTCCTAGAAGCGTCGAAATATAGACATTTTTTGGGCATTAAATTGCTGCATTTAAAATGGAACACCCTACATATTCGTATGCCCTTCGACAGCCTAATATATCTTCTTTTCAAATAAATACATTATATGGCTATATTAATTTTACAGTTTTTAGATTTTAAAATTAATTCATGAATTTCTTGCTCTGATCCTAATTACGAACTTCTTGCGATACCATGACTGAAATATGAGCCTTGGAACTTGGAAGAAAAGTATGGCCATTAAATGAGTTCGTTGTTAACTGTGATTGCCAAATACAATCTAGTTATCTATTTCTGGATTCTAAAAAGCATTTTTCACATATGCAGAAACAAAATCAGTAACGGTATCCAGACGCAGGGAAAGAAACCCCCATCTAAAAAGTTTCTTTTTGTTATGGGTGCAACAATTTAGAAATACAGACTCTTTCAAGAAAATCAAGCGACGTGACAACCGAGCAAATACGCTAAAAACTTGTGAGTAATAATTATGAAATACACTGAACCACTTTTGCAACTTTCCACGACGCAAAATCTGGTACGATATCTGAACCGTTTTCCTTGTTAACAAACCACTATATATTTAGAAGTTTTTATTTTTACGTTGTACATCAATTTTTTGTCTAAGAAATTTACCTGATGTTTTAGGTTTATCGGCGTTCTGTTAATATATTGGGACCCAGCCATCGTCCCCCAGTCTGTCATTTTGTTACTGTTTGAGACGCTCAATTTAAACAAAAAAAAATGAAATGCACTTCCAGTTTCACCGGAAGTTAGGATATAAAGGGAATTTTAAATTGAACGCTCTATATCTTATTGACTTTTTGAACTTTTAAGACAATTTTCGATATTAAAATAACTAATTAAAAATTAAAATAAATTTGCTGCGGAAATTTCAAAAAATTAAGTCGTGCTATAAGCAAATAAATGCGGGTTTTAACTTTGTTTTATGATAACAGTTCAATGACAAAAACAAAAGAACGCTACGATTTATTTAAATTTCTTCGTTTTTTGAACCTTAACAAAAGTCTAATTTTTTAACAAACCTATGAAAGATATCAAAACGACATTTCCACTTCCCTAGCTTTTTTAATATAGTTAAAAAACAAATAAAATACATCTTTCCGAATGAAAATAATGTATTTTTTAATGTCAGGTATTATAAATCGTGTATTATCGTATTGGAAGTTTAGTGATAATAGAATTGCGTTTAGAACTTTGACAAAACTATTTTATACTGAGAGTTTCTTAAGTTTAGGCCTAAACAACAAATAGCTAACTTTCATATCTACCTCGGCTTTAGGCATCAGACATTTGAAAGTTACTTGCGGCTTGGAATAAACTTATGATTTTTAAGAATAGATCAGATTATAGTACATTAAATATATATTTTGTTAAAAATAGTGTATCAATATATTTATAAAACAGGGAAAAATATAACAATGATTAAACTTAATAACATTTTCAAAATGTGCACTATTGTGGTCCAAACAACTTTTGAAGCTTCCAATTATTTTTCAGACCACACTGTTTTTTGTATAACTTGTTATAGTGTTGATAGCTGATATAATTCAATTTCTCAACTCTTCAACATTGTTGGGGGTTGTTTTGTAGACAATATCTTTGATGTATTCTTAGTAAAAAAAGTTGAGGGGAGACAGCTCTAGAGACCTAGCTGGTCAATTAACTGTACCATGTGTTCCTACCCACTGGTTCCCACGGTATATATATTTTATATATATTTTTATTTATTTATTATATATTAAAAATACAAAAAAAAACACAATAATCGATACGATATAATCCTCAACGAAACGTCACCCAACGTACCAAAAGAATCATAGCCATTGACTTTCGAAAGTCAATTTCTTAAATTCACTATTCGATATAGTTCGGTAATTTCGTCCCTTTGTATTTATTATATGGTGACTGTTTTTATTTTGGCTTTCAAATAAAATGCACAAAAATTTGTATTTTTAGTTTTATTTTAATTTAAAATTTTCAGGTTTCTCAACTACTGAATAAATGTTCGGTGTTTAAACGATAATATGTTAAAATCGCCCAAAAATCAGCAAATATCTAAAATTTGGAGTGGTTAGTTCATAATTATTTTCTATGGTTTTTTTTATAAAAAAAAGTTCTTTTCAGTGGAAAAGGGGTCAGGATTTGTCTGGCTATTTCTTGTATCAGTTTCGTAAGGTTGAAGGTACGAAAAAATTTAAATAAATCGTAGCGTTCTTTTGTTTTCGCAACTTCAATTTCATCAAAAAATAAAGTTAAAACGGGCATTTATTAGCTCATACCATGATTTGATTTTTGAAAATTCTGAAATGTGTTTCAATGTTTGAAATATGATGTATCATACAAAAGTTGTATAGAATTTTCTGAAGAATAGAAACAGTCACTAAAATACAGCAGTTCCATATAAAATGCCACATATAATCTATCTTACGGTATAACTGGAAGTGCATTTCAATTATTTTATTGATCAAAGTGGGCATTAAATAACACCATATTGATACTCCAAATTTGAAATAAATGCCTCAAACAGTAACGAAATGGTAGGTTGGAAAACGATCCTTTTGCCACCAAATATAGAGGATAAAACGTTATGTTATTTCCCCAAAGTTTTACAAGATGGATACATGGGACTCCGTTGGTCCGCAGATATCCCAGATATTAAGTTTCTGAGTGGTTTTCATTAACGATCCTCTTGTTGTTATGTTAGAGTGGTGTAGTATTTGGGGTTAGGATCCAGTAAATATGTAAAGACTGATAATATGGGTCTCAGGCTGCATATAGAATCTACATATATGTCCGGAAGATGCAACAATAAAGTTGCGAAACGTCGACTATTTAAAAATAGTCTTTTTTTACTGGATCCTAACTCTAAAGAATACACCACTCTAGCATAACAACCAAAGGATTGTTAACGAAAACCATTCGGAAACTTAATATCTGGGTAATATATGCGGAACAAGGGAGTAAAAGTACTGATAATATGGGTTTCATGCAGGATATAAGATCTATATGTGTGTCCTGAGGATGCAACAATTAAGTTGCGAAACGTTGACAATTTAAAAAAATACTTTTTTTTTACTGGATCTTAACTCCAAATAATACACCACTCTAACAAACATTTTTCAACTTTGTGCCGCCATATTGGATCTTTACCAAAATATTATCAGGCCATCCCCATATGACCCTTAATTTTTGGTCAAAATTTGAACACAACGACACACAGACCGACATCTAGGGACGCTAAGATGTGAAGATATGTAAAAAAGATATGTGATTTTCTTCACGATTACAAAAATTTTATTTGGCCGCAATTTTGTTCTGCCATCTTGAATTAGTACCACAGCTTTACTAGCTGAGTCCTATACTACAATTAGTTATGGCACACAATTTGAAATCAATCTATTAAGAAGTTTTTTCAGGCTGAATTTTTAAATATTTTATTATACCGCCATTTTGTTCCGCCATCTTGGATTCGTACCATAGTTTTACCAGTTGATTCCAACATAATACTTGATGTTTATGCAAAATTTGAAATAAATTGAATAAGCAGTTATTTGCAATAATTTTTTTAACATTTCACTACGCCGCCATTTTGTTTCGCCATTTTGGATTGGAATGGAAAATATTACCAGGTGATACCCATATAACCCTTAATGTTTTATAAAAATTTGAAGTCAATCGGGTAAGTAGACTTTAAGTTATGCCGCGAACTGACAGACATACCGACAGACGGACCGACGGAATTGATAAAACATATTTTTTGGCATCTAGGAACGCTAAAATGTAAAGACGTGTAAAACCTGAGAGGGTGATTTTTTCACGTTTACATACTTTTTATTTGGCCGCCATTTTGTTCGGCCACCTTGAATTAGTACCAGAATTTTACTAGTTGATCCCTATACCACAATTAGTTATGACACACATTTGAATTCGAACCATTATGCATTTCTTCAGGCTGAATTTTTAAATGTTTTATTAAGCCGCCATTTAGTTCCGCCATTTTGGTTTCATACCAAAAAATATTACCAGTGGATTCCAATATAATACTTGATGTTTTTTGCGAAATTTGAGTTAAATTGGATGAGTAGTTTTTTAATTATATTTTTTTAAAGACTTTACTAGGTCGCCATTTTGTTTCGCCATATTGGATTTTTACCAAAATGTTACCAGGTGGTCCCCATATGACCCTTAATTTTTGACCAAAATTCAATCGGATAAGTAGTTTTTTAGCTACGCCACGAACAGACAGACAGACAGACGGAATTGAGAAAACATGTTTTTCGTTATCTAGGGACCCTGAAACGTCAAGATCTGATCAAATCTCGGAGAGTAATTTTTTCACGATTAGAATACTTCCCTTTTACGAGGGAAGTAAAAATAACATTAATATCTTATTGATCAACCTCTACCTATTAATGCTTCGATTGAGAACTCTGGTGAACTAATTAAATCAATTCACAAAGATTGCTACAGATTGAGCAGCAACAAATTAACAACTGCATCACAGCTTATGCTTATACCTATAAAGTTGATCAAATTCATTATACTACATATTTATATATTTAAAATATCTTTGAAATCCATGACCGAATTTAATAAGTTCTATAGAATCGTGGCTTGGCCCATTTTGGACTATTTCAATATTGCAAAGTCTTGCGAGCCCTTTGGCACACGGGCCCTTGTTTTACGGGACGTCGCTGGATATGCCATGCCAAGGGCTTCATATTCCCCAGATCTAACGACCCCCAACTTTTAATGTGGGGTTACGTAAAGAAAAGGTGTTACAATTCTCTACCACGAAATATGGAAGAACTCAAACTTGACATAGGCAAAACATGAATTAATTCCCCAGGAAATGTTGCAAAATTCATATGAAAATTTCCTCTTTAGATTGTCGAAATTTCTGGAAATTAATGGACGGCACATCGAATAATTATTATTGTTACAGTTAAGATTTTTAAATCTGTTGTGATAACTGTTCACGAAAATAAAACTTTTCAAAAGTACCACTTTTTATTTTAATAAGTTTAATTTATAACTCTGGATTGTAATTAGGACCAAAGCAGGGATTTTATACATTCACTGTTGTTGCTGTATTTTATTACTACAACTTTTCCAAAATTATTTAATTAGCATTTCAGACAAATTTGTTATGATTGAAAAAGTTAAATGAACGCTGTCATGTCCCGCCGTTGAACGGCTACCCGCTGATCCAGCATAAACGGTTCGGAAAATTTGGAGGAAAACACTTCGCGAGTTTGTTTTTTTATTACCGCGAATCTGGAAGACAATAGCAACTTTTACGAACTAGGAAACTTCGATATTGTTATTCAGCTGACTTAGGCGAGTTTTTAAAATACAAATGAGCCCGTTCACATCGTTGCCCTTTGTGTTCCCGATAAAAGCTCTGACCAACAACCAACTACGACAATTTAACTTTTTCAATTTTATGTTAATTGATTTTTATGGTATTGCAGCCTTTGAAGGCTACAAACCGAGGGGGGTGTTATAAGTTTATAAATTAATTTTAAAATTTAAAAATGTAAAATTAACATATCTAAGCTATATATTTTTGAAAAGGAGAAGAATCCAGGCTATCTAAGGACAAACGGAAAAGGATGTTCATTTAAATAAAAACATTTGATACCAAAAAATGTCTAATTTCCGCGATTCTAGAAAAAAGTTTTAAAATTTGGAAAACTTCAGGCAAATCTAAGCCATTTATTAATAACTGCGCTTCAATAACACTTTTCATTTTCGAAGTATTAACCGCAAAACGTGTTACTTTTCAGTGGGACACCATATATTAGCATCTTGAATATACATTTTTATTTTTTATTAGGAAAAAGTCTACAAAATCCATGAGGACCCATACGGCGGCATTCAAGTAAAAGGAGTGACATTTAAAACAGTGCAATCGGCTGAAGAAGCTTTACAATGTTTAAGATTAGGCGCTTTATCTCGAACCACAGCTAGTACCCAGATGAACACACAGTCTTCAAGGTCACATGCTATATTTACTTTACATATAAAGCAACAAAGGATGGTTCCTCCTGAAGATGAAAATATTATTTCAAACGAGATCGAAACGTTAAGTGCCAAATTTCACTTTGTCGATTTGGCAGGGTCGGAGAGATTGAAAAGGACTGGTGCCACGGGCGAGAGACAGAAGGAGGGGATATCGATCAACTGTGGTCTATTAGCATTAGGAAACGTTATTTCAGCCCTGGGGGATAAAACCAAAAGGGCTTTACACATACCTTATAGAGACTCGAAACTTACGAGGCTTTTACAAGATAGTTTAGGTGGTAATAGTCAGACTGTGATGATAGCTTGTGTTAGTCCCAGTGACAGAGACTTCATGGAAACTCTTAATACGCTTAAATATGCTAACCGAGCACGTAACATTAAAAATAGAATATTTGTTAATCAAGACAAAAGTTCGAAAACGATATGTCAGTTGAGGCAACAAATTGCCCAGCTTCAATTAGAGCTAGTCGAATATAAGCAAGGAAAAAGGATTATCAGGGAAGATGGCACTGAAACAGTTAATGACATGTTTTACGAGAATAATATGCTTAACGGAGAAATAAGTAACCTACGTACTAGAGTTAAAGCTATGCAGGAAACCATCGACGCACTAACGCTAAGAAATACTAATTTGTTAGCAGA
This sequence comes from Kuschelorhynchus macadamiae, assembly GCA_030620095.1. Taxonomy (NCBI): domain Eukaryota; kingdom Metazoa; phylum Arthropoda; class Insecta; order Coleoptera; family Curculionidae; genus Kuschelorhynchus; species Kuschelorhynchus macadamiae. The sequence goes on from JAUTXW010000438.1 coordinate 150,272, forward strand.
GAAGGCAGTAGGAAGTTGGATAAATGACGGTAGTAGCAGCGAAGTAACGGACATGGTTCAAGCGTACCTCAGAGAAATAGAGGAACTTCGGGCTAAACTTATGGAATCTAACAATATGTGTGAGCAGTTGAGAAAACAACTTAGTCGATCGCAGAGTCCTCAGCGACAAAGTATGTTCTTGAGTTCTAGCCTTATGGACGACAACAATGCTCTACTTGAAGAAGCAAAGAGAAACTTGCAGCGAGAAAAAGAAGTACTAAATCGAAGATCCCTAGAAATAGATCAAGACAGCGAAGGGGACAGTGAACACGAATCTACCAGTGACAATGAAGAAGTCGACAAAGAATTAAATGACGAACTAATTACATTAACCAATGATATTGATATGAAGCAAAAATTAATAGATGAGCTTGAATTATCCCAAAGAAGGATGCAAACCATGAGGCAGCATTACGAAGATAAGCTTATGCAGTTGCAACTTCGGATTCAGAACACGCAAGAAGAAAGAGATAAAGTACTTCATAAATACAGTAGTCATTCTGAGCCTACCGATAAAATTAAGAAGATTAAAGAAGACTACACTAGAAAAATTAGCGATATGCAAAGAGAATTAAAAAGATTACAAGCAGCTCAAAAAGAACATGCAAGATTAGTTAGGAATCATAGTCAGTATGAACAACAACTCAAAGGGTACAAAGAAGACCTCTTGGAAATGAAAAGAGCTAAAGTTAGGTTAATTAACAAAATGAAAGAAGAAGCGCAAAAGCATAAAGAGGCTGAACTAAAACGTGAACGGGAAATTGCCAAGCTGAAAAAGGAATCAAGAAAGAATGCAAATGTGATCAAAACAATGGAAAATGAAAGGAGAATAAGAGATCAAGTTTTAAAGAGGAAACAAGAAGAAGTATCAGTATTAAGAAAAAGCCAAAGAGGCAGGTTAAGTCTTAAAGCATCGGGCCGCATTCCAAGTAAAGCATTTTCAGAAAGAACAGCTAAGCAAAAATGGCTACAAGTAGAAAAGTCAGTTAACAATATCGCCTTAAGTCGTAGAGGATTAGTAGAGCAAGAAGTACGAATGGAACATTTCCTGGAGAAACGTGAGGTCCTTGGTAAGTACTACACCTAAAACTTTTTAATATGTTAAATGTCTAGTAGATATTACTACCATAAAAATGTCACGTTATTTCATAATCCCAATAATAAGGTTTCGAACGATACCTAGACGTTACACCATTCAGTATCTATATTCTTCGAATCCAATAGGTACAAATAAATTAACCACATTATTTGCTCGTGTCATCGTTTAATTAGAATGCTCGAAAAATATTTGGCTCGGTGATGCCAGAAGCGTGACTTAGGTCTACTTGTTTAGAAATACAGTACAAAAATTATGCTTTAAATAAACAGATAGGATTGCCGGGTAATAGTGTAAAACCGATCTATAAACGGATTTGACTAGCCTAGCTAATGCAGTGCGTCGCCGACTGGCAACTCTGGACATTGAGCAACGCGGCGCGGAGATCTGTCGATGGATCCCAGCTATACGAAATAGAATACAAAGCTGGATCGATTTAAAGAGTATTTTATTTAACATAGAATGGATCGTCTATTCGAAGTATAATTTATCTTTGATTATTTTTGTGTCTATAAATTTTCTACCGTTTTTGCTACATTTTTATGTTGTTTTTTTTTTCAAGCCAAAAGTCACTGTTTCATTGTATAGTTATATTGCGCTTGCGTAGATAGGAATTTATGACAATACATCTATTTTATTTACATATCTAACAATAATTCTGGTGGGAACAAAAACAGTTTTTCTTCTCCACAGGTTTTATTGTCCAGATCTGATTTACATACATACGTACATACAAACATTCATTCACTTCACAATACCTATTTAAATAAAATCACTGCTTCGATACTACATTATACCATTTTTGAAATTTTGTTTTTATTCGTTATTAATTTATTTTTAATTTAATAATAATATTATTTTTTGCAAGTTTATTTACATGATCTATAAAAAAGCAATTATTATTTTCATCAATAAAAAGGAAATCTTCTTCGAATTTTACCGGCCCTTTAAACATTTAATTTTGCCATATAGAATTGGCAAAATGTCAAAAATCAATTCATCCGTGTTTCACATTTGATTTTGTTGCATATTTTCAACTTAATTGTATAAGTAGTTTTTTGATGCTAATATTTTAAATATTTAAACGGAGGTCACCATTTGATTTCACCATAATTGTTCGTCACCAAAATTTTATCAGTTCCCTATCCCACACTTGAGTTTTGTGCATAATTTGAGATAAAAAATATAATTAAGCCGCCGCTTTGTTTTGCCTTATAGAAGACAGAATTTTACTAGTTCATTCTTTTTCACCCTTGATGGTTGTGCAAAATTCAAAGCTGGATAGGTAGTTTTTAATACTGTCATTTTCAACATTTCATGGGAAATGAAATGGATCTTGTTCCATCATAATGACTCCTCACCAAAATTTTAACAGTTTATCTTTATATCACAAGACTTGACTTTTGTGTATATCTCAAAATTAATCGAATAATTAATTTTTGCATATCAATTTTATAAACATTTATTTAGACCTTCATTTTGTTAGGCCGTCTTGTAGTCGTACCAAAACTTTTATTAGTTAATATCTATATAACACTTGATTTTTATGCAAATTTTGGCAACAATGGATGAATTATTTTATTTATGTTGATTTTTTAAAACATTCTTTAGGCCGCCATTTTGTTCCACCATATTTGATTCTGAGGAGGTGATTTTCTTCACAATTACAAAAATTTTATTTGGCCTCAATTTTGTTCCGCTATCTTGAATTAGTAACACAGTTTTACAGTTGCGCCCTATACCACAATTAGTTATGGCACACAATTTGAAATCAATCCATTAAGCAGTTTTTTCAGGCTGAATTTTTAAATAATTTATTATACCGCTATTTTGTTCCGCCACCTTGAATTCCTGTCAAAATTTTACCAGTTGATTCCAACATAATACTTGATGTTTATGAAAAATTTGAAGTAATTTGGATTAGTAGTTTTTTCATAATAATTTTTTTAACATTTTACAGAATTGATAAAACCTACCTTTTTGACATCTAGAACGCTAAAAAGGTAAAGACGTGTAATACCTGAGAGGCTGATTTTTTCACGTTTACATACTTTTTATTTAGTCGCCATTTTGTTCGGCCCCCTTGAATCAGGACCAGAATTTTACTAGGTGATCCCTACACCACAATTACCTATGGCACACAATTTGAAATCAAACCATTAAGCAGTTTTTCAGCCTGAATTTTTAAATATTTTATTAAGCAGCCATTTTGTTCCGCCATCTTGAATAGTTGATGTTTTTTGAAAAATATGAGATAAATTGGATGAGTAGTTTTTTAATAATATTATTTTTAAAACTTCACTAGGCTGCCATTTTGTTTCGCATATTTGCCAAAATGTTACCAGGTCGTCCTCATATGACCCCTAATTTTTGACCAAAATTTAAAGTAAGTCGGGTAAGTAGTCTTTAAGCTATAGCGCGAACTGACAAACAGACAGGCAGACCGACAGACGGACTGACAGAATTGATAAAACATATTTTTTGGCATCTAGCGACGCTAAAACGTAAATATTTATAAAACCTGAGAGGGTGATTTTTTCATGATTACAAACTTTTTATTTAGCCGCCATTTTGTTCGCCCATCGTGAATTAGTACCAGTACTAGTACACTAGTGAACTAGTACCAGTACACTTAGTTATGGCACACAATTTGCAATCAAACGATTAAGCAGTTTTTTCAAGCTGAATTTTTAAATATTTTATTATGCCGCCATTTTGTTCCGCCATCTTAGATTCGTACCAAAATGTTACCACTTGGTTTCAACATAATACTTGATGTTTTTGCAAAATTTTAGATACATTGGCTGAGTAGTTTTTTAATAATAATTTTTTAACACTTCACATGGCCGCCATTTTGTTTCGCTATATCGGATTTTTACCAAAATGTTACCAGGTCATATGACCCTTAATTTTTAACCAAAATTTAACGTCAGTCGGATATGTAGTTTTTTAGCTACCGCGCCACAGACCGACGGAAAAACATGTTTTTTGTCATCTTGAAAGTCAAGATCTGAAAAAATCTCGGAGAGTGATTTTTTCACGATTACAATACTTCCCTTTTACGAGGGAAATAAAAACATATAACTTCTCGTTTTTCCCTGTGTATATTAACAGGATCCTGAACAGAACACAAAACATCAGGTAATTTCTTTGTCCAAAAATTGATGTGCAACGATAAAATAAAATCATTTAAGCATCTTGATTTATTGAAAAACACCTCGGGTGTATCAAATTTTGCGAGTTTTTTTAAAAGGCGATCAGTATATTTACTCGATAATACTTTTCGACAAGATGATTTCCTATTGGACAATCGGTCTAATAAAGTTATATATTCTAGGGAAGGAGTTGGATATTTTAGAAGATCGAAGAAAACAAGCAATCGTGAAAGACCAAGATATCACTCAACTTGATAGTTACATTGAAGATATCAAAGAAAATATAAACTACGTTCAAGAAATCATTGCAGAAACACAGCATAACGTCATTGATATCGAGAAAACACTGGACCCCGCAGACACAGCAGGGCTAGAGCAAATTGTAGCTTCTGTATATGATGTGGATGAAGCAAAATATATCATTCAAAAACTTTATAATATGACGCTGGCGCAAAGTCATGCTGTAGCTCAAAGGGATGCTAAGCTTAGAGAAAATGAAGCCAATTTAGCAGAGGTAAAATAAGTTACTGCTAGTATTGGACGTTTTATTTGATACTTGTTTTTTTTAGTTGCAGCAAGAAGCGAACGTCAAAGGCCAACTCCTAGATCATTTACTACATAATGAAATTCCGATATTTTCTAAGGAGTTGGTGACTAGCGTTTCTAGTAATACTAATGACACCACTAGTTCCAACAATTCATCTAGATCTTCATCGCCAGCCCCAACTGAGACTCAGTAAGTAAAATCTCAATTTTCTCATTTAAATATTTACTTCGTTATCAAGCGTGTTATAATTTTTAGCTTACAAGTTCCTGAACCACAAGTTCCACAAAATAGATCAAAAATACGAAGAAGAACTGCCCAGCCGAATGAAATGTTGTTTGGCCTTACTACTAGTTCAAATATGACGCAATCACATGACTCGCATAGCATGTTCCGGTTAGATTGTAGTTTGCAAAGGGTCCCCAGTGTCCCGGGAGGTCTAAAGTTAGTATATTTTAAATAGGTATTTTTATAGTTAAAATTATTTTTAACTCATGTTATAGATACTAACAACAAAAATCTATGTGCTTGGATTTGGGTAACATATGGACAACTTTTGTATTTGTTATTTTAGGCGAAAAAGTTATACTTTATAAAAAGTTTTGGTTATTTTATAAATAAGATTGATTTTAAAAAGAGTGTCTTTTTCAGGGTACGAAAGACTTAGAATGATAGAAGTTTACAAAACAGAAAAATGTGAAATTCCAACTTTTAAGACAGATATATTAAAGACCCTGCAAATACAAGTCAAAAAACTTTTAGAAGTTTTTTGATAATGACGCATTTTTTAGTCTATTATCAAAAAACGTCTAAAAGCTTTTTGATTTGAATTTGCAGGCTCTTTAACTTAATTGTCTCAAAAGTTGGAATTTCAACATTTTTCGTTTTGAAAACTTCTGTTATTGTATTATTTCGTACTGTGTATATAAAATGACATTATTTTTTAAATTAATCTTATTTTTCAGATAAGCAGAACTTTTTTAGAAGAATAATTTATCGCCTAAAATCACAAATAAAAAAGTCCATATGTTACGCATTTTCGTCTTATTGGCCATTAAATTACCTAAAAACAACACCTCAAACAAAAAACTTTAATTTACTTTTTATTTCTTCTGACGTCATCTAAAACTGGACCATAGGCGTGCATCAAAATAGAACTTGTTTTTTTTCCTCAAAAACCACTTGTATTATAAAATACTAATATGCATTTTTTGCGTATTTTTACTTGCTCTAAAGATTAAGCCAGTAATTTTTGAAACAATCAGTGGCCGTACCATTTTTTTGACATTATATGTCAACTTTTAAATTGATTTCAAAAGACGCATAATTAAAAACAAAGTGCAATCCGTTTTGTTCCCTGTTAAGTCGTTTGTCAGTTACAGGGCATCAATGGTAAAAAAATCTCAATTTTCAAGCGTCATTTTCCAGAATACAATTGAATTTAGACATAAGAAATATCAGATACAAAATATTTAGAATGTTCTAGCAAAATACGAAAATACAATAATATAACGCATGCCATTGATTAAAGGGACGTTTCCACCGGTTTACAGTAGAATCGGCAACACTATGCATTTAAAAAATAATTTAGAAAGTTTAAATCCATTTACTAGTTCTTCAGATACGTCTAATAGGCGACCGAGTTTGGAGCACCCTGTATACATATATTATATATTAGGTCGCATTTAAGTCGATTGTTCGAAAAAGTATTAAGATTAACTAGTAATATAAATAGGTAATTTTCCAAAATACATATTTTTCTCCAATTTATTCTAAATATTTATAATTTATCTATACAGAGTGTATGGTATTTTGACTCTCTATATGGGGATCTCGCTTATTTTGTATTGCAAGAAATACAATAAAAAAATAAAGTTATGCTGTCAATTTTTTATACCACAAATTCTTTCAAATTTATATAAATATATTCTTCAAATAACTTTTTGCATATAGGGCTATCAGATTGTGATTCCGACATTTCGTAAACGAGGGCCCATTACCAGTTTTATTTTTGTAAGTACGGGCCCGAATTTTTGAAATTCGTTTTTAACAAGCTTAGGACTTCCTAAACCTGACAATGTGAATTACGTTATCAATTATTGAAATTACATATAATGGAATAGTCAACAAACTTGTCTTATAATAATATACATTGTTACTTAAAAGTTTAGAGTTTTCAATTTTTTGTTTATTTATTTCATTTTGTAAGTCATCCTGTCATCCAATTTTTCCAAGTTTATGGAATTAGTTTTCAAAAGTCTTATGTTATTATAGACATTTCTATTTGTGATATTTAATTTAAAATTAGGTAGTGCTAGATTTAAGTATTTGTTTCTTGAGTTTTTATAACTATTAAGTATTACGTTATTTATTTTGAGACTACATGTAGAACTTGATTCAACTAAATAAGTTCCATTTAACAAAATCGTATTTTGGGTATTTTTACAGTTTTCCGTTGCTGTAATATCTTTATTGTCTATTACAATCCATTTGCCTTCGTCAATATTTTGAATTTCTAAACTATCTATTTTCACCAGAATTTGCTGACAATTCATATTATTATGCTAATAACTTAATAGTTGTGTTTCACAGGGTAATGTTTTCAAATATATTTTCAGAGTGTGTATGGTTGCACAAAAATTCATTTTTTGTGATCTTTTTACATGGATCGTTTGAACATCCAAAATTCTTTTCACTTACTATAAGATAGTTAAAATTAGGTATTATTATTTTACGGTATTCGCCATTAGGTGTTGGTATAGGCTTTGACTTTGCCAATGGTATAGGAAATAAATGATATAAAGTATAGTCTTCTTTTTCGACTCAATGGATTTCTATAATAACAGTAACTTCGTTATTCATTACATAACCTTTTATATCTAAGATTTTTTCATATTTTTTAATATTTTCTAAATTTGATCAAATGGCAACTTTTCTGAATTTAAATATTTTTTAATCAGATTAATTTCTGATAACAATTATTCTTGAGGTTGAATTATAGTATTGTCGAAATTATTCAGTTTGGCAAAAGATATAGCGACTTCTGTATTTCCTAATATATCATAAATATTTTGATATAAGACATATTTGTGTTAAAATCATTTGAGTTCGGTAATAGTCAAATTCCGATATTTCTTGTAATTCCCTATAAGATAGTTAAAACTAGGTATTATTATTTTATAGTATTCGCCATTAGGTGTTGGTATAGGAAATAAATGATATAAAGTATAGTGTTTTTTTTCGACTAAAGGGATTTCTATAATAAAAGTAACTTAGTTATTCATTACATAACATTTTATATCTAAGATGTTCTCATATTTTATAATATTTTCTAAATTTGGTTTAAATGTCAATTTCTCTGAATTTAAATGTTCTTTAATCAGATTAATTTCTGATAACAATTATTCTTGAGGTTGTATTGTCGAAATTATTCAGTTTGGCAAAAGATATAGCGATTTCTGTATTTCGTAATATATCATAAATAATCTGATATAACACATATATTTGTGTTAAAATCATTTGAGTTCGGTAATATTGAAATCCTGATATTTCTCGTAATTCGATTTTATTTAATACTTGTATAGTTTGATTTACTCTAAATTCTAGAATATATTTTTAGCGATCCAGATTTTTTACATAATTTCTAAGGAAGAAAATTTGTTTATCCATTGACAATTTAATATTATTTTGATTTTGTTTTAAAATATGTATTTCGTTATTTATTAATATTGCATCGTTTTCGTCCAAATGTCCTGTTATACTTTTAATTATACTTCCTAAGCTATTATTTAAACCACGTTTAGGGGATAATATTTTAATTTTAAGAAATCATAGTTCTTGGGATTAGACCGTGTCAAATTGGAATTACTATCCGACGTTTCGCCTTCGATTGCACGAGGCATCATCAGGATTCTTTACTCCACGAGATCTGAACACTGAATGAGCTCGAAGAGATTCAGACGGGCTTTTATCCCGACTTGCTCAGCGAATAATTACCTTGTATTAAGATCGCTTTCCACGTGTGATGTAGACCATAACGCGTATCTCTATTGAACCCTGAATGAATTTAGTGTTCAGATCTCGTTGAATTAAGATTCCTGAAGATGCCTTGTGCAATCTAAGGCGAAACGTCGGATAGTAATTCCAATTTGACAAGGTCTAATCCCAAGAACTATGATTTCTTAATTGACCAAAGCCGTAATATTTCGTTTATCTATATAATTATATATATAATTATAGTCAGTTTTATTTTTCAAAGGTAACTTTAGCATATTATATTTTAAACTTATAGATCTATACTCTTCAATTATACCTTTCATATCAAATATTTGAATAAACGTCCAGTGATTATTTGTTTTCTGGGCATGTTCTAATTTGTAGGGTAAGATGCCAGGGTTTTGATTTAATTCGTGGTATTTTGGTATGTCTCCTCGTGCGTAGGACCATCTGTAAAAAGAGGTCGTTTTAATTCTTCTATATGTATGATTTCTGTCTTTCTAGGATTTTTAATATTTTCAATTTTTACCCGATTATGTTCAAGAATTTCTTTTATCATAAAAGGTCCATTAAACTTAGCTTGATTTTTATTTCTTGGGGATAGTTTTTTGTATACTGTTTGATTAAATTCGTAGGGTTTATCACCTTTAGGGTTAGTTTTTACTAACATGGTTTCTTTTTGAGTTTTCGCTTTCTCTTTTAACCGTATTATAGATCGCGTCTTTTTTTTGTATATGAGATAAAACGTAATCTGAATAAAATGTAGTTGATATTAATTTAAAAGGATCACACGAATTGGTATGTCATAGAACTAATTCACGAGGTGTGTAATTAGTCGGGCTATGTTTCGAGCTATTATACGCTATAATTGTATAAGGTAATAATTTAGAAATTCTTTTATTTTTGTGTTTACTTCTCAGGACTTTTAAATATTCAATTAAGGTAGAATGAAAACTTCTACTGGTGAATTAGATTCGTGATGCCCTGGGGTTGTAAAGTGATATTTATTTTTTGGCCTTTTAATCATTCTTTTACTAGTCTGTAACCATGAAGTGAGCGGAAAGGGTTAGGATCAAAATCCGAATTACGTCGAAACTAGAGATATATTAAAACCCAAACTTACCAGTTGGCCGTAGAATCTTCCGGGAAAACCGAAAATGACATTTTTTTTTCTGTCGAAATTTGACTGCTGTCATTTTGACAGGTCCTCAACGTTCAGGGGGTGGTCAATACCCCCAGACGGTACTTTTTTTAAATTTTTTTTTCGCTTTTTTCTACGTTTACTCATTGAAAGTTTCGATTTTTGGAAAAAACGGTGTCGGACGTAGTTTCGGACGATTACCGTGCACCATTGAATATATTACTTTTTGTTTTGGATATTATTATTTGATATAGGATTACCGGAACTCGTGTATATGTGTGTTGTTCTAATAGAGTTTTGAGCAAAATTAGGATTCGTTCTTATAAAAGGCCTTTGTTGACTTAAATTTGGTCTTTGATAGTTTTGTTGAAAACTAGCCTCATATTTTGACTTGAATTGAAATTATTTGTGTTTCTTTCAAAATAACTTGGAATATGACTTCCATTCATAGTATTTTGAAATCTTGGAAAATTTATTGTATTAGAAAAATTATTATGCGAATAATTGGGGTTAAAATTTTGTGAATAATTAGGGTTAAAGTTATGCGAATAAGGTAGTTTATAAATTAGTTGAAATTTTTTATTTTTATTTTATAAATTCATTGTATTCGTTCGTACAGGTTTATTTTGTGGTATTTGTGAATTTTTGAAATAAATAAAATTTTCTTCCTCACGCACAAAAGCCATAGCTTCTTCAAGCGCTGTTGGGTTTTTTAAACCTATTACTAATTGCATATTATACGGTAAATCTCGTATAAATATTTTCAAAGCAAATTCATCGTAATCATTAATTTTTACCAATTTAGTTGTTGCGTTTTCGTTTGTAGCTTTTAATTTAGCAGAAAGTAAACTTCTAGAATCTTGAATTCTCATACCAAAATTTAAAGGATGTTCATTTTTAAATTAATTGTATTGAATAAGACAGTCAATAGATCTTTGATCTGCACATATATTTATAAGGGTTTGTTCAACTAAAGTCCAGTTAGTTTACTTAATATTGTATCAAATAGACATATATTTATAGGGCATTTAGATTATTTATGTTTTGAAAAGCTTTTAATAAATTTTCGGAGGCTAAATCTTTGTAATAATTTTGGATTTCCGTCAAAATTTGGAATATTATCAGCTTGGTAACCCAAAGAGTATAATTTATCATTTTTTGATTTTTAGTTTTATTGTCAGTCAAACCAGAATCAATTGATAATTCGTTTAAAGAGCTAATTAGGTCGTCAAGAATTACTTCCTTAAAGAGATCAATTTTGCTAAATTATATAGATGCTGAAAATGTTGTCCGTCTACAGCTTGACAGTATCCTTAACGGTCAATAAATTCTCGAATAGTATTTTCGAGTCATTCCGGGGGTATTCCTTCTATGTCAGCTCTATAATCCTTCCCATTAGATCTTCAAGGTTCTCGGGCTTCGTTTTGTACAGGGTCCTGTGGATTTAAGTCCGGTGACCTTGGAGGCCACTCAACAACCCTCCTTCGTCCAATCCAGCGTCCCAGAAACGTCGTGTTTTAGTAATTTCTAACAGCAACTGCAAAATGCGGCGGTGCCCCATCCTGTTGGAACAATACGTAATACGATCAATTATATTAGCAGATATTGTTTAATGCTGGAATAATTTGATTTTTCAACATCTGTAGCTAAAGTATCCCATTCATATTTCCTTGAACGAAAAAGGGTCCAGTAATGCGACTCCCTAATATACCGGCCCACACATTAACTTTTTTGGGAAATTGTGTATGGACCTCCATGATCCAATGTGGATTGTTTGTAGACCAATAACTACAATTATGCTATTTACAAAACCGTTTAGGCAAAATGTGGCCTCATCTGAAAACAGAATTCTGCTGGGAAAATTTTGGTCGGCATTGCTCATTACCATAATTCTATATGAAAATTCCATTCCTCTATCTGGATCGTCTTCAGATAACTCTTGAAGATGTATTTTGTAGGGCCTGTACTTGTTTCGTTTTAAAATTCTCTTTACAGAAGACTGGCTGATATTATTTTCGATGGCGAATCTAGTACTGGACGTTTCAGGGTGCGCAATTGCAGCAAGCAGAACATTAAACGTGTTTTCAGCATTGGTTCAAGCGCAAATTTTTAACATGCCCTATTGCTTCAAATTTCTTCAATATCTTGGCCACAGTGGACTTCACAATTGGTGGCCTATCAGGATGCTGTTAATTAGAAAGTGTGGAAACATTTTCATATAAACGTCTTCTATCTCCGTGACTTAAGAACATCAAAATCTTTATTCTTTCTCTTTCTATCAGAATTGCAGCCATAATTTCAAATTGCAATAATTCTAAAAGTTGCTGTTTACAAGACGTATAAATTTGACTTTGACAACTCATGGCATAATCATCGCTCTTACAGGGATTACCTCTGAGTATCAGACAAGGTATTTTTATTTTTAATTAAACATTTACTATTGTTGCTTAGAAATGGACCAAGATAATAATTTGCAATTTGAAATTTTCAGAATCTCCTAAAAATATGACATTTTTACTTGTATATGATTATTTTATTGAAACCTCTTTGTACGCAGTTTTATACTTTTTGCCACCTCATCATTTTTGTCTTCTTCCATTTTGAATAGCTATTTTTTACTTGACTTACAGCGACAAAAATCGGAAAAGAGATATAAAAATTGACTTTTTTAAAACAATCTTCGATAAATGTAATTTCCTAACATTTTTTGTAAAGTTTCCTGTTGGTAGACGGAATGAGACTCGTTGTTATTAACAATAATTCTATTAAGAACACTGATATGAATAATGTACAGTCCAAGGGCTGGACCGACAAGGTCCACCCTTGCCCTTACTACCACTTTGGTTAAAAGCTAGCGTATATCTCCATATGGGTGAATGCGTGATGTAGGACACCGTTACCAAGAGCGCGATGCAGCGTCAGCGTGCTCATTCTGCTTTTATTATGAATATGAAGTAACTTTAATGCCAACAACTAATACAGGGTGTCACTACACTACACCTTCCCCCTTTTGAAAGAATGATTATACTTGTTGAATCATTCTTACAACAACCTAACACAAAAGTAACCAAAAAAAAATCGTTATAACTAATCAGCTTTTGACAAAACTTATACATTTAACATACTATTTAAAATGTGACAGGTAATGGCTTTCACTATGCGCACTTGTGAAGGACACTACTGTGTAATGAGTTAATTGATGCTTCAATGAATGGTTTGTTTTTTTTTTATTGTTAATATTATATGAGTGTTTCTTGTATAGTTTTGTCAACCAATAAAATATAATAAAATAAATATAAATAAGCAATATAATAATATATAATATAATAATCTATGAATAATAAAATAAAACCAATACGCAATATAGTATATAATAAAATTCCAAGTTAAGTATAGTCAATAATTATACCCAAACACCTACAATAAGCCAAACAATAATTACAAAGTTTATATATATGCATATAGTCGCAAAAAGGTAATATAAAATGTAAGTTTTATTATTCAAAATTCATTATGTACCTATTATAAGTTACACATTAAGTGATTAAATTCGACAATTCGAATATTTTTGTATTCCAGAAACGTTGGTGTTTTAGTAATTTCTAACAGCAACTGCAAAATCGCCCCATCCTGTTGGAACAATACGTAATATTGACAAGGAATACAGTGTATATAATTTTTAAAGTCATATCCGAATAGATGCAGTTATTATGTATATTTTGTTCAGGTTCAAATTATTATGCAATATTAGCTTGTAATTACAAAAACAAATTATTACTAGATTGAGATCATTAGATGCTCATTTTTATTGTGTCGTAGGTAGCTTAATCAAAAAAACAAATATTGTCGTTACTTTTACTGATTATAACTAACTTTTTTTTTTTATTATTATTATTATTATTATTATTATTATTATTATTATTATTAGCGCATTTGTAATTCCTTTCTTCAAAGATTTTAAAATCTCTACTACTTATCTTATACTTTACTTACTTTGTCCGTTATTCAGTTTATATATTATATTTTCGTATTTTTGCATGCATTTCATTAATATATTTACATTATAGTTTTTTCCAGTTCCCTCGGCGACGTACCTAAGTCAGACGCTGATCGGGATTTCTGGCTTACTATATATATATATATATATATATTTTTTTTTTTTTTTTTTTTACAGTCCACTTTAACAGTATATATTAATACTTTTGACGTCTTGAATTCAATGCTTCGTACGATTTAAAACTAGATTTTTGATATGTATATAAGAAAACCGTTATTAGACTGCGGGTACCCTATTGTGCAATAAGCACTACTTTCATCATTTCTCGTATTATTTTTAGACACATGCACTCCCTTTCATCAGCCTACATACCTAGCTTAGGTAATGGCGCTAACGCCCAGCTTACCCTTAATGAGTGGGAAAGTGCTCCTATTTCTTTTCTTTTTACTTTCTATGCAGACCAGCTAATATCTATACGCGTTTAGAAATTTTATACATTTTCGGGTGATCAGACCAATCCTGTATAATTTCTAACAATTTAAGTATGATATTAACTGTTGCACATTCCATTTTATATACTCATACATTCTTTAACCATTCTCATCTATTTTGCCATTCCTAACAACAAACTTTTGCTCATCAGCCATTCATTAAGGCCAAGCAATATTTCCTCGAAAAAAAATCTAACAATAATGATCAAGTTTTGTTTTATCAGCGCTAATTTTTTTTTTGTTAATATTTAGGTAAATACGGCTTAATTTCACAACTTTCTTAAGTAGAAGTAACTTTACACATATACGCTGAGCTACTGTCTAAGTTCTTAGAATTTTAATAAAATAAGCTTTTCGTTGCGTAAGCGTTAATAATTTTCCCTTTTGGTTTATTAATGAATTTACTTATTTATGTCACAGAATTATGGTAAAATTCGACTTCAAATTTTTAATGCTCTAATAATTATTGAATGTATTAGAAATATAATTGAATATGTTTTGTATCTGAATTTTGTGCTAGCCACCTAACGTTTAGCCAGCATAAGCTGCATAATCTGCTCTTATTTATTTTTGTAACCCTATTTAGTTATCTCGGGGTTGTCAAGTATTTTTTTTTTTTTGGGGTTTCTAAAAATTTTCTTTAAAAAATATTTCAATTTAATACGAAAATATCGTTTAGAAAAAATCCACTTGAAATTAAAAGAAAGAAAATCTGGGGGATTTTTTTTTTCATAAATATGGCGAATTTGTGGAATTATTCAACTGTGCCTGGGGATATTCAGCGAGGCAACATGGCAACGTTGAGACATCTAAATTGGTAGACGTTGCTCGATTTTGAATAAATAACACATACAATGACGTAACCAAGGGGGCTTTTCTTTGACGATGTGTATGTAATTAATTACTATATTTATAATACCTATTTATTATTAATATACTTATTATTTATTAATATTAAATTATTTATTAACATTATTATTTATTATTATTATTTTATATACTTCAAAATCAGGATAGCAGATACGCCAAGGGGTTTACTAGCATACGGTCAGATTAGCAAGTTCTCTAGTATGGATATGTTGCCGAAGGAGCAACTGAATGATGTGTGAATTATATTGCTTGCAGCTCAATAATCATGAATTTCCTAAATATGACCCAATGCATATGCTGCATATTATTTAATGTATCTTCTGATATTAATTACCAATAATTTCAGATATATAAAAGTAAATCTTATTTATTCTGTACATTTTACCAGAACATTTACGTCATGTTAAGCGTTAGTGTACTTTTATAATCAATAATTATTATAAATTATATTTATTTAACATCCAATATAAGAATAGATTAACACATTAAATAACCTTGTTTAACAGCAGAAAATCTAGGACTGTGTTTGTTGCAACAAGTGTATTTGTAGGCTATGAACCTAATGAGCTCAAGTTTTAATACATAATGAAAAATTTATAAAATTATTAAACTTTCTTGGAAGTTCAAGCATCTAATTTAGCTTTTATTACTATGCAATATTAGTCTTAAAACATTTTATATTTTAACCATTATAAATTAGTAAAAATAATCAACTCGCTAGTCTTTATTTAGCACAATTTCTTCCTTAAAATATATATAGAACGAAAAATCAACCAAGAATTAGTTATTAAGCTGACGAAATTACAAAAATAAGACGGGGTCGTCGATATTTGATTTATGAAGTGAAAAGGCTTATTTTACCAATGACGTTTTGAATTAAATTTCAATTATCGTAGTTACAAACAAGTGTAATACATATTTAACCTATGAAAACTGACCATTCTTAGTTTGGGTTAGTTATGAATTAAAAGCCCATTTGTCAGTCTATGTGACCACCAAAAATATTTCGTTTTAGTAAGTCATGGTTAAGTAATCGTATCGAAAGTTTAAGCGAGACTCCTGTTCAATCAACCATTTATTATACATTAAACCATGTATTTTTAGTCATTCTTAGATTTCATATTTATATTGATTTTGAACCAATATAAGTCTAAATCAAAATGAAGCAATAATATGACAACTGCAAAGCTAAAGAAAATTTTAGGTAGTTACTTAAACATAAAGGCATTTCGTAATTTTCTCTCCTAAATACGCTCGTTCAAAATAATTTTCTCTTTTGCCGAACAGGGCAGCGATTTTACCCCTAGAGAGTCGGTTTACTCTAATGTAAATGTTGTACACTGTTACCATTTAGCAGGCAGGCCAATTTCGTAAAAAAATCGATTTGAAATTGAATGTAAATAAACTTAGATGTAATAGAAACAATTGAACCTACTGTATATAACTTCGCAATCTTAAGAAAAAAAATTACGCACATTGTGAAAAATGGAAGTATTTTAACAATTCCTTCTAGTTGCACCATAGAATAATTACCTAGTATTCCATATTTAAATATAGAGAATTAAGTAACTTCTACTTATTTATTTAAAAATAAACAAAGGAACTAACTATTCTCCTTCGTTAATCTGACCTATGTGTTTCATAAAGAAATATATTTAATTATGTTTGTATAATGATTTATTCAGGTGATTTATTTATTTATGCATATTATTTAATGTATCTTCTGATATTAATTACCAATAATTTCAGATATATAAAAGTAAATCTTATTTATTCTGTACATTTTACCAGAACATTTACGTCATGTTAAGCGTTAGTGTACTTTTATAATCAATAATTATTATAAATTATATTTATTTAACATCCAATATAAGAATAGATTAACACATTAAATAACCTTGTTTAATTGCTGGAATGCAATTAGTTGACAAAATCCACCATCAAAATCACCATATCAGCAGAAAATCTAGGACTGTGTTTGTTGCAACAAGTGTATTTGTAGGCTATGAACCTAATGAGCTCAAGTTTTAATACATAATGAAAAATTTATAAAATTATTAAACTTTCTTGGAAGTTCAAGCATCTAATTTAGCTTTTATTACTATGCAATATTAGTCTTAAAACATTTTATATTTTAACCATTATAAATTAGTAAAAATAATCAACTCGCTAGTCTTTATTTAGCACAATTTCTTCCTTAAAATATATAGAGAACGAAAAATCAACCAAGAATTAGTTATTAAGCTGACGAAATTACAAAAATAAGACGGGGTCGTCGATATTTGATTTATGAAGTGAAAAGGCTTATTTTACCAATGACGTTTTGAATTAAATTTCAATTATCGTAGTTACAAACAAGTGTAATACATATTTAACCTATGAAAACTGACCATTCTTAGTTTGGGTTAGTTATGAATTAAAAGCCCATTTGTCAGTCTATGTGACCACCAAAAATATTTCGTTTTAGTAAGTCATGGTTAAGTAATCGTATCGAAAGTTTAAGCGAGACTCCTGTTCAATCAACCATTTATTATACATTAAACCATGTATTTTTAGTCATTCTTAGATTTCATATTTATATTGATTTTGAACCAATATAAGTCTAAATCAAAATGAAGCAATAATATGACACCTGCAAAGCTAAAGAAAATTTTAGGTAGTTACTTAAACATAAAGGCATTTCGTAATTTTCTCTCCTAAATACGCTCGTTCAAAATAATTTTCTCTTTTGCCGAACAGGGCAGCGATTTTACCCCTAGAGAGTCGGTTTACTCTAATGTAAATGTTGTACACTGTTACCATTTAGCAGGCAGGCCAATTTCGTAAAAAAATCGATTTGAAATTGAATGTAAATAAACTTAGATGTAATAGAAACAATTGAACCTACTGTATATAACTTCGCAATCTTAAGAAAAAAAATTACACACATTGTGAAAAATGGAAGTATTTTAACAATTCCTTCTAGTTGCACCATAGAATAATTACCTAGTATTCCATATTTAAATATAGAGAATTAAGTAACTTCTACTTATTTATTTAAAAATAAACAAAGGAACTAACTATTCTCCTTCGTTAATCTGACCTATGTGTTTCATAAAGAAATATATTTAATTATGTTTGTATAATGATTTATTCAGGTGATTTATTGGAAAACTGTGATATATCTGTCCAATACTGTTCTACTCTAATGGAGTTCCTCTATTGATAGAGGCATTACAAAATGTTCAGCTATACCTACTGAAATAATAAAATGCATGACCTCATTTGTTTTGGTTTAAGCATTGGTGTATCCAGGATTTTGGTTTGGAGGAGGACTGTCCAGCGCAAAAAAAGCAATGAAAAACCGTAAACTTCCAGGGAAATCGGTTTTAAATATTGTAAGGTTAGTTAGGTTAGCTTGGCGATGTCAAAAATACGCAGAATTACAGAATTTAAGTAATTCAACGGCTTCGCGAATGTATTCGCGAGATTTTTCTCGCGACATCTTTGGGTATTTCCCGTATTTCTTGAAAAATTCAATGTGTAGGCTGACATATTAGGTAGTCTTTTTTTCATTCAAGGAAATATCAAATATGAATTATCTACAGCTGTTGGAAAACCAAATTATTTCAACATTAAACGACATTTTTTCCTAATGGTTTTGGCAACGTATGGTTCCAACATGATGGGGCTCCGCCGCATTTTGCAGTTGCTGTTAGAAATTATTTAAACACGACGTTTCCGGGACGCTGGATTGGGCGATGGAGGGTTGTTAAATGATCTCCAAGGTCACCGGATTTAAATCTGCTTGACTTTTTCCTTTGGAGTCACCTAAAATCGACCGTGTACAAAACGAAGCCCGAGAATTTTTATTATTGATTAGGGTTAGAGCTGGAATAGAAGGAATAACCCCTGAAGGGCTCCAAAACACTATTCGGAAATTTATTAACCGTTTACGATACTGTGAAGCTGTAGGACAACATTTTCAACATCCTATTAATCATTAAATTATTTTAGTTTTGGTTTTTTAATTCCTAGTTTGTCGACGAATTTTTAAAAACATTAAATAAATTTAACTACTTATTTATGGGTATATGCGAAAAATGAGATATACGAATTTGACCCTCCTGAAAATAGGCAAGTTCTTGTAGATGAAATCGAATTTTTATTAGAAATATTCTTGTATTTGCTATTTAACTCAATTAATTTTTTATTTCTTATTTGGATAATTAAAAAAAACTTAATTTTCAATTACGCACATTTTCCATCTTGATAATAACTTAATTGTCAAGTGTGATACATCGCTGAAAAGCTAAAAAATACTCTTTTAGAAACTGTTAAAATCGAATATACTGGCAATAAGAAAATGCGAAGTTGATGATAATTCTAAACAGGCGTGTTCTACGTAAAAAGTTGCCTTAATAATGTTTTTACGGATTATAAAAATTTTGAAAAATAAAGAAATTATGGGGGGTTTTCGAAAATGCAGTTTTTTTGTTTTTTTTTTGAAAATGTCAACAAACTTAGCATTATAGGGGATGTAATTTGTATAAGAACTAATATTTGGACAGTAGATTTAAGATTTGTCCGTATCACCCTGTATTAGAGAAAGACCGAATACCAGAATTTCGCCAAAATCACAAAGGACAATTTATACTTTTAATGTATGGGTGCGTTACATCATTGTATTTGGAAGGACAAAGGCTTGTAAAAAAAAGAAAATAATCAAGGTTAAATAAGTTGATTATAAGACCCTGTTTACAAAACGTCAGATTTAAAATCTGACAGCACCGCACGATCTTACATAAAAGTTGCTTCGAGAATATATTTACAGATTTGAAAAATTTTGAGGAATAAAAAGTTACAGCACAATTTTTAAAATGCAATAATTTATTTTTATCCTAATATCTCAAGAACCATTATAGCTAGAATGCGCCCGCAGATGCTATTACACTTGTAACAAAATTGCCTAAAACTTTCCCCATTTAACCATTTCTCTATCTAAGCGTTATCCTCAAAACAGACTTGAATTTCGGACCAGTGGCGGCTCGTGGATTTAAGAACGGGTGAAGCGCAGCGTAGCTAGGTGCACAGCGCCGCAGGCGAAAATTTTGCTGCGGGGTGCTACGCCCAAAATGACTACTTTTTTTTATCTTTTTATGATGTTAATTATCTATAGCTTTGGAGCGTTTTTTAATACTTATGGGAAATAATATGAATTTATAAGATTTTAAATATATTTTTTTGTTCTTAAAAAGCACCCATGTGCCTATATCTTAAAGCTAATTTCGATTCGATTCGATCGATGCAAAACTGCTTCTGCCTCCGATGATCCGAACGCACTAATTTACATTAATTCTATAACAAGGGAACAAGCGCCTGTAGCAGCAGTTTTATGCCGCTCCCATCTCTATTTGCCTTACGAATATTCGCCATTGCGTCGCCCTAGCACCTGCAGTAAACAAATTTAAGCGCGAAAGCTGGAGTGCGGGGGAGTTTGATGCGGAATTTGTTACTGCTGATTGTGATTCCTCAACAGGTCGCTTTTATGAAAAGGTGTTCAGCGCGCTACGTTTTAAGTCATTAATATTTTTTGAGTGTATAACGCACTAGTTTTGATAGAATATAATGGTACAATTAAATAAAAAATGTGAATTTATATAAAACATACTACATTTTTATAATAAAAATGTAGATTATAAAATGCTTAATATTTTAAAAATATTTTTAAGTAAATTGATTGGAAAATGTATGTGAAGCGGCGCTTCACCCGCGTCCCCTGGCGAGCCGCCATTGTTTCGGACATACTGTATAATGTAACAAATTTGTCGGAAAGATCTTTAGTTCACTATTCACTATAAACATATTTATTTACAGATTGAATTCCTGATGACTCAACAAATGCGGATATATGGAGGAGGTGAAAGCTTTGAGGAACCGCATAGAGAAGTTAGAGATGTGTTTTCTCGCAGTAGCATTAATAAGTGTCAGTTTTACCTACCAGCAACTAATAATGGTTTTTCATTGTTAAAGTTAATCGTTTTCTTGTCAATTTTATTACTATTATTATTATTATTAATGTTGTTAATTTTATGACATTTAATGAATATTTATAAAGTAACTGTAATTCGTAAAAAGAGTATTTATAAATGTATAGGAACTAATGTTTTTAGACAACTTGTCTTTTATTTCTTAAATAATTTCTCCTAGCATTTTCTTACCCAATGCAGAAAATAAAATGGTCCACAAAGACAAACAGTGAAAAAACTATGAATCAATCTATGCTTTGGATTAATTTAGATGCCACTGCTTGCTAAAGGTGCCTACAAGGTGTCCCACCTAACATGACCTACTTCCTTATCACAGAAGTGGTATGACGTACTTGGTTTAATATACATTTTTAATTATATTATTTCCATGTATACAGAGTCTCTATATTACTCTGACCAGATATCAACTTTCTTATTTTTAATCAAACACCCTGTATTTATAGATGTTTTAGTTGATCTTCTAAAAACAAGCTCAATAATATTTAATAGAATGGGTCTCAGATGCTACCTTCCTGATAATTTACCATTTATCTTCAGAATTTGACATATTTAAAATTATGTAACTAAGACACAGATTTTTAAATGTACCGAAAAATTTTCTGGTGTATGATCTAATTTTAAGTATTCAATTTTTTAAACGATAGAAATGGTGCAGTGTTGCCAAGTTTCGGAGTTCTAATATACGTTTTTAATATAATCCCTTGTTTATCAACTCGAAGTTAAATAGACCATGGAAGTACGGATTCAACGATATATAAAACCATAGTAATATTTTTTTAACATTTGACTAGGCCGCCATTTTGTTTCGCTATGCTGGATTTTTATTAAAATGTTACCAGGTTATTTCCGTATGACTTTTGGTTATTGACCAAAATTTGAATTCAGTTGGGTAAGTAGTTTTTAGCTATGCCACGAACAGACAGAACGATAGAATTGAGGAAGCCTGTTTTCCGGCATCTAGGGACCCCCAAAGGTGAAGATCTGAAAAAATCACGGAGGGTGATTTTTTCACGATTAAAAAATTCTTAAAGAACGATTTTCTCAAAAAAGTGTGAGCAAATTACATTTATGGCCGATTCTTTAAAAAATATTCAATTTTCTTAATTTTATATCTGTTTTTTTACTGTCGCTTGCTAAAAATTAGTTTTATTGAAAATTTCCATTGAAACAAACTCAATGAGGAGGTAAAAAGGTACAAAACTGCGTTTAGTTTTCAGCTAAATGCTTCGGGAGAAAAACTACTTGCGCGTAAAACATTAAATGATTTTTTCCATTTGGTGGTATTCGTCCGCCACTGACCAATATTAATTTTTATTATAAATCAGCAAAACCCCCTGATCTTCTGGTTTTTTTTTGTCTAAAAACACATCGATGCCTCGAGGTTCTGCCACAATATCGACCCTATCGGATAAAAATTAAAAAATTACAGTTAGTTCCATCGATGTCGAATGTAGCCGAGGTTTTTCCTTTTTTCGCACAAAAGCAAAGCGGATTCAAAAATTCTAAAATATTACGCCGTCTCTCGGTAATGATACGTGGGTGAAAAAAGCTTCTATGGGGTTGATCGTTGAAGATAAATAGTCCTATCTTCTGGTAAAAACAAATTTTTGGTAGAATTGCCTGAGCCGGGGCATGAGACATTTTTTTCAGATTTCCCATCTAAAAGTCTCGAAAAAGTTCATAAAAAAGCGATATCGGAGCATGGCACGTCACTAAAAAAACGAGGTAACTTTGGGCGCATTTTCTGGGACCAAAACCCGATCTATCTAGTGAAGGTCCGACGAGGGTTCATTTGAAAATTTGAAGAAGATTCGAAATCAAAATAGGGTATTTTTACCGGAAATGGAGGAAAGTCCTCGAAATTAAAAAAAAATTGTTTGGCATATTTTACTGTTTTTTCAAAAACAATGTCTTTGAGGGGAAAGAGGTTACTGAGCGCAAAACTACTTCCGAAGAGTTGAAAAAACCACATCGACAGAAATATGTTTTGGTTTATACAGGACGAGTCATTTAAAATTAAAATTTTCTGCCATGTTCTCGACCAATATTTCACGCCCTGCCCTAAACAGTTTATTCTAGGAGAACTTAGTAAATATACCGAATAAACGCCTATGTTTTCTCTAGAGATTGGTTCCAGATTCAGCCCGATCAGCGATAAAGCTGATTTTTAGAAATGTTTTAACTATTGCGTGCATAGGTTGGCTTCTAGTCCCTGTAGTATCATTATCACCTGGGGCAAAAACGAATAGGCAGAACGAATTATTTTTGCTACAAGGCATACGTTTTTTGTTCTAGGTCGAGAAAATGGGGTTTAAAAAAAATATTTTAAGAGCTTTAACAATTGAAAACTCAAAACGGGATTAAAGTGTGATTAAAGCTAATGTCACAATTGAATGAGTATATATTTAGATAAATTGAATTTTATTTTAGGGCCTCAAAAACGATTTCTTAGATATTTTTGACATTGGCGGAATAAAATTTAAATATTTTTAGGGAGGTAGCCACCATTTGAGGTAAAATATTTTCCTCAATTTTGTAAAATGTCTTTACGAATATTAGCTCTTGTGCCGGGTATATGGAGAATGACGATAATCGTTTGATATTAGTGCTACCCGATTACCTTTTCTGGATTAGTTGGAGTAGCTAAATGTCTGCTTGTAATCAGATACAGGTTCTGGATAGATGCATTTTTCAGTATATAGGCCGGGATTTTTTTGGTTTTCAGTAAACGGGCTCAAATTTTCTAATTTTTAACATAGGGAGTGTAATATAGTAAATACGAATTTCATTATTATACTGTTCGGATAAGTAGTAAAGAATATATTATATTATACGGGGGCAGTAGGTATGTATAGTACACTTTTGTTAATTTATTGCCGACTTTCGAAATCTCGTTCGGGTTTTTATACTATATATACCAAACAGGCAGATAATTGTTACGGTTCATCAAGGCTCATACATACGCGGTCCAATAGTACTTAATACGGATTTTATTTATACTAAACGATGAAGAAGTAATAAAGCATACATTATGTTTTACAGGGCTAGTAGTATAAACAGGATTGTAATAGCAAAAATTTTCGAAAAATATAAGTTGAGTTTTCTTGATATTTTAGTGCTTTTAGGTCACGAAAAACATAAATAAAATGTCTATACGGATGTGTATGTGTAAACAAAATTTGGGTCAACAATAACTTCAAAACGACCAAAGTGATTCGTTTCAAATTTACACAAAAAATACAGTAGGTCACTGTGAATTAGATTTTGGGCGTTATGGGCGAAGATTGATTTAGGAAGTTTGGATACTCAGTAGCAGAAATTTTGTTTTCGCAGCCGTGAATTTTTTAATTTTTTTTCTTTTTAACTCTTATAAGATTTAAAGGATCGATTTGGGGTATTTCGGTAATAGGATATTTCAAGCATCTTTTGGGGAGTAATGTATTAAAAAAAAATTTGAACTGCTTAACATTTTTAAATACAGTTTTTACAGTTTCATGTAACTTTTAGTGGCGTATTTGACCAAATATTTTGAAGCTGTGAAAAAATTGTTTTGTTTCCGTAACTTCAACTGCTTAATGTTTTTAAATACGGTTTTCATAGGTTCATTTAACGTTTAGTGGAGTAATATAATAAAAAATATTTTGAATGGTTCAAAAAAAAAACTGATTTTTTTTCAGTAACTTTTGAACCGATTAAAATTTTTAAATACGATTTTCATAGTTCTATGTAACTTTTAGTGGCCTAATTTATCTAAAAAAAAAATATTTTGACATCTGTGAAAAAAACTTTTTGTCCTCGTAACTTTTGAACTGCTTAAAATTTCTAAATATTGTTTTCACAGTTTCATGTAACTTTTAATAGCGTAATTTATTTCAGAAAAATGTTTTGACAGCAACCAAAAAATTGTTTTTCCCATAACTTCTTTTACAGGTTCCGTGTAAGTTTTATTTAAAAAATAAATAATTATTTCATTTAAAAAATAAATTAATTAAAAAAAAAATGGACATCTCTTAAAAAAATTGTTTCCTCCCTGCAACTGTTTAACTGCTTAAAATTTTTAAATAGTGTTACACCGTGCCATGTAATTTTTAGTGTCATTACGAAAAAATATTTTGACAGTTGTCAAAAAAAATGTGTATAAAACAAGAGACAGTGTCAAACTTCTGAGGTGACCTGAAACTTTTTAGGCTAGAAAAAGCATGAAAGCATGTTATTATGTTTTTTTTAATATTACGCCTTTTCGAAAAAAAATTAAAATGACTACTTTTAATGTAAATTTTCTGCGAAAATTTAAATTGGACCTCGTATATTTTTTTATCTGTTTAATTTCTCGTTATATTACGTTCCCAATAATGTGCCATAGTTTATCCTTTTGTCGTTAAATTACAACAATATTTCGATTTTTCCTCCGAGCCTCCGATTTTTATCGGGGAAACTACTAAATCAAAATTTACCATTTTTATTAGTGTAACTATGTTAGATTTATTTATATATCATTTTTAGACAATAACTGAGTATCCTATTTAGTCCCAACATGTGGCAGATTTGTTTATAACATTAAAACTTAAAGGACCGGGGATGCGATTTTGCACTTATCATTTCGTTAGTTAACGAATCGCTAAATCACGTGATTTAGCAAAACAACTGACAAAGGTTGGAAGTAGCATCCATTTCTTAAATGAAAAATTGCATGTATTTTTTGACGTCAAGTAGGCCAGTTTTTCATTACGATTTGACAATTACTGTTAACCTTAAAATTATTTTGTTGACATTGAGCAAAACACGACACATTTGTTTGGCCTAATTAATTAAGTATACTTTATTATTTTGGAAATAATCAAAAGGTGATGAAGAGTTAAAAATCTGAAACTACTAAGGTCTGCCTGGAGATCCTTAATACTTGTGTTTGTTATACTTCTAAAATGGAAGATATAGCAGCATTGTTGGCATCAATTTGTGATGGTGAATAATATTGTACCTAATACCTACTAATATTCTAATAAAACAGAAGTTAACAAATATGTGGTGATTTTAAGAGACCTAAATTTGACTTTAATTAATCGCTACATGTGAGTGCAGTGAAAAAAGTAAACATTTTAGTGGATATTATATTGTGCTTTTCCAGAACAAATTTTAATGTTATTATACCTTATTATAAAGGCGTAATATAATATTTTTGCACTTGTATTTCCAGATATTTTAGAGACATTAGAGAATTTGATATTCTTAAAGACACTGTCAGGTATTTCGAGGTAGGAAATAACTATTTTAAGATACATAACACCTTTTTAAATAAAAGCAAACATTTGTTAAAGAATCAACATTAAACTAAAATCTAATAATTTTAACAGACAATTGTTGAATACTTTAGTAAGCCATATTTTGAGATAGAGCTTAATTGCGCTTATTGTCTACAAATTCAATGTACTGTAGTGATAAATGCATACATATCTTTATTAGAGTGGACTAGTTTTAGACATACTAGTCAAAATGTTGTTATATTTATTCTGAATTAAATATTTTTTCAAAATGAAACTTCCAACTTTAATTTCTAATACATTTGTTCTCTATATTTATCTAATGAATTGGTAATAAAAATATGTTTTTTATTTTTCCAAATGTATTGTTTATTTTAAGACGATTTTTAATAAAATGGTAATATGGTCTTAATAAAATAAGTTACACACTTATTCTGTGTTAAAATGATTAAAATACATAATAGGATTTATTAAATCATTAGAAAAATAAACAAATAGAAGTTAATACTTTTACCATTTAATTATAAAGTTTAAAATAAATAAAAGTCCTTATTGAAGAAGAGCAACCACCAACATTTAGACCAGTTTACAAGAGTAAAAAATGAAAAATTAACCCTTTAATATTTTTGCAGAACTTTGCATTTTAGGGTGCTTGGGCCCCATGTTTTCACACTTCTGTCAGTCTGTCTGTACGCAGCATAGCTTAAAAACTACTTATCCAGTTGAATTTAAGTTTTCAACGGAATGAAAACATTTTGGGAAAAATCGAATCGACGACGGCCTAATAAATTATTTGAATATGCAGCAAATTGTAGTGATAATCTGTACGAGGGAAATTGATTGCCATTTAAAGTGGTCCCTCTCTAATATTTTTATTATTTCTCGTACTAAAAAATATTACACCCAGTGTAATTTTTTACATAGAATGCTCTGTATAAAGAAGCCCTTTGAAGAAATTCTCTATTTGTAACTGTTACGAAATTTATATATTCAAAAATAATATAGCCATTTGCAGGAAGGTACTTAATTTTAGTTTTTTAAATATGAATAAAGATATTTTTTAGCTTTTCATAGGTATAAAAAATAGACAGGGTATTCATTTAATAAAAATAGATATGTTGTCACTCTCTATATATTTTAAAGATAGTGATAATTACGATATGATTGGGAAGAAGAAAATTTACTTTGCATTTTTTTCATTGCATTAAAAATAATAAAATTACTGCACAGTTGATCCTATACCAAATAGAGTAATTTTATCGTCTAAAAACTAAAAATTGACGTTTGGATAGTTTACATAACTACCAAAAGAAACAGTTGGAACTGAAAAATAAATATTTCTACTTTCATACCTTAACTTTTGGAAATTTGTTTAAAGATTCATATATAATACCACCCATAACTAAATTCATAATGGTATCAATCTCTAACTTTCTATATCCCTGTAAATCGGTATCTATAAAACGCTTAAATATAATAATAATTTTTTTAGATTTAAGTATAGTCATACATCTTTAAGATATAAATGAAATAATTTTCCATTTTGATTGTTATGAAATTGACTGGAACTTCTTTAAATTGTTTTTTTTTGAGTGTTGCAATATTTTATAGTAAAAATCAATTCTATATTTGTCACTAAATAAAAAAATATTACACTTGGACATGTTTTTATTGTTCAAGTTGTTACAAGCTGAAATTAGTTTCCATTGCTGCTGATTTCTGTAAGTCCACACCATTTTCTTTTACAAAGGGTCCAAAGGACACACACTGTGACTTGAAATACCTAAAAAGAAGAAAAAATATTGTAAAAAAATTGCTTTTCGAAAAATCAGCTGTAAATATGCTATTAAAAAACTTCATTATTGATAAAATAGGTATATTTCCAATTTTAGTTAAAAATTAAAAGCAATACTTAAAGAGCATATTCCCCGTAAGAAAATAAGAAGAATATCCATATAAATATGGCTTTTTAAACTTGTGTTTGTAACCAACAGCACGTTTAGTACCTCCACCCAATTATTTTTATTCAATATAACCATAACCCCTACATTAATTAATTAATTTTAGGTACTGATGTCCAAATTTGTAGACAAAATTCAAGTTTACTAATTTTCAACCAGAGTTTATGTATGGAGTTGTGGTTTTCGATAATGCCTAGCACTATATGTTGGATTTATCGCTTCGAAAATGCAAAAGGCCACAAGAAATCTGTTACACAGAGTATTATCTAAGCTCTTGTCATTTTCACAAAATGTTTATACACACACAATGACTATTACAAAATGAAATATTATATTGTTCTTTTCTACCCAGGATAATCCACACCCGAATACCAAAAAACTATTTTTATATAAAGGGTGTTTTCACCAAAATGTAAATTTTTCTGGATGTGTTGTTTTTCTCAGCTCCTGTATGCATCAAACAATTGTTTCTTACCCCATTCTATTGTGAACTTTTTACTTTAAACTAACTCTCATGATCCATCAGATCAAAAGGCTATTTGAGAGTTTAAAAATTAATGAAACTTATTACATAATGGTAAAAAGGTCTGTTATTATTTAAATTTACATAGATATTAATGAATTCTAATGATGAGTTTGATCAAAGTAAAAAATATGCAAAACAGTTTTTATATAGTATAATGTTTTTATTTAAATTTTGACATCTAGATACAGCTTTAACTATAGAAAATAAAAACACAATAATTGTAGGATTTTTTCACTATTATCTTCTAAGAATACAAAATATTACTGAATAGAAGCAATTACATAACCTATATTTTTTTTAGCTGGCCCCATTTGATGCAACATTAAATGAATCTGAAGTTGGCAATTATATCAGGTTTGGTACCTTTATCTTTAAAGATTATCCAAAAAATTGATAAAAACCATTTCATAAAGATATTCGTCCTTTCTCTCTCTGAACTCATATATTTATAATCGGTATGAAAAGACTAATTTAATTAGATAATAATATTCAAGGTGTCACATTTAAAAAATCCATGTTATGTAGTTTTTTCTACTTTTCAATAATTTTTAGAAATATTTGATATTCTTAGACCATAATACACGAATAATCCTACAAATTTTGAAATTAAATTTTTTTTACATTTTCTATAATTAAAGATGTAACTAGGTGTCAAAATATAAATGAAAGCCCTGTACAATAGTAGCATTTATAAATTTAGAGACATTACCTTTATTCATAACTGAGGTAAGAAACAATAGTTTAAGGGATACAAAAGTTGAGAAAAAAAAACATGTTTAAAAAAATTTACAATTTCGTTGAAAATAAACTAAAGAATTTAAAAAAAACAAGGAAAACTTTTTTTTACAAGTGTTTTACAAAACACTCTGTAAAACAACTTATTGGAGACCTCTGCATTAACATCCTCTAGGCTATAAACTTAGTGTTAGACCGTAGGGGCGTCCCTAGACTCCTGTTACTGAATGGGGGGAAGGGGGTAGGGGGACGCTTGCCTTCCCTGGAAAATGTAAATATTGTATATTACATATATAAATTACATTTATGTACCAAATGAACTATGCATGACCTTTTTTGGTTTTTTTTTCATCAGTTATGGTTCTGCGGGCACCCATGCAATATCCCAAAAAAAAGATATCGCCTCCCCTATGCCCCCCTTCGTTACGCGCCTGCTAGACAATGTCGAAAACCGTAACTAAATATGTTAATTTTTATTGAACAAAAATTGAGATCTGAATATTGTCCACAAATTTCCATCTTTTTAAGTTCGTCATTTATACGTCACAATCCACAATGCCACTAGGTATTCTAAAATTATACTGAACAAAGCCTATAAGAATGGGTGAATTGCGAGGTAACTACTAGGACTACACATAAATCTTATAAAACTAGCTTGAGGGAAATTCCCTACATTTTATATATGTTGTAGTTCTTGACTTTCTGAACAATAGATACCATGATCATCTCCAAATCTTACAAAATAGAGTCAGAATTGAATTTATAAAATAAAGTTATTCTGAAGAAAAAATCGAGAAAAAAATGTTTCTTGTTACAAAACAGTTTTCACTATGAGTAATCTTAATTTTCATAGACTTTAGTCAGTTATACTTTATTTGATATGATTCAAAAAGGCAACATACAGATGTTTGAAGTAAATTGAAGTTTAAAAGATAAAATTTTAAACAAAACGAATTACAAATTCATATATGGTCTTTTTTAAGGTATTAGACCTCAGTTTACCAAATTGCATATAAACCAGATGTTTTGTTCTTTAATAAAACAATAATAATAAAAAAACAGCAGCTGCACCTTATATAACATTTTCGGGACATCCTGTATAAATATTTAATATATCCTTACAAAATGTACTCTTAGCAACCTAGTATCTTCCAGTACCTAACTAGGTATCCCAGAATTACATAATAATGGATTTGAAATAACTTCTTCTGGTCAAAAATGGTAAACACAGTTAACTTAACTTACAAAAAATAAGGTTTCTTCATGAAATAGGTATAATGTATATGGTGTATAATTTTTTTTCTAAAATTAAGTTCGGTTCACTTTTGTTACTTTATGTTCCTATCTTATGTATTTTTTTTTTAATTTTTAACACATCTGATATTTTATACAGATTTTATGTACAGGATGTTTGGTTATATTTTAAACAGTACCCTAGAGACTTTATTATAAGTTATCAAAAAACTTTAAATATAAAAGTATTAAGGTTGGTTAATATACAAGAAAAACAAACAAAAGATAATCGGACTTTAGCAAATGGGCATCGACTGCGTTATTTTAAAAGGCACACCCTGTATAATAGATACACCTCAAATGGTCTCTTCTTGCTGATTATTAATAATGGACTAGCTTTAAGACCTTTATCTCTAAAGATAATCAAGAAATTTAAGAAAAACCCTATCATAAGAAGCAAAGTATTCCAACTGACTCCACTATATTGGGAGCTTTCTCCATCTCTCTTATGGCAGGGTTTTTCTAAAATTTCTCTATTATCTTTAGAGATAAAGTTTAAACCTAGTATATTTATAATCGGCAAGAATGATTAATGAATGATGATTTTGTTCAAACCCAAAAACATTTGTATTTAAAGTTTTCTGATAACTCATAGCATAAAGCCTCGAGGGCACCTACAATTTAAAATATAACCAGGCACCCTGTACAATTTTACATAGGAATAAACAAATAAATTCCAATAAACATAATGAACTTATTAAGTCATATAATAGTTATTTTTTTAAATAGAATATTTTGATTGTGATGTGAAACTTCAAAAGCGATTCATAGAGTTGAACAAAAGATTAATTTAAAAATACAGATTAAAAATTGCAATTAGCAAAACCCAAGGAAAAACAAACACTTCAAACATATTTGTATCACACTGTAAGAAATTAGACAAACATATAAAACATAATGAGGTGTCTAGCACAAAGTTTAATGGATGACATAATAAAAAAATAAGTGCACCATTCATCAGTTGAGTTGCTATGCATTATCTTGCTGCTGTTTTCCGACAGAATATCAGTGCAAAAACAATTAGACAAATCAAACAAGGTTTCAAGTGTTAAATTCTGTTTGATACTGATAATTTGTTATAATAACGAACTCATACGTATGTTTTGCAGTAGACTTTGCTAAACATAAGCTTATGAATTATACTAGCCTAATCTGTTTAAGTCTATAATATTATAGTAAGTTTCTTTATAAAAAAAATAAAATAATCACAATTAATACTTACACATCTTCTTGTAATTGTGCTTTGGTGATTGTTTTTCCTTATATTGACTAAGTATGTGAAAGGTAAATGAAAATACTGTATCAAATACTTGACCTCATTTCTTGTATCATTCCCTTCTTTTTAGGGTCATATTCTGCAAAAAAAGTAAAAATATTGCTATAATCAATAAATGTGCCATACACCACATACTGTGTAATATAATATAACTAATTATTTCCCTACTCTAATAATTCTAACATTATATAATTCCAACTATAGTTCTTTTAAAGAAGAACAAAGATTATTTCATTTCGCCCTCAACAGTGAAAATATATAATACCAAAGAAAATAATAGCTTACACTATACATTTTCTTTGATAATACCTGTTAAGGAATACTTTTGTTTACAAGTTATACATACACCTCGACATAGACAATAAAATATAATTTTAGCAAGTACATTCTATTTGCTTAAAAATATACAAATTCATGCCTACCTGTAACAGTATTATGATAATCTAGATTCAACTGCCCTTATTGCTTCTTTAGTCTTTCCATCAATAGAAAATATTATTCTTAAATTGGTTCCTAGTTACTGGTATTTATGTTCAATTTTGCAATACTTAAATACACCATTATTAAACCAGTGTTATGTTTCCGCAAGTGATCCATCAGATGTTCGACTTGTTTACTGTGTAGTAGTGAACTAAAAAAGTTAGGTTGGGTTACGAGGGACCAAAATAAATAAAATACTGCCTATTCTTAAAATAGGGAGGGCCATTCCCCGGTAACAACGGGCAATTACAACCTAGAGTAAGATTTTTATTGTTACTCTAAGTTTAAAATGCTTTGTTCTCCCGAGGAACGCATTTCGCATATATTATTATATTATTTTTCTGTGGAAGGCGCGCCCTGTTTCAAAGGCGGATAAATGTATGATGTTTATGTGGTTGCATAACAGCCGCGGTGCTGGATTAGAATAGATGGAATACATATTAATATAGGTCCCTTTTCTTTTAAAAATAAAATACGTAATATAGAATTTTGCACCATATAGCAAATAACGTAATTAATATTTAAACAGAATATTCACAACTTTGTTAAATATTTCTTCAAAAGAAGTACATTTTGAGGATAGCGTTTTATGTTTTCCCGTACTTCTAACAAAATGATCAAGAAAGAAGAATTCACTGAATTAAAAATGATTCATTAATAACTAAAATATACAGGTTTCGTAATAATATGACATACATAATATTTTTTAAACAGATTAGCTTACCTTGTTTAATTTGAAGGATTTACAAGTTTCGTATCTTCGCTGCCTATTTGGAGGTTCCATGTTTTCATGATTTTCTTGAATATTTTGGCATCTGTTGATTATTTACGGTATGATGCATATGCTAATATATCATGGCTTAGCTTTCAAGTAATCAAAATTACTTTTTATCTTACGAAATGAAACTCCAAAGCAGTAAATTTAAATATTATCAAAAACTCAAGAACTGACAGATTCGGAAAATGGCGGCTTTAGTAGTAGGTTGGTGTTTAACGAACCAGGATCGGAAAATCCGATTGTCATGCCGAACAGCTCTCCGAACGGAGAAAATTTTCGTTAACTAACGAAATGATAAGTTCAAAATCGCACCCCAGGCCTAGAATGGCCATTTTATACCAAATTTTATGTATATGCGATTTAAGCTGCATTTACGTTGAACAATCGTAAGCAAGCATCTAGAAACAATTAAACTTAAAATGTATATAAGCAAAAATTATTTTAAAATGCTCATGTTAATCAACTGTCACGTTTTATAAAAATAAAATGGCCAGTTTACCTATTTCTATAAACTGGAATATTGAGTTTAGAGTATTAGAATACTGCTTATACAGGTATTGGTATAAAATGTCCAACCTGGTTTAAATGTTATAAACCAAACTGACACGTGACACAAACATTATTGCAAACGTAATTTAACATGAAATTAAACAGATAAATAAAATATACAAGGTCCAATTTAAATTTTGGCAAAAAAGTTGCTTTGTCTCTCTAGGAAATTTTATATGGACATCAAAAATGCTATTTAATTTCCTCTTTAAAATATTTGTAAAAAAAACAAGAAAAAATTGAAATTGTTTTGATTTGTTAAAAAAATTATTTGAGTAACCTCACCAGAAAATTAATTTCTTATACCTTAATATTGCATAAAAATTCTGTTTTCCAAGAAAAATAAAAATCAGTTCTTAAATTTCAAGTTTGATGCAAAGATGCTGTTCCTTTAAGGATTGTAGGTATAGATTAGACAAATTACATTTTTTTTATAGTAAATAAATGTGGTAATGCAAAAAAAATCAATAATTACTATTAACTGGTTTATGAGTGTAATCAAGATTTTGGATTTTTTGGTGGACATTTTAAATGTTATTCGACCATAATATTTTAAATAAAGCGATTTAAGCTGCTTAATTTTTTATTTTGAAACTAAAATACACCAAAAAATGTTTAAACAAATTCAGAAATATACCTAATATTACAAGAACATTTAATTTTTTTGATGATTTCCATGATTTTATTTTTGTACTTAAGTACATAAAAATATGTCATTTCTTTAATTCAATAGAAGCAGACCTATTTTTTTACATATCTGTATGTAGTCCATCACGCTTAATACATATTATAGTTCTTCTACAATATATATATATATATATATATATATATATATATATATATATATATATATATATATATATATATATATATATATATATATATATATATATATATATATATATATATATATATATATATATATATATATATATATATATATATATATATATATATATATATATATATATATATATATATATATATATATATATATATATATATATATATATATATATATATATATATATATATATATATAGGTATATGTATATATATATATATATATATATATATATATATATATATATATATATATATATATATATATATATATATATATACAGCTCCAGAAAACCGGACACACTCAAAGACGCACGAGCACCTCTTTCGGACAAAAGCCTCTAAAAGTCGGACGTACGACCGCGCCAATATTCTTCGGACGAATAATACAGGTGAAAAATACAGGTTTACATCTATTGCGTTCATTCGCGATGTTTTCGGAATGCATATATGTACGTAATTTAGTTTTCAGTGAACATTCTTTATGCGAGCATGAATACTAAACGCAAGCAAAAGACTTTTAAGTCCTAATGATAAATGTATAATTTTTAACAGTTTAGATAATGGAAATAGCTTAAAATATGTTTCCCAGCAGTTTAACATTGGTAAATCTACAGTATTCGATATTAAAAAGAAGAGATGTGAAATTCGGCAATTTGTGGCAAGATCCTATGGGGGTATAGGTAGGTTTGTTTTTGTGTTATGTTGCTTTTTTATTTAAAACAATAATATGTATTTGCGAATTGAAGGTAAACGGAAAATATTACGGAAAGCGGAACAACCAGAAATGGAAAAAGCGCACGTGGTTTCTAAAGCAGCGTGAAAAACATGTTCCTATCACATTAGAAATTTTGAGAGAAAAAGCAAAATTTTTCTACGAAAGAATTATTATCTAGAAATTATTTTTTGGCAAGTAATGGGTGGCTGTGCAAAATCTAGGTACGGCATAAGATATTTAAAAGTTTGCGGGATACGTGTTTCAAGCGACACCGGTGCTGTGGCTCTATTTCGAGAAACATTTTTAAAACTCGTTGCAGAAATGGACTTATCATAAGACCAAATTTATAATGCAGACGAGACAGTGGCTTTTTGGAGAGTTTTGCCTGGAAATACTTGGGTTCACATAAATAAAAAATCAGCTCCTGGGGGATAGGGTAAATTTTATGCCATGCTGCAATGCTTCAGGGTCCCACAAGCTGCCACTATTGGTAATCGGAAAATTTGCGAATCCAAGAGCGTTTAAAAACACCAATCTGCCTGTTATTTATAAAGCAACAAGTAGAGGGTGGATGACAATTGGTTTAATACTTGTTTCATCCCTTCTGTCACAAGACATTTAACTGACATTTAATAGTCCGAAAAAAGCCTTACTTCTGCTCGACAATGCACCGTCGCATCCACCTGATGCACTGAATTAAAATCCAAATTTTCAAGTGCTTCCTCCAAATTGTACTGCCTTGATTCAACCCATGGATCAAAATCTCATACAAAACATTAAAGTGGGGTGCAGGAAACTACTACTACAAAATATAATTTTCCAAGAACATGACGATGTTTTAAATGTTCTCAAAAATTACAATCTGAGAGATGTTGTTACAAATTTAAACCGGGCATGGCAGAGTATTAGTGTTAACAACATAAAAAAGAGTTGGTCACAACTGTGGCCAGACAAATACAAGTGGGATGAAGAAGACTATCTTCCATTGGCGGTCTTAGCAAAAAGAAACACGGATAAATTGGCTGAAATTAGGGAAGATTTACAGAAACTCGAAGGAACACACCAGCTGACTGAAGACGAAATACGCGAGTGGGCCACAGGTGAAAATGAAATCGATTTGATAGAATACATTAAAGATGAGGAAGACGATACAAGCCAGCAGGAAGGTAACGAAGAACAAAATCATTCCCAAAACAAAATAAAAAATTCAGATGCAGTAAAAGCATTTTCGCTTTGTATTCAATGGGCCGAAGAAAATAAAGTTGGCATACAAGATATCCTGCTATTACAAAAATTATCTGAAAAAGCAAAGGAAACTCATTTAGGATCTTCAAAACAAACAACTATTGCTGACTATATGTTAAGTAAATAAGTTATATATCACATTTATATATGTACCTTTATAAATTCATTCAATAATATAACAATATGTATGTTATTTTATATTTTATATGTACGTTCATAATATGTATGTACAGTAAGCAGCATATTTAGCAGATAAAAATAAGTAAAAAATTTCATATAAATGCGGGTCTTAAAATGCCTCGTTTCAGAGATACAGGGTGTTGAAATCTTGGACAAAAAATTTTTTAATAAAGTTTTCCAGATTTTGCTTTCAAACTTGGTCGGCATTATTGTCAATAAAAAACGAACTTATTGCATTTAATAACTTGTTTTTTTTTAGCCAGTGGCGTTCGTGAAACCGTTTTAATTAATTTAAATAATAAAAAAACGGTACTCCAATGGTTTTTTACAATTTTAGTAGAAGATTTAAATGCAACATTCAAAACTGAACAAAAGTCTTCTCTTGAGTATTTTTGTTACAACTAACCGTTTTCGAGAATTTTTTTTTTTCATATTAATGTGCGCCTAATATCTAAGGCTTGTAAACCAAAATTAAGCTGAATAGCGTTACTTAGATTCGTTTTTAAGTGGTTTTTTTTTTCATTATTATAACATTTTTACAGCAAAATTGCAGGTCTTAGCACATTTACAATAAATATTGTTACTAAAAAATTAATTATAATGATAATAAATAAACCAATAGGAAGTACATTATAGGATTTTCTCAGAACAATTCCAAGTTATATATTATTTACAACAAATAATAATGTTAGTAACCACTAAAATGAATAATAGTAATATTAATTAAAATAGTATTAAAATACTATAAGAATGTTCCAAATGCATACCATTAACTTCTATGCATTTACAACTTTGGCGCAAGGAATTAATTACCGCTCTTATTTAATGCCGATTATTTCTAAGATTTGGCCATGTCTTGTAACTTGTTTTCAAATTTTGACGTTTGGATCAATGTTTTCAAAAGTAATGCTGCAATAGCTGTAATTTGCTCTTCTGGTTGGGTACTTACGAAAGTCAGTGAAAATGCCAAAACTCTACAAATAATAAGTATGCCGATATTCGTTTTATTTACGGTTTTTGCAATGGAAACGCTGAAGAAGCCGCAAGACAGTATGGAATAAGGTTTCCTAATAGAAGACGCCCCGATGCCCAAGTTTTTGTAAACGTCCATCGCAATTTTAGGGAATTCGGATTAAATCGGAATCCAAGAAATAAATATGATAGAAATGAGAGGCACCGAGATGAAATTTTAAAAATTTTCGATGAAAATAACCTCTTAAGTTCCCGTAATGCTGTTAGAGAGTTACGTACGCGAAACGTTATTGTGTCCAAAACCAACATTTTAAGTACACTTCGTAAAGATGGAAGAAAGGCTTATCATTTACAGCCTGTCCAGCATTTATTACCATGAGATGGTCCAAGACACAAGAGAAGAATTAGTGTTAAGGATCCAAGTGGCATGTCAGATACTTCGAAATAATCGGCACCAAATTAGAGCGGCAATTGATTCAGTACGCCGAAGGTGTCGTGAGTGCATAAAAGCTAATGGCATGCGTTTCGAACAGCTGTAATTTACTAATGTTTTATTTGTCATTATTATTGAATTTTATTTATTAGTAATAATATTTGTTGTGAGTTTGTTAATAACTAGAATTGTTTTATAAAAAACTTGTAATTTATTATGGTTTTATTTAATATAATTATTATTGTCAGTTTTTTCTAATTTTTTTATTTATGACCACTAAACAGTAAAGCGATTTACTATGGTATAGGATCTACATATTACATTTTCTACATCAATATTTCAAAATTACAATTAGCTTAAATATTAAATACTTTAGGCCTAAATAATGTAGAGTTTAAAATACCTTTATTTTATGGCAAAGCTTATTAGTGATA
The DNA here is from genome assembly GCA_030620095.1 of Kuschelorhynchus macadamiae. Lineage (NCBI taxonomy): Eukaryota > Metazoa > Arthropoda > Insecta > Coleoptera > Curculionidae > Kuschelorhynchus > Kuschelorhynchus macadamiae. The sequence continues at coordinate 189,311 of JAUTXW010000438.1, forward strand.
TTTACATTCACAACATTTTTTAGTATTAAATTAAAAGTTTTTACTCTTCTAAAAAGTGGTGGATCCTCTCCTTATCAATTTCAGGAATACTTGTTTCTTAAATTATTTAAGTTCCTTACAGCTATGATAACTTTAAACCTGTTTAATTTTTGGTAGTGCGTATTTACCCCGAAACTTCAGTGATCCGAACAGTTACTGTAACGAAACTGCATTGGCCCGGACCGGCAAAATCCCGAAGATTCAGGCAGATGTCGAAGAACGCATAAAATCAGTCAATAGCCCGAAACTTTGATTCAGTGGTTAAAAACCGCTATTGGCCCGAAAAGTGGAAATACAGAAAATTCAAGCAGTTGACTGTGAATGCACTAAAACAGGCAATCGCCCGAAACTTCAAATATCGAAAAAGTAAATAAATAAAAAAACCTACCCTACTGGCTGGAAATATCGAACAAGGCTGCTATGTTGTCAAGTTTTAGTTATAAGAAACTTTTGAGTTTGGTTTATGTATAGGACATTGTTTGTGTTTGTAATTTTAAATTGTTAAAGTATCTTAGGAATAAGTTTACGTTAGACGTTTATTTTTGCTGGTTTTTATTTTTTTTTGTTACATATAAATGTAAGTATATTTAAGAATAACTACAAGTTTATATTGTTGGTTTCTATAATTAAACCCTGATTTTTTGCTTAAATAACCATAAAATATATGTATTTTGTAAAGAAGGGTTATGATTTCTTTTTTATTTTTTAGATGATTGTGAGATTTTCCGCATTAATTGAGAAAACGCAGTAGAATCAAACTATGTTAAAGATATATTTTCTGATCTGGAGCTTCTTCCTATAATCAAAGGGTATACTTACCTATTCATTCAGCCATAAGAGATTGTGTTTGCAAGGTTGAGGTAAGCATTATTTGTACAGTTCTAAATATTTTAGGCACATCAATATTGTTAAAAATATTTAATTTTGAATCATTCTTACTTATTTTTAATATATTTATATATTTGTCAATAATATGTTTTCTTGGCAATAAAATTTTCGAATTTGTAATTTGCAGATTAAACTGGATAAGGACCATGACATTGAGGAATTTACGTGTACATGCCCTTGAGGTCAGTTGTGGTGTCATGTCATCATTACTAATATTTTAACATATTATTATATTCGTAACCGATGTATCGTGTGCATGAAACAATAACAAAACCAACCCTTAGGGTAAAAACAATAGATGAATTGTTTTGCAGAAAACAGTAAAATCCAGTTAAGGGTAACATAAGCCATGTCACAGTCAAAAAATTTAAAGACCACTTCGGCCAGTTTCAAAATGATGTAGGATTCATATAGATTATCAAAAAGAAGCTAGTTGTGCAAAAAAAATTGTTGACTTTGAGAGCACTGTATTTTCACAAAAGGCTTTGAAAACATGTGAAGAAAGAATTTCTGAAATATCCAGGAAAACAGTAGGCCAGTCAGTAAATGAAACCTGGTTAGTTACAAGGAAGGACCATTTGACTTCAAGCAATTTTGGTTCTGTGCTGTCATGTAGGTATGAGCAATAACAGATTCCTACCTTCGTTGTTAAAGGAACCACAGGTAATATTTATTTTCAACTTTTATTAAGTTTTAAATAGGGTATTGTGTATCTGTTTCTAATTGTATTGTATGTTGAAGTGGGATCTTTAAATTATATCAAAGAGTTCTTAGTTACAAAAAATGTCATAAATCTACGGGCATCATCATTAATTTTGTATATTTTAGCTGCCTTTTCAATTGAAAATACATATTTTTTTCTTAAAGCATCATTGAATATCCCGGCATAATGATTTTGGGAGTTTATCTATGATAAAAATATTATATGGGTGGTTGTAGTATTCAGTAATGTCAGTGCCTATTAAATGCAGTTAGTTAGAGCTAGGTCACAGAAAATGATGTTTTTGTTAATTCACTAGTAAGAGTTTTATCGGAATTAACTATTTCAGGAGTCGAACTGATAATTGAATGTTTTATTATCTGGAAAATATGAAAAGTGCTATTTATTCAGTTTTTTATAAAAATTAAAACCTGATTCATTGTATAAAATTCAACGAATGAATTGTTTTTTGAAAATGTAGGAAAATTTATTAATACCAATGGCAATATCTGAATTTCAATGGTTACTTCCAGTCTGCCAAAATGACTAGTAGTGTGTGCTACCTGTAACCTTTTCTTTTTATTTTTTCAGAGAGCTATACTTAGATGGTATTATAAACTAAGATTCTCCATTTCCTTAGATAGATAGAACCACAAAAATGAAAAACTGTATTAGACATTTTTATCCGGAAAAACAATACGAACAATTTAAATGGCTAACAGGGTGTGAAAATATAAGTAAACTATTTTGTTGGCCATGTTTACTTTTTGAAAATGAAAAAGGTCTCCGGAATAAAACTGGTTTTTCCTATTTAAACAATTCCCATAAAGCTGTAAAAATACACATTATGTCCAAAGCGCATTTGCAGACCCTCATAAAAGAAAAAGTCTTCGGCAAAACCAGAATTGAACACGCCCTTAATAAACAGTTGTAAATTAGTCACCGCCAACACAATGAACTAGTCGATAAAAATAGACAAATATTAAGAAGACTTGTCGATCTTGTTTGTTTTCTCGGACAGCACGATTTGGAATTTAGAGGTCATGACGAAACAAGGGTTTCTTCATAAATCAAAATTTTCAATGTTGATATGGTGAACGCATATAACGAGTGACAACGAAATCATTGGCCAAATCGTCATTAAGCTGTTTTTCAAGTTAGGGTTTTGAAATTTGGATCAAAGATATTAGGTTGTTAGGACACATACATTTCGTGGAAAAACCATTTAATATTGTTTCCATGGTAACCGGAAGTAGACCTAGGTTGAGAATTTTAAAGGGAACCCTGTATATATTTTTACGTCATTTGATAGCACAAAAAAATCCGTTTTCAATGACGTACAAGTAGACATTTCTTTTAAAAATAGCGGTGCAGGAGACATTGTTTCTAAAATCAGTATGACACTGTACGTCATCGATCGAGTTTTCGTCAAGCAACCTAATAAAACGGCAAATAAAAGAAGCACTTTGATTACTTTTTGTGGAAACATTCAAAAATTTCGATTCATCTCCTATTAGGATACGTTTTAGTAGTTCTTTCAAATGACATTCTTCCTCTTGAATTTTATCGAAAATTTTAAACTTTTAATTTCAAACATTTTTTTTTTCCAATATATACGATAAATAAACTGAGATTTAAAAAAACTCATTCAATCAAATGTTCTATCCGCTGACCGCCTTGTTATTGACACAACTGAATTCTGATATTTTCAGTAAGTCCGTTAAATGATCTTCTAAAATCATATCAACAGCTTAGTTGTCTTATTCGATTTTTTAGGATCTCTAAAGATGATGGAGGAGATGCGTACACTTTATGTTTGAGAAAACCCCATATAGAGAAATCCACTGGCTGGCCATCAAATGAACCATATAGCACCCAACCAATTCTCCCCAAATCGTTCATTGTTACACATTTTGAATTATGAGCTGCAGCGACATCTTCTTGGAACATCATTCCATCATTCACATCTAAATGCAAGTTTTCCAAAAAATGTTTAATTTGGTTTTGAAGAAATCCCAAATACATTTCACCATTCAATGGTCTGAAGTTCCTGAGTAAGTTGAAGACTTACTACACCCAACCACACATTCACTCCGAAAAGCTCTTGAAAAACACCTTCTCTTACCAGTTGTCAATTTTCTCAAGCCCAATAGCGAGTGTTTTGTCTATTGAACATGCCGAGATTGGTAAATCTAGATTCATCTGTGAAGAGTATGATGATAGAATACTCCATTAACATTAAAATTTCCTAAAGACCAATTACAATAATTTAAGCGTCTCTCAAAGTCATTTTCGTATCAGTAATAATAACATTTAAAACCGTGCTTCTTTAAAATTTTCCTAACACTTTCACGAGAGGTATACACTGGTATCCCAACACTCGAACAGAAGCAGTTCGATCATATTCAACATAAGCTAAAATATTTGTCTGAACTTCACTGCTTACTATGAAAGCATTAGCATCTTCACCTGCATTATTTTATTTTTATTTTTTTATGTGTTGAACTAACCATGGAAAATAATTTCTCGAAGCAGCGTCAAGACCTTTCTTGATATAACTTCTTCGCTTGTCTGGCATTTATCCTACATTCGCCATAAATATCGATAAGCAGTATGTCAATGTCAATTTGATGCTCTTGTGTATAAACCAAAATAGTTGCAAGAAACGTGAAAATAGCAATCATGCTAAAAAAAGGTTTAACTATTTTATGTAAAAGTTGGTACTAGTTTATACTGAAAAAGATATCTCTGAATGATTTCGTTTGTACTTAGAAATAAAAACTAAAGGTGTAGGTGTCAGGCATTTATCTGTAGGTACTACTGATTTATACTTTAATGTTAATTTTTAAAAAATATCGATACTTATTTAAAAGATTCGATAAAAATCAAAATGTCATTGGAAAGAACTACTAAAACGTATCAAAATAGGAGATGAATCGAAATTTTTCATCAACCGTTTGCCGTTGCATTAGCTTGTTTGACGAAAACTCGATCGGTGAAGATACAGTACCGCTATATTCAATTTAGAAACAGTATCTCCTGCGCCGCCATTTTGTCAATAAAAGGAGGATTTTTCGCGCTATCGAAAGACGTAAAAATATATACAGGGTTCCGTTTAAAATTCTTGACATAGGTACTTCTAGTTACCCCGGAAGCAATATGCAATAATTGTTTTTGTGCGGAATATATGGGTCCTAATTTTAAGGACCTATATATTTGATCCAAATATTAAAACTATAACTTAAAAGCAGCTGATTGACGCCTTACCAATATTTGGTTGTCACCCGGCATACTGTTTCCGGGTCTAGCGTAAACATCTAAAACATAGTTACTTATTTACTTAAATTATTATTACTTAAAATACCGCCATTTTTTAGATGTTTTTAATATGCTTGCTCTGGGCTGGGTGAATATGCCCTGAAAATTTCATCCAAATTGGTCAAACCATCGAGGAGTTATCATGTACATACATAGAAAATACAGTGTTGAATTGATAACCTCCTTTTTTGAAGTCGTTAATTAACAGACTAATTGGCAGATAATCAAACGAACAAGTCAAACAGAGACTAATATGATATTAAAAAAAAAGAATTTTATCAAAATAGAATACTAAAAAAATATATATATATATATATATATATATATATATATATATATATATATATATATATATATATATATATATATATATATATATATATATATATATATATATATATATATATATATATATATATATATATATATATATATATATATATATATATATATATATATATATATATATATATATATATATATATATATATATATATATATATATTAGCTATACATTTAGTTTGATTCGTCTTTTAAACCGACTTCAAAAAAGGAGGAGGTTATCAATTTGACCACATGTATTTTTTTTACGTACATACATCGATTACTCCGCGATGGTTTCACAAATTTGCATGAAGTTTTCAGGGAATATTCAGGATATCCCTTAAACAAGCATATTAAAAAATGTAAAACATGGAGTATTTACGCCATTTTCAATTGTTTCAACGAGTACCTAAGGCAATATAAATTGGTTCACCATATTATTAGGAAAAAGTATACATGTTAATATTGTGTTTCATAATGTTTTCGGGGTTTTTAATAGCACGAAGTTTAATTTTACTCATCTCTTTAAATCTTGACATTTTTATAATATTAATACGCTGATTCTGGCAAAATTTCATATCCAATGGACCAAGTAGTTGCTTATCTATATTTTTAAAACACTAAGATTTTTCTAAAATGATCGTCTGGTTACAGTGTCCTCTCAACACTGTTTTATTGCGTATGTTTTCTATAAAACCAATACGTTTTCCTTCAATAACATTTCTGCACGATGTGGTGAATGCGCCCCATATTCTTATAATTCCACTAAAAACTCATTGTATCATCTAACGAAAAAACAAGGTCTGCCGGGCCAGCCAGTTTATTTTATTAGGGACCTTCAAAATTTTAACCCAAGCTTAAGCTTTAAAACTTAGTGTAAATAGAACTAAAAAGGATAAAATAAAAAAAAGCAATAAAAGACCGTGCCTATTTAATGTGGTAAATATGTAGATACTCAATATATAAATGCCTGTTTTTGATTAAGTAATCAAGAATTAGTTTCTTTCATAAAAACAAAATTTCAATAAGGAATAAAATATTATTTATAACTTTTTAGTACTTTTTTGTAGTGGGTTCTATTTTATTTATAAACATTCTATTGATCACTGGATTCACCTACAGTGCTATACAAATCTTCAACTTGACATATTAATGGAAATTGTAAATTAAATAATTCTAACTTAAAAAAGTTGTTGGTATCTATTAGCTATGATATTGGAAGTAACCACTTGATATCTCCGAAATGAGTTTAAAATTTTACTTTCCTTATAGGGCACATCAAATTTGGACAATAAAAGAATTTATGCGAAAAGCAATACAAAGCTTATGTTAGCGATAGGATACAATTTATGAAGATTTGGCATTGAAAGTTGCAAATTGAGGCTAGACAACTTATTTTTAGAAAAGGATTGCTAGAAAGTATAAATATATAATCTTATTAGAACTTAATAATTTTCATAAAATTTTTAGCTAAATAATAAAATAAAATATTTTTCAATTTTGAATACATTTTTTTGAAGACGGCCCTATTTTTTTATTTCATCCTTTTTAGTTCTACTTACAGGATTTTTATTGTAAAAGTGAGATTTAACTAAAATAGCCCATATATGTACGTTATGTCCTGAGAAGATGGTGAACGCGAGCACTATATTACATCGCGTCGCGTAAATTTTAACGTTTTTCCACTATGCTTGCTATGAAACCACACCAATATACTGACTATTTCTGACAGATTTTGTCCAAATAGTTCAAACCATCCCGGAGTAACTGATGTATATACATAGGTTCAAATGGATTTGGGTTTTTTGGGTGGATTAAAAAGGGAAAACAAGTTTCTTATTTTTGTAAAGACTATCTGACATATACTCAAATATATATATATATATATATATATATATATATATATATATATATATATATATATATATATATATATATATATATATATATATATATATATATATATATATATATATATATATATATATGATATTTATAAATTGTAAGGTTCAAGAAGAGAAATATAAATATATATATATATATATATATATATATATATATATATATATATATATATATATATATATATATATATATATATATATATATATATATGTATGTCATGTCATGTCAAACAATGGAACAGAAACTAATACATTATTAAAAAGCTAAAAAAAAATTATTGAAATAAGAGATTAATAAATATATGAAACATTGTTTTCCATACATTTAGACCAATTCATCTTGTTTTTAATCACAAGATTCATCTCCACTGCTATACAAATCTTCAACTTCACATATTAATAGAAACTTTAAATTAATTTAAATAATTCATCACATACTTGATATTTAATGGAAGCATGTGGTTTAACTTAGAAGGTATCTGGAACTGCTATGCAGTTCACATAATTTCGAATGAGCTGGGAAGTGAAATGGCTAGAAATGCTTACTTCAGTTTGGTTGGAACCCAATTGAGATATGGTATTCTGGGATTTTGCTCTTAGTATCAGTTTAATTCAGTTTCTATTTTGCAAAAGAGAGCAACTTCCACTAGGTATAAAACAAATAACAAGCATTAAATTATTTAGAAGTTTTTTAAAACATATTTAAATAGAAAAATCATTTTACAGTTTGCAGGAATTTTATTACAACCACTTCTGACTGTTCAATTTATTGTTATATTAATAATTTTAGCCGTTTTATTTTGATATGTCCAATTGGTTACTACATTACTGTAATTTTAACCGTTACATAGTATTTTTTTTTAACATTATGTAATGTCAATTTTAAATCTATATGCTTAGCTTAAGCCATCTTAGTTTGTACGACTTTTTGGAAGCTGTTTACAAGAGTATACTCTTTACACAATAAAGCAATTATAAATCTGAAGCCAAGAGCCAAAGAGTAAACTCTTGTAGCAA
>JAUTXW010000438.1:202500-206055 GCA_030620095.1 Kuschelorhynchus macadamiae
GCCTTGCAATATATTGGCGATTGGTTCCAACTGTGCTGAATATCTTGCTATAATTATTAGTGATACGATGAAATGTGAAGATGACATGGCAGTTATCAGCTGACTTGCTTTATTCCTGGTTTGCACATTAAAATCCTCTGAACTGTTCGTAATATTCAGTAAAACAGAATGAATGTCGACTATTCTTTCAGAAAATAGCCTAAGCGACTTATATTTTGCAGTCCATCTCGTTTCACAGAGTAAAGGGATGCTAGCAACTAACTGGCGCCTTTTTGGGCTCTCTCTGAAAAAATTTATAACTTCTTTAATCACTCCAATGGCATTTTGAATTTGCTGAACTGCATTTAGTTCATTTATAACCAAATTCAGCTTGTGTGAAGAGCAATGAAAATACGTCGCAGAAGGGTATTTGTTTCGAATCAATCTCTGCACCCCGTTTTCTTTCCCAGACATGGTAGAGCATCCATCGAATCCCAGGCCAAACAAATTAGACATATCCAAGCCAAACTGTGTGCAATTCGACATAATAGTTTCTGCTATTGTTTTAGCATCCATTTTTTTCAAAGCAACAAATCCAAGAAAGTCTTCTTTTATATTGTTACTTTTATCCAAATATCGTACTCCGAGGGAAAGTTGTTCAATGCCCGCTATATCTGCGGTTTCATCAGCTAAAATAGAAAACCCAGCACTATTATTTATTTCGTCAACGATTCGCTTCTGTAAAACATTTCCAGCGATGTTTATTAGTTCGTTTTGTGTTTCGTGTGATGTATATCTAGCATTTTTGTGACAATTTCCCAAATGATCCTCTAATATTTTATCACCACTTTCTAACCGAAACTTCAATAAATCTTGAAAATTTCCTCCAGATGCTTCTTTTCCCCTTAGAGAAATATCATGTGTAGCACAAAATAAAATTGACGAAATTATTGGTGCTAATTTTTTTCTATTTGCTTCAATTTCATTTTTCTCGGCAGTATTGACCTGTTCGAATACTGTTGACATTTGTCCAGACGTAGTTTTCGTAAAAAAATTTGCTTTGCTACAAGAATTGCGATGCCACTCGGAATTTTGGTGTGATTTGGCACAGGCATGCATATCTTTATAATTTTTAAATTCTTTTACTATAAAAGATCCTAGAAGCCCTCTTTTAACGTTTGGTTTAAATAACACACAATATTTGCAGAGAGCGCCTTTCAACTTAGGGGAATAAACCAGCCACTCGTACTGATCCAACCAAGCCATTTTGAAATATCTTGATTTTTGTTTTTGACTCTCACTAACATCGTTTTTGAAATCATATGACATTTTGGGCCTATACGGATTTTTCAGAACTTCGAACCTTACATCGGTGGGTATGTTCTCTAAATCTAGAAAAATACCGAGATCGAGATCGTTTTTTTGATTTTCAACATCAGATTCAACCTTTGGTCCTGGAACTGATGAAGACCCAGCTGAAGTGCTTGGCTGAGCTTGAGGACACTCGATATCTTCCAATTTTTTCTTAGTGGGTTCCTGAGAATTTTTGACCAAAAATTTCCTTATATCCATGACTGAAAAGAGCGAGTTTTATAAAAACCAGGAATCATTGTATACCGGGTGTCCCTCAATAGTGGCTCACCCTTATAACTTTTTTATTTTTAATGATAAAATTTTGAAATTTGGTATGTAAGTATATGACATCAATTCGGATTAATTTGCGTATTCAGTTGTTTTTTGTCACTTCCGGTTCGACCGGAAATGACTATAACTTTTGATTTTTAAATAGGAACCGCGGTATTTTTTGGTTTTATTCGATAGAAAATGGCATTCTGAATACAATGATACCTCAAATGTCAAATTTTAACAATTTTTAATTTAAAATAATTTAATTTTAAATTTTAATCTAGAGTGCCATGACTATGATAAAATTACTATTTCTTAATCAAGAAACCTTAGAAAAATAGATATTATCCAAAAAAGTTTTTTGTTTGCTTTTCTGAAGGGTTTAAAGATTGCAAAATCATATTTTTGATCATAACTCATTTTTTTCAAATGGAACAAGGGTGGCTCATTATGATTTTCGGAAAGAGCATTTTTTTCCGAATATTTTGGTACCCCAAACATGACATTTGGATCAAAATTAACCTTTTATACTCAAAATTTAAAATTAAAATTATTTAAAGCGGAACTGTCAAAAATTGACATTTGATGTGTCATTGTATTTATAAACATATTTTCTGTCAAATAACGCGAAAAAAAAAACAGTGTTGCTATTTAAAAATCAAAAGTTATCGTCATTTCCGGTTAAACCGGAAGTGACAGATGACAACTGAATATGTGAATCAATCCGAATTAATGTCGTATACTTACATACCAAATTTAAGATTTTTATCTTAAAAAATAAAAAAGTTATAAGGGTGAGCCTGAGCCACTTTACAGGGACACCCGGTATAGGTGTCACCAATTTTTCGCAACAAGCGAAAGCGTTTTCTATAAAAAAATAATAAAAATTCCTAAGTAAGCAATCAATTTATAACAAGGTCTCTCCGCCGATCTTTTGTCTTCGAGCATATTGCATACCCGTGCAAGTATCAAACCAATACGATCATGCATCAACAGTTTTTGTCAAATTATTAACAAAAAAATTTTTTGTCCAATTTACTCACGTCCGCTGTCCGCTTCAAAATGAGCGGGCCAAAAGCGCCATCGCATTCATCGCAACGCGGCAACGCCATTGACAGTTGAGGCAAAGTCTGTTGAGGAGTAAGATCCTAGACAGACCTTGATAAAATTGAGGATAAAATATTAGCAGTACCTATGCAATTCAAGCGAGCATTGAGAGTAGGTCAAAAGCAAAACACGTATCAAAACATATTTGGGTAGAATTGGTCCCTGTTTCTACAAAAATAATAATAATTACTCAAAATGGTGTTATCAAAGCAGCAAGCAACATAATATTATTTTTGCAAGCTGCGCGTAAAATTAAATTGCAAAGTGCACGGAGTTTAACGGGATCAGGGATCACGGGTAGTTTTTGACTTACCTTAATCTTACAAAGATTCACAAATTTCACAAAAGTAATAAGTATTCTTACTATTCTTCCTGTGCCACTAAATAAATTGTTTTTGTAGTATAGGTACCTATTATTATGTGCCTAACTGCCTAACAAAATCTGGTACTAAATAAACTAGTTGAAGATTCTAGGGCAATAGGTACAGCCTAATAAATAAAAAGAACGATGATTCGACGATAATAATATATACCTAGTTACTATGTCCTAGTAGTGAGGTCTAGACACAAAACGACAAAACCTTCAGCGCAACTGCTGTTTACGGCAATACGGCAATGGCCGTGCTCGCGAACATGCTTCTAAGAATGCACTGGAAGGGCAAAAGTAAATTCCACCCAGTCCTAGGTTTAATATAATAAATATTGCATTCACCTATTTTTTCCTAAAAATGATAATATTAATATCGTTTATTGAAATTTTTTTAGTTCAGGCATAATCCAGGGGGGGCAATCGCAATATATATATGTTTGTATATATATATATATATATACACAAATATATAT
>JAUTXW010000439.1:0-21147 GCA_030620095.1 Kuschelorhynchus macadamiae
AGCATATGCATCTCCCATTTCCATCTAATAGTTTGTATCGGGTGCATGAAAAGTTATGAATAAAAAGAACTTAGTTTTTCGGATTTATAGGCATTAGAACTATATTTTATACACGTTTATGCTGAAGGCATAAACAAACTTTCATCTGTCATTGTTCTGATGACGGAGGTGTTATAGAATCGAAACATTTGAAAAATTTAGTTTTTGGATTTGGAAAATCAGAGTGTATTGTTTGTTTTTTTAGAATTATGGCTCGTATTCAGCATAATGCCTTTATAATAAGAAGGATGGGGGCTACTTGTTCCTTTTATGGCCTCTGGGTTACCTGTGAACTCAGAGAAAGGAGTATTAATATATTTTGTTCCGTTATTCAAGTTATCGGGTCGGCAAATAAGGGTCGACTGCGAACAGTAACAAGGCCTCTTACTCAACACATACACTACACGACACAACTGCGTAGAAGGCAACGGGAAACCACTACGTAGAACACATTCCCTAGTATAATGGTCTAGTGTAGTGCATTCAAGAAACCATATACATCTTAATATAAGATAGGTTTCAAGGCACTCACTGACCATCGCCAACGCCCGAATATGGGTACGGCACTTGAAGAAGAATTCAAGTTATTGGGGTTAGTTTTTTTGTAAAAATACATTTTCGTGCAATTGCAACTGAAACGTCGGTTTTTCGGAAGTTTGCGGGTTTACTAGACGAAAGGTCAATTAGTATAGTTAAATTCGGTGCCTCTAGGATACTACTGTCAAAATTGTTACTTTGATTTAATATTTCATATTCAGTGCTGCATTCGGCAGACACTAAAGAATGCTGACTAAAAGATTTATGGCTTGAAGAGCTTTGTAAGTTTTGATTTGGTTCCAAAAAACTGTCATTAAAAATCTGACGCTGAGGACAGCGACGTCGGCTGACCAGTAGTTTAGACAAAGTTATAGGGTTAACTTCATCATGTAAAGGCTCCAATTAGGCCCTACATGAAGTGTCAAAAAGATTTTTTAAATTCTCTCTTTGGGAGTATCCATTGGTTATGTCTATTAGGCTGATTCTTTCTTTCTTTAAGATCTCACGTTCATAAGATAGGTTTCTAATACTTAGTTCATGCTTATTACTAATGATAATAATAATAAGATTAACTACATCACTCCCATATTTTAAGTTAGTTGTATCTACGGGGTTAACTTTAATAAGGGTATTATTTATTGGGGCTCACCCCGAAGGATTAGCCGAGGTCCCGCCACCATTTACCGGGTTAGGCACCCGCGTCAAAGAAAGTTGGGAATCCCATGGACTCTAAGGGGGAAGAAAAGTCGCTTGGCGTGAATTTAACCATATTTATTAGAAAACAGAGCCTGAAAGTGGTTTCTGCTCAAATATCCTATTTAATAATTATTTTTATTTTTTACCAACGTTCACTGTGAAACAAGTTCTGAGAATAGCGACGGGAAAATATTATTGGGAAAGTAAGTCAGTTTGTTTAAAGATAGTTTTTAAAATAGCATTGCTAATTCATAGACCTTAGAATTAGCTACAATTCATTACACATTACTAACGTGGACACCGGTTGGATAAATTACTATAGCTAATTTACAAATTATTTGGTTAAAATTTAAACACTGGCAAGCTTGGCGTAAAGTCTTTCAAGGCATCTGCAGTTTAGTTTATGTTTAATATTGTTCAAAAGTTTATATTTAATGTCTTTGAGAACCAAAAGAAAACTTAGCAGCAATCGCCTTGCGCTAATTACAATGTTTACAAAATGTGTGTCCTGAGGACAACAATACAACTTATATGACAAGTTTTCAAAAACAATTAAAAAATAAAACCTTTTCTTTGAAATTTTAACTTTCCTCCAATGGATCTTTTTAATTTTATTATTGTTTTTTTGGTGGAAAATATTATTGCTCTTTTCATCAACGTTATAAATTATAACTTCCTTTTACGAGGATATCAAGTAATTATTTTGATTTTTTAAAACGAACACTTACGAACTAACCCCTACGTCGCACAGTGAGTTAAATCGGCCGTCTAGCACGACATAAGTCCCAAATGTAATTTTGCAATATTCTTAACATATTCTAAAAATCTATATTTAAGATAGTGTTAATAATAGAAAAATGCAATTGAGAAACAAAATTATAATTACAGTTCTCGGAGGGGAAGCCTTAAAGTTAGTAAATATTTTAAATCTGAAATTAACATGTTTCTATACATCATTTTCAAAACAGAAAATATGATACTAAACATAGCAAATGTTTTTCTAATTTCTTACATGACTACTGTTTATAATTAAACTTTTCTACGGTATCAAAACTTTTTAAATATTAAAGCCCTTACCTCAGAAAATTTGGGTCTTTTTAGGTATTACTATATTTACGTAGTTTTTTTTTAACTTGTAGAGCATGCAAAAAAAAGTTTGTTGAAGTTTAGTTTAATTTTTATATAAAAAATAAGAAAAAGGATCCCTTTTAACCAAAAACCAAAAAATTAGCTGCTCATAGATGCCCATTCGGGATTTATATAGCTTTAACTATGGCTCCTTAATTACTACTGACTGCACCAAAAAAAACTGCACGATGTTTATATGACCAGAACTTTGCAAATAATCGTCCGAGTGTAATAACGGTAAACATTTTGCAAAGACTAAGGTACAAAATTTCGGAATTTTGTATTACAGCTGTCATCTTTTTAAAGTTCAAGATGGCGAACCCATTTTAAAAATATGGATATTTTATCCCTCGGTAGAAGTTTTACATGCCACATCGTGTTAAAACTAAATTAACAGTTATAATGCCACATTATTTCCAAGCAAAATGATAACACTTTTAAAATTCGGTAAATAACTAAGATATAATTTTATAAAACCACACTCCCTTCAATTCTTTTAATATTAGAAATGAAAATTTCAAATAAAAAACTAATCAATTAGGTAAATTTTAACGACTTTTCTACCTTTACAAAAATAAATCTTAAACGAAGATATCTCCTAAGCTACCAGTTCAGTGCCAGTAATTGGCATTTTTGTAAAGATAATTTCATAAAAATATATAAAGTGCAATATATAAAATATAAAATAAATACAAAAATAAATATAAAAATATATTAAGTGCAATATCTAAAAAATATCGACTTCATTGTATATAGCAAATAACAAAAACAATTTATTTATCACGAAAAGTATACCTAACTAATTAATTTTTATTTGAATGTTTTATTACCAATATCAAAAAAATTAAGGAGTGCTTGGGTGCAGGTGCATACGTAGTGGGCTTTTCTAAAACATTATCTGTTACATATTGTTTAGTCTAAAAGTTCTTCTATTGTTTATGTAATGAATAGAATAGAAACTCAATGATATTTTGTACTCACAATTCTACATAACCTAAATAAAGCAATATTTGACAAGACACCTTGTATTCTATCTTAATTTTATATGCGTCATATAGCTATTAGTTAATAATAAGTTTAAAGCAATGATTCATGCATTTTGACATCAATTGTGTTTTTAAGTTACACAAAACATTACATTTTTATTAAAAACTGAAGCCATTTTAGTAACCCGCATCTTGTTTACATTTTTTTTTGCAAAACATTTTGTTACCTGGTGGTTAAAAGAAAAAATTTTTGAGGTTAGCAACAATTAAAATTTTGTTATAAAAAATTTAGCAACAATAATAATAAATAGTTCTTATTCCACCACGGCGTTCCTCGCACTTCGAAAATATAAGTCGCGATATTTCTACTCTATGGTGGTTCTAAAATACCACTACAACATGCACAGTAAGTACCATGCATTAAATGAATAATAAATAAATTCAATTGTTTGTAATAATGCACGGTTGTTCTAACGCACTTACTCCAGACAAGCGTCTACTGTTAAGAAAGCTCGTAAATTTCGGTAGCTGTCGGGCCAAAAGTCGGATAGCGATAATTAAAAAGCGTAATTTTCAAAGCTACACCTTAAATATTATACCTAACTTATACATGCTCTAATACCGGAAAACACTCTGTACATGCACTTTACTTCTACAAGACTTATCTGATAAATTTAGGAACCATCCGATCAAGGAGAGAACCTTTATAATCACAGTTTCGATATGTCACAATTAAAAAAGCTCGACTCAGTTAAGGTAGAACTTAAACTTATGAGAATTGTTAATAACAAATAATAATCAATATATGAGTCGAAGCACAATATTCAGTACACTAGATAGCAATAAATTAAAGGTTGTCAAGTTAAATTGATATATATGTATATATATATATATATATATATATATATATATATATATATATATATATATATATATATATATATATATATATATATATATATATATATATATATGTATATATATATATATATATATATATATATATATATATATATATATATATATATATATATATATATATATATATATATATATATATATATATATATATATATATATATATATATATATATATATATATATATATATATATATATATATATATATATATATATATATATATATATATATATATATATATATATATATATATAAATATATGTATATATATTCGTATATTTTTTTCCTTTAACCATATATAAATATTTTGTTAATTATTTTTTTCTTGGGCATAGGTTAACTGTTTAGGTTAATTGAGAAGTAAAACTATAATTTAATCGACGTTTCGCTCATTATATTGAGCTTTCTCAAGATATTTATTTTCTACAATAAAAACATGTATAGTTAGTATTTAAATTGGTTAAAACATTATTGAAAAAACATCACTCAAAAAAACATCACATTTAAAACAAACTATGACCATGAAAACAAAAATACATTTAAAACAACATTAGTATTATACAGAGTACATACCTTGGAAACATGTCAGTTTTACGAATGTTTTCCGATTGCAATAATTTCGACACGTCTGGAATTCTGGTTGATAAAAACGAGACAAATTTTTTCTTTTTTTTTAAATTTACTTAGAATTTTATTGCTGTACCGAGTTTGGGTTTATGATCTTACTGAATTGTACTGGGTTTTATGAATGGAGTAGTTTTATTTATTTAGATTAATTTACTTAGATATCAGATTATAATAAATTTGGCTTAAGTTATTGATGTCCTTTTTATCGTTGACGGCATCTTTCTCTTTTTTAATTTGTATCATTTCTTTTATTGTGAGTTTTCGATAATTAGTTTCTTGCTCTAAAATTTTGGTTTGCTTAAAATCGAATTCATGTTTTTCTGTATTATGTGGAGTGCAGTAGATGCATTTTTTGTGTATTTGTGGCCGTTTAATCGAATAACTATTTTGTTGTCATTCCTATGTACTTTTTTGGGCAATTGAAACATGGAATTGAGTAAACTAGGTTTGATTTCTTTTTTTTATTACTTTGCTTTTCAAGGGAGTGAAAAGACCATTTAGTAAATTCTGTGCTTTATGACACACAGTTATGTCGTGTTTAGACACGTACTCTGTATAATATTAATGTTGTTTTAAATGTATTTTTGTTTTCATGGTCATAGTTTGTTTTAAATGTAATGTTTTTTTGAGTGATGTTTTTTCAATAATGTTTTAACCAATTTAAATACTAACTATACATGTTTTTATTGTAGAAAATAAATATCTTGAGAAAGCTCAATATAATGAGCGAAACGTCGATTAAATTATAGTTTTACTTCTCAATGTGTTAACCTATGCCCAAGAAAAAAATAATTAACAAAAAAAATATATATATATATATATATATATATATATATATATATATATATATATATATATATATATATATAGCTCGCAGTAATTAAACAAATGTTCAAACAAAATTCGTTTGAGTTTTTATTGACACTTTAAAAATAGCAAAGTTTGCCTACATGGGGTTGTGATCAGTTAAGTCATTTAAAAAATTTATCAAAATTAATTCACATTAAAATATCAAACAAGTCAGTTACAAAAATATTTAAATGTTTAAATGTGTTATTAAAAGTTTAGCTTGAATTATTATGAGTAAGTTCACTTTTTAAACAATTTAAAAAATTAAAGTCAACACTGCCGAACGCTGAGAATTGGAAGCTCAGATATTTTCAAACAAGGGAATTATATGCACTACCGGGTTAATTTAAATAAAATAATAAACACAAATAAAGATTTCGCCAAAACAATAATAAAATTAATCCCAAAGAGTAAACTAATAGCTTCGAATGGGGTTGCAAGGAGTCAGACATAGGGCGGCTTACCTCTAGCTTTTTCTACTCGCAATTTAGAGTACCACACAATCTTCTGATCTTCCGATTACCCCAGCAAGCTGTACGCCTACATGGTTAGTATGACGTACGACCCCCTTTGGTGAATCACACGATCAAAAATCCTACTTTAGAAATAAGTGCTATGCAAAAGTTGAGATAGAAGCTCCGGCGTGCATCCCCGTTAAGGGAAAAATTAATTATCGATGGCTTTGGTATTATAAGCGTTGACGAATGATTTGAAGTTCTGAATTCTGGCAAAAAACGCGCTGGTTTTGTTAGCGATCCACGGCCTTCGCCCGAAATGCACGTTTGGACCAATCAGAGCAAAGTTGCACCCTTGGTATTGAATGTCGGTCATTCTTATTATCGAACGTTTCTCCGTGAGACTGGTTTTTTATTTTTCTTAAGTTATTTTGAGTTTTAGGGACTTGTAATTATTTTTCCCGTATTCCACGTACGAAAGTCTATACCTATGATTTTTTCTGGATTTTTTCTATAAATTTGAATTTCCAAATTCGATTGAAAATTTAGGTTTATTTAGCCTGGGGATCTTTGCATTATTTAGTAGTACTCCACGTATACTTAATATAAGTTTTTGTGCCCTGTAAGAACGTTTTTAGGCGTAAAATGAAAATCGATCAAAATCATCCTTTCCATTCAGAATTTGAAAAAATGTTATTCTCGATAAAAGAAATAATTTATTTTTTCCTATCTTCTGATGCCAGCTAGGTTAACATTTGTAAAAGTTGCGACCGATCAGCTGTTCTTTTCGATCGAAAATTTTCCCGCCGTGAAAATAAAAACAAAAAAATTCTTAAAAATCGAGGATCTGTCTACTTCGAAAGATGTTGTGTAAATACGCATTTTTTCTTAATAAATTTTATTTTATTTAGTTTTTTGTTTATTTTTATTTAAAGATGCTTTGGTTTGACATTTTGTACCACCGCAACCTGCTCCTTTGACATATTATCATAAGTATCGAATCATCAAGGGAAATTATGGGCCTCTTGTCTAGGATTCTTAATCTTTGTGATTTCGTCACCAGTTTCCTGTTTTTAATTTTTCCGATCGTGAATCCCATTTTTAAGAAGAATCTCTGAAGGTATATTGGTGTTGTCCTCCACATGATGTGCGTGAAAATATTTCTGTTTTTTTTTTTGTTATTGGCTACTGGAAACTATATACAAAATCTTATTTGGGTATTTATTGCCCTATTAAAAAAGAAAAAGGTAGAATCTTGTATTATGGGATGTACTTTAACAGCCGGAGCGCAGATAACCTATGTCGATCCGTAACAAGTACCAAGTAGCACCGGCGCCGGTAAAAAAGCTGTTTTTGTTTCGACTCATAAATATTTAACTTATGGTTGTCATACGCCCGTTTTCCAACGAACTGTCCGTTATTTAAAAGATGTTTGACCCGTTTTGGTCTTTTGACAGTTTTTTCTTCCAACGATGCTGAGTGCTTTAATAAAAAAAATTAAAATTAAATTTCGTTTCTAAAGAGGAAAACGATGGACGTAACAGTAAAATCTAGAAACTTTAAATTTGATTTAGTTATGGCAAACTTAAGCCTTCTAATAAAACTCTTCTTAAAATTGAAGCCAGTAAAGTTACTGCTATAAAACTGTCAGTTTTGTTTAATAGCTTTAAAATAAAAATGGTCAAAACAACATCATATTCATCAATCCAAACAATGATAATAATAGTAAAAACGTTTTTTTGAAAATAATGAAAAACCTTTGGAAATCGAAATGAGACAGATTGAGAGCTAATGCTTTAAAATTATGGAAAAGCTTTATTCCTGATTACAGTTTTAAATTGTCTATTATTTTTGTCACCTCTACTTTAAAAGATTAAAATAAAGATCAACCCACTTCTTTTGAATAAACTGTTACAAACAAGCCTCACGCGAAGTATACTTAAAAGTTTGAAAAAAAGTTGATTTGAAAAACGAATATAATTTAGCCGAAATATTTGAAAATACTAGAATACATTTCTCGGTTAAATGAACTGCAACAATAAACAGGTCCTGCGACTAAAGACAAACTTTACGAGATGAATGATGTGCATGTATTCTGTTTCTAAATTAAATTTTACCGCCAACGGAACAAGTATCAGCAGAACAAAACTTTTACTGCCCTTTTTTGTCTCTTTTACAACTGGAGAACTAAAAGAAATGAAAGCCATTTTTTAAATGTATTTTTAACAACCCAGAATAAAAAGAATTAGTCAGGGTCGTAACATTAATACCCTCTCGAAATACTGTATGCGAACATAAAGAGACTGTTTGAGTTCTTTTTGAAAGAAAGTAATAAAATTAAACACGTGTGTTAGTCGCTGGTATATTTTGATGATTTTTATGATGTGCTATATAAGGTTGCATAATACGATATAGATTTAATTATCGTTAACTGAAACGTATTTTGATATTTTATAGAGTAGCCAAAAAAACCCATAGATTCACTTTATGATATATACAAATGCAACAATTAATCTAAACGTATAGCTTTTATATTTATATATTTATTTGTTCGATTGATAGTTTCAAAAGAAGTTCTTTGCAACATGTAGTACTCAAGAAATCATTAAATACAAATAAAGTTAATTTACCTACGATTGTTTTATATACAGGAAAAGTCACCTATAGATAGCGATATATTAACTTATTCCTCTATCAGAAAAAAAATGTGTAGTGTGAAATACGCGTTTATCATTAGAGCAAAGCTATGAAAACAAATTAAACTTTTATAAATTCAAATCTAAATATCTTACATACAAAGATCGTAGACAAACAGTGGCGGCTCGCCAGGGACGCGGACTACATTTTCCAATCAATTTACTTATAAATAAAAATATTTTTAAAATATTAAGCATTTTATAATCTACCTTTTTATTATAAAAATGTAGTATGTTTTATATAAATTCACATTATTTACTTAATAATACCATTATTTTCTATCAAAACTAGTGCGTTATGTACTACTATAAAAATAATAATGACTTAAACACGTAGCGCGCTGAACACTTTTCAAATTCCGCTTCACACTCCCCCCGCACGTCGGCTTTCGCGCTTAGATTTGTCTACGGCAGTTGCTATGACAACACAATGGTGAACATCCGTAAGCCAAATAGAGATGGGAGCGTCATAAAATGCCGCTGCAGGCTGCAAGCGCTCGTTCGCTTGTTATAGAATTAATGTAAATTAGTGTTTCTTTAGATCATCGGAGGCGGAAGCAGTTTTGCATCGATCTAATGGAATCGAAATTAGCTTAAATCTTATAAATTTATATTATTTCTCCTAAGTAACAGAAACGCTCCAATGCTATTAACCTAATACAAATTTTTAAAAATAGCCATTTTGGGCGTGGCACCCCGAAAAATTTTCGTCTACGGCGCTCTTTTTACTGCAGCGCTATGCTCCTGGCTACTTCTAGCGTTCTTAAATCCACGAACCGCCATTGCAGACAAACTAAATCATTGTTCATACGCCTTCATATCTTCTATGACACCATAAAAAACACTTTTGACATCAAATCCACTACTCATTTAAGGCGTAGTAGAGGTTCCCGAGGGATATGAGGATTTCTATCAGGTTATCCTCGCGCGCTGTGGTACATATTTAAGTATCCCTTTGTATGAAAAGTGATACCTCGATCAAAATCAGTCCAAAAATCAAAATCCGCATGTTACATTTTAAGATTAACAAATCTGAAATTGGGGGCATTGTGAGCAGTTTATATTTTTAAGATAAGCAAGCATTTTCATAGAGAGTGATTTTTTTCTGCTTAATGTACAAATAAAAAGCTTTATTTTTTGTTAAATCAAGAATGCAACAACATGAATTCTGAAGTCCACAAAAGTAGAATTTATTATACAGGGTCCGGCAAAATGATCTCCCACATTTTAATCTTTAATAAAAACGCCATTGTAAATGCTATTTAATTTTTTTTATTATTAAATGGAAATCTACACTATGCCATTTGTTTTCATTAAGTTTTGAAAATTACAGAGTCCAAGTGGCGACCATTTTTTTCGATGCACATTCGAAGCTGATTTCTAAAGGTTTCCATCACTTGAGCAGTTATTTGAGGCGATATTCCTGCAATTTCTTGGCGTATTGCTGCTTTCAGTTCGTCAATGGTTCGGGGATGGTGTTCAAAGACCTTCGCTTTCAGGTAGCCCCAAAGAAAAAAGTCGCATGGGGCAAGATCGGGAGAACGCGCAGACCACCCAACATCTCCACGTAACGAGATTACGTGTCCTGGAAACATTTCCCTTAAAACGTCCATTGACCTTCTCGCCGTATGAGCTGTAGCTCCATCCTGTTGGAACCACACAACCGGATGTTCGAGTTCTCTAAGTTTTGGTTCCAAAAAATTACGTAGCATGTCGATATATCGATCAGCAGTTACGGTAACCGTTACGCCACCCTCTTCAAAAAAGTAGGGACCCCAAACGCCAAATGATCCAACAGGACACCAAACAGTAACACGTGGGCTGTGAAGTGGCTTTTCATGCAGCTGCCGCGGATTTTCTGGTACCCAGTAGCGAAAATTCTGCTTGTTCACACAGCCAGATAAGTGGAAATGCGCTTCGTCACTCGTAATTAAGACAGCGTTTTGTGGGACGTTTTGAAGAATGTCGTTAGAACATACTCTGCGATTTTCCCAGTCTCGTTCACTAAGTTCTTGCACGATCATAATTTTGTATGGGTGAAACTTCAGTTCTGCGTGTAAAATTCTTCTCACAGAACGATCTGACAAACGCAAAGCAGAAGCATGTTTACCAGCTGAACGGGTAGGAGATCGTTCCACTGCTTCTCTCACAGCTGCAATATTTTCAGGTGTCCTAGCACTTCTGGGTCTGTCAGTTGATTTTCTTTTAAGGCTGAACCTGTGGCTCTAAAGTTTGAAACCCACAACAGTATTGTTTTGCGATCTGGAACCGGAGCATGTCTACCAAGCGCGAAGTGAGTACGAAAATTTCTTTGCGACGTCGTCACAGATTCGTTATTTTTCATAAACGATTCGATAATGAATGCACGATGCTCGCCCGTCCAATTCATGGCGACAACTGAAATGGCAAGGCGCGAGCTACAATAAATACACTAAGCTCCCCTTCTCTTCAGTGATTCGTGCGCAGCGGCGCCGGCGGTACAAAATGTGGGAGATCATTTTGCCGGACCCTGTATCTTACAGGCCTACTTACATATCAGCATCGTCGATGTCGAAAAGTAACTCGTCTGATGATAAGAACTGAAAGACATTTAAATAAGTAGTGAAAAATTAATTTAAGACTGATGTTTGGCGCATTTTCTAAAGAAAATGATTCTGTGGCGATATCTGTGAAATTGACCCAGTGTATGTAGGACAAATTCCAGTTGTTCGTTTTAATTCAAAATTCCAGGGTATTTTTCGTATAAATCTTGAGTTATAAATTTTTTTGTTGTTGTTTTTCTTAGCTCATCGATTCTATATAATTATATTTATTTGCTTAATGGAGTTTCTGGTTTGTACCACTCTGCTCTTAATTTCGATTTCGGTTGTTCCTTTTTTGGCTACCTTAAATTGGTTTGTTTCTGTTATCTCTTTTCCGTTGTCGATTTCTAAACTTATCACCGCTTCTTGTCTCGCTAAGTATTCTGTATTAGCTATATTTGTTTCGAATCCATTTCTTATGTTTTGTTCTTCCGGTTTTCGTATCATACAAATTAGGTGTTCTTCATCCTGTGCTATAATTCCCTGTTCATCAGCGAAACTGAGTGTGTATACCTGATCGTTTCTAATTAGGACTCCAATTCCCTCTCATTTACTCGTCTACGGCTACGGTTGTTCTCAAGCTGTTGATGAATTTATTCCCTATTTTAATACTAGCCTTATTAGATTTGTATATATTTCTGACAGCATTTATTAATTGTTCGGGTAGTATTTCCATATCTCCTGAAGCCTCCTATATAGTAAAAGGAATAAAAAAAAATAAGTTTATTGAATCAGCTTTTGAAGATTTTGATGGATAATTTTGGTAAAAGGAACTTCATGTTAAGAATGGCATGCATGAGCTTGGATCAGGTCAAGGTACTTCGAATGAAAATTGTTCGCATGCTGTCAGAAATGTGTACATAATTTTAAACATTCGGCATGCTCTCGAAGACAACGTAATTGTTAATAAATAATAATAAAATAAGCAAAAACTATTTTCCCGAAAACACAAAACTGCTGGACTTCACACACATGCAATTCGCTACAAATTCACACTCATCCCAAATATGATCCTTAATTTTTGACCAAAATTTGAAGTCAATCGGGAAAGTAGTTTTTTAGCTACTCCACGAACTGACAGACGAAATTGAGAAAACATATTTTTGGCTTCTAACGACGCTAAAATAGAAAGAAATGTAAAGTCTAGGAGAATGATTTGTTTTCGATTACAAACATTTTATTTATACCACAATTAATTTTTGCACCAAATTTGAAATCAATTTAGCAGTTTTTCATGCTGACTCTTTAAATATTTTATAATGCCGCCATTTTGCGTCGCCATCTTTAATTCGTACCAAATTTTCACCAGTTGATTCCTACGTAAGACTCGATTTTTGTGAAATTTGAGGGAAATTGGATAAACAGTTTTTCAGTAATATTTTTTTTTATTGCACTAGGCGGCTATTTTGTTTCGCCATATTGGTTTTTTGGGTTTTTACCAAAATATTACCAGGTCATCCTCATGTAACACATGAAGTCAATCGGATAAGCTATTTTTTAGCTAGACAGACAGACGTACGGAATGGAGAAAAAAGGCTTTTCGACATCTAAGAACCTTGAAACGTATCAGCCATTGTTTTTCTAAGATTTGCAGATAAACGAGGGTATCAGTATCCTGACTTAAGACTGGCAAATGTAAATATTTCATAAATAAATATGATTTTAAATAAGAATAGTAATCAATGTGAATTACGTCATTTCATCGTCAGTGTATTACTTTAGGCCACTACTTCCCTAACAGAGGTGTTACTTCCGCATTTTAAGTAATATATGAGACATATTGTTTTATTATAGATACACTTTTTTTTATATCAACCCAAAAAAGCCAACCTAACCTAGGCTAACCAAAAACACTCCGATATTTAAAACATGTTTACATGACAAATTGTAGGTTTTGGTAGGAAGAAAAAATTTAAAAAATAAATTAAATGCGATGGATGTGGAACCCAAGCTCTACGCAGTGCAAGGCAAACGCTCTACCCAACAAGCTAGCTAACGCACACCAGAAAGTAAACGGACTTTGTTAATATTCCGATATCACTTTAATGAAAATGCAAAAGTAACAACTCTGTTATCGGAGTCACGGCCATAACTTTAACGATGACGCCTGAGGCGCCTAACCTGATGCTATCCTGGTACCGAGTCACGTAGTATCCGCGCGCTAGAGACCTTCAGCTTTTGTTAAGCATCGAATATAATGCGATTAGATCTTCAAGGAGTAGATACTAATGTGACACATTTACGAGGCTAAAACGTAAACAAGCGAAAAGCTCAGTGAAGATATCGTGTCTGGTAATCGAAAAGATTGATCAGGACCATACTTCGAAATGTTTTGAAAAATAATGGTTTGCAATTTGCAGGGAGTAATAGATTATTGGTAATAATTAAAATCCATAGGTCTTAACTGAATTTAAAAGGCATAGGGTGTTTTTTTAAAATATTTTAAAAATTGTAACAAGGGTTTACATGTGAGTAGCTTTAAATTTCGAAGATTTTTGACAATTAGAACGCTGTATTCAGATTAATATTTTAAGCTGTAATGTTAAAGTTATAAAGAAAATAATTGTAAAGAACCATGTTTTTTAAATGTATTTATTTATCCTTAAACAAATGCCAGTATATATTAACAATATAAAATAATTATTCATATCTTTACAACATCACTAGCTTAGTTTTCCTATTAGTTCCTATAATACGCTCCATAACAACATACTGTAGTACCTCACCTAACCTAACCCGACCTCTCCAAACAACCCTGCCAGAACTTAATTTGGATAAACTATAAAAGCAGCTAATTTTTTAAATACTTTATTAGGGCGCCATTTTAGATTCATACCAAAATGTTACTAGTTAAATTCTATCTAACTTGATATTTGTACAAAAACTGTAGCAAATTGGGTAATCAGTTTTCTAGGAATGATTTTTTTGATTGATTTGTTGATTTTGTTCGGCCATATTGGATTTTTACCAAAATTTTACTAGGTTATCCCCATAGGACCCATAATTTTTTTACCAAAATTTGAAGCCAATCGGGTAAGTAGTTTTTAGCTATGCCGCGAACTGACAAACAGACCGACAGAAGGACCGACGGAAACGAGAAAACATATGTTTAGCAACTAGGGACCTAAACGTGGAGATATATAAAACCTGGGAGGGTGATTTTTTTCAACGGTACACATATTTGATTTGGCCACCAATTTGTTCCGCCATCTTGAATTCGTACCACAATTTTATTGTGCTATCAATTATTGCTAGGAATATCACTTGGGGTTGGTGAAAATTTTTTGTAGGATATGCAGGTGAACGAGGTTATCAGTTGCGGTCAACTATAAGCTTTCTTTCAAAATTTATCCTGGCTTATACTTGCAAATAAATATATTTCATATATAAATATAAGAATAGTAATCAGAGTGAATTACGTCATTTCGTCTTCTGTGTATTACTTTAGACCAAGACCCCCCTAAACAAGGTGTTACTTCCGCATACAGACCGACAGAGGGACCGACGGAAACGAGAAAACATATTTTTAGCATCTAGGGACCTAAAAACGTGAAGATATGTAAATCTTTTTTTAGGATACAAAAATTTGGCCACTAATTTGTTCCGCCATCTTGAATCTACTACAATTTTACCAGTACAAAATGTCATGTAAATTGGGTAAGCTGCTTTTCCGTTAAATTTATCTGTTAAAACTTAGCAGTTTACTCAAAAAAATAAAACTGTCGTTTCCGGATAAACAGGAAATTTATTTTAAAAACCAAAAAATATTCTATTTTTTATCTAAATTATAATACAATTTCAATTATTATTATATTAATTTTTCCCAACTTTTTTTTTAAATTAATACCAAAGTTATAAATGCAGAGTACCGCATGCATGCGATACCCCGTACCCCAATGAAATAAAATTTGAAATAATACCCGTAATTTGTTTTTTTCAGATATGCTACTTTATTACGTTAGTTCTGTTCATCGCTTCAAATTGTAAACGTTGTCCCCAAAAGTACTTTCTTTAAAATTGTATTTCCATTTTATTCCTATTGTACAGGAACACCCTGTACATCGGAATTAAACAAATCATCCATATTTAGTAAAACTTGCTGGAGTTAACAAAAAAAAATTCTTAAGACACCAGTGATATTCACTATCATAATACATGGAATGCTAAAGATTTAAGAGTTAAATTTGGTCGCTGAAATATAGCGAAATTACAATTTATGGAGCCCAGAGGGTTTAAAAGCTTCCAGCAAGTATTAAGTTTAACAATAATTTAAACAGTTAAAAACACTTAAACACTTTTTGATATAAAAGGCGTTTTGCACTATTAAAGAATACCTGGATAAAGCTTAAAGTTACCTCATTTACCAGAAAAAAATTCACGTTTTCACACACATTCTATGTATTTGTCTACGGAAATAAAAATATTAAAAAATAAAAATATTTTATAACGATTGCAAAAATGTGTCTAGTGACTACTGCTAAATATACTTTAAAATGCCCTGACGCCTAATCATCCTAAAAAATAGTAATATGTATTGATTCCGTGCCTGACCAAAGGTCGGTAGTAATATTATTAAGCCAAATCGACCCAGACCCACTTTATGGTTCTCAAACTCATAAGTTCCTCGACTCGTTTACGGTTGGCTTTTGGCTGAAACTTTTTATGTGCTGTTAAAATTTTTCACCTTTGTTTTGTTTCGAATCATTTTATTGTCGGTTCTTTTACCGACTTAGTCTAACCCATATAAACTTTGTAATATATGTGTTTCCTGACTTTTACGTTCCCATCTCGTAGATGAAGAAAACGCTGGAAGAGGATAAGAAATTTACGATGTTATTTACTGGCTCAAGAGCTTAATTTTAACTACTTTTCTGGGAGCTTTTTAGCGGAAAAATTGCCTCTAATTCACATGGTTTAAATCCTTTTTAAAGATGACGGGTAATTTATTACTTTTGGCATAAAATTTTATATTGTCTATTTCAGACACTTTTCGCAAAACTGTCTATCTTTGTTATTTTCTGTTCTTTAAATAAGATATTTTAGGATAGTTTGGATTAGTAGAAAAGACTTTAAAGATACGCGTGTGGGTGTATTGTTAAGGTCTTTAAATAATCGTGAAAAGGAAGTTCCTTTTCATATGTGTATATATATATATATATATATATATATATATATATATATATATATATATAGAAAAAGACCATAACCCCAATATTTTTTAGATATTTAACCATTTCAATTCACTCTCTAACTTTTCATGTATTGAAGCCTGAAACCGACGGCGACGTCAAGATGTTGTGTCACTTGCGTACAGAGGCTTTTTGTATAGGGTATTTTTATTGACAGTTGTGTACTTGAAGAATACTGGGTTATGCAGTTATATGAACGAATAGTGGATTAGTGGCACTTGCGTGCATGGTTGAAATTATACGCGATAGACAATGGATAATGATAATCATTAGTAATGTAATATTTCTTTTTTAAATGCTTATTATACACATTTTGTTACATTAGTGCATCCGTACTAATCCGAGCGCGGAGAGCAAATATCTAGGCCAAGCTTCAGTTTGCTTCTCTCTTTCCTCAATATTAAGCTTGATCAGAAATCTAAAAGGCTTTATAGACTAGTAAGTTAATAACTTTTTGTATTTGTCTTGAATAGTGGTAATTTCTACTTACATATATGCTCTGCCATCCTAATTCTAAACCCAGTAAAGTAATGTTTTTTTAGATTTTTGCGTTTTCAGATAAACTGAACCATTCTTATCGATTAATCATAAAAACATTTTTTTTTGTTACTTTTTTCAAAAAGTAAAAAAATATGCAGTAAGTTTCATACGTCACCTGTTTACTAGAATAAAATGCGGATAAATCGTTCCTAATATCAAGTGCAGTATTGTAGTTTCAACCTGCAAAAATATTAGTGATAAAGAGCTTTAACCTTTTTAACCAGAAATGCAGGATAATATAAATTACTTTTTTAATACTTAGCAAAACATAAATAAATCTTATTAGACTCCTAGATTTAAATGCAGAATAAGGTTTTTCTAAAACAAAACTCGGTTTCACACAATTCACCATTTTTAAATTTAGCAAAAGGTAAACAATAACGACACGTATACTTCGCAAATTCTATTGTATGCTTCATGGTTGTAATCACCATTTATTATCTTTAAGACTTTTGCTGCATATATAGTGATACTATTTCGGAATTCTATCTTTGCTATTAAATTGCCCTCATTGTAAACCATTTTTTCATCAACATTAGCTACCTATCTTAATCCGTGGACATTTTTTGTCTGAAATTTGTATTTCATAATCTTCCCCCATCTGACTCGTAATACTGTTTGCTACATTTATTAAGTCTTTCTTTTCTCTCTCTCAGCTTATTACAACACACCCATCTTTCATAGACTTCACACGTAACAATCCTACTAAAATTTTTACTGGATCAGTTTAACTCAGTGTTATTAATTTAGAAGTAAATAACTTCTTTGATTAGGGAGGTCATTTTTCTCAGGTGCATAACAGTTCTAGGCCTTATTTAAATGATGTAGCAATTATTTCTGGCAAAAGAACATCTTCGTTTATAACCTTTTCTACAAACAAAATTTTAAAATTTTAAAAACTTAAAACTGAACGAGATTTGCTCAATTAGGTGACGCTAGTAAACCGCGAAACACCAGGGGGGTAATCCTTAGGGAAGAATAAAAATAGAGTTCATTATTTACATATTTAGCCACTGCCAAGATTACCTCACAGTATAAGGTCTTTATCGTACGATGATGCCAAAAAGCTGGAGCTAGGAACACCAATGTTTATACCAATTTATATTACGGTGAATATGTTTAAACATGATGCAATAAACTTTTCATACAAAGAATAGTTATGTATTTGCATTAGTTTCTAAGCAGTATAAAGAAATTACTTTTATTGCAAAATAGTAGAATACAAACTAAAATACCCAAAGTCCAGATCAGATTTCACCAGTTAACAAGAGTTTTTTTTTGGCAAACCCGATCGACAACTCCACGGATTAGACCATCCCACTGTGGTATTAGACCATCCCACTTTCATTGACAAGGGATCCTTATAAAAAAGTATAATAGTTTACAGTAAACATTGTTACAGAGTCAGATGTGACCGGCGTGGCTTAAAAACCAATAGCGGTCATGGAACTACAATAAATTTTAAGATTAAAGAAATTACTTTGCTAAAAAATATTTTATTAGATACCAAGCTTTTCTTAGCGTCACCACTGCATGTGTTTTAATGTATTATTGTTTGTTGATATGGCTCAAATCTAATTATATGTTGCTTTACTTCAAGAAGCAGCGTCTTAAAAGTGCGGTGACATTAGGAAGAACATTAATTTTTTAAATATTTAATAAATAAGTTTTATTTACTTTATCTTGGACATTGCGAAACTAGGAGCTTTAGTTGACCTAACTATGGTGCGGCAATGTGAGTTTGTAAAAATGGCCGTTTAAGTTTGGAATTTTCTTTTAATCACTAAGTAAACAGCAAGATTTCCTTTTCCAGGAGACATATCTAATGGAAGATACTTTATTCACTTATTTTGGGTCACAAGACTGAGGTGATTTTTTTGCCGATTACAATAGTTCTTCCTATCAGAGAATTAGAATAATTATAGAATATACCTATACTATATTAAAATAGTCGAAGGGCGTCTCACGCTCAAAAAATTTCGAAAATCACTAGATTTTGGATGAAATCTGGGGCAATAATAAAGTTTTGGATGATTTCGCGCCTTTTTTAAATTTGCACTTGAGTTGGGCCAATTTTTTATATAAGTGTTGTCAGGTAAAGAAGTTTAAATGGTGATTCTTTGGGTATTAAAATTAAAATTGTGTTCGTAAACATGTTCTAAACTAGTTAGAATTTAAGATTTAGGATATCGAAAATTAAAGAAAATCTTTTATTTTTTAAATTTTAGCTATTAACATGGAACAACAATATGACAATCGGCCATTCTATTCTTATCTAATAGCTCCCGCTTTTTTTACATTCCTCGCAAGAGGAAAGTATTCTAGTTACAAAAAAACTGGTTTTCTCAGTTCCGTCGGTTAGTCTGTATGTCTGTCCACAAAACTCAAGAACTGCTTGTCCTATACTTCAAGTTTTGGTTAAAAATTAAAGGTCATATGATGATGACGTGGTAACATGGTATAAATTCAATATGGCTGAACAAAATGGCGGTTTATAGAAATGTCAAAAAATATTGCTAAGAAAACTGCTTTCATCACTATCCAA
Organism: Kuschelorhynchus macadamiae; assembly: GCA_030620095.1. Taxonomy (NCBI): domain Eukaryota; kingdom Metazoa; phylum Arthropoda; class Insecta; order Coleoptera; family Curculionidae; genus Kuschelorhynchus; species Kuschelorhynchus macadamiae. The sequence goes on from JAUTXW010000439.1 coordinate 19,791, forward strand.
ATTTTGCAGAACAATTAGGTGTGACATGACCATCAACTATGGCAGTTTCACTACGAATCAAAAATGGCGGCCTAATAAAATAGTGTGTGTCAATGCAAAAAAACTACTTCATTGATTATGTTCAAATTTTGCTAAAAAATCAAATATTATATAGGGATGAACTGGTAAATGTTGAGACAAATTCAAAATGGGGGAACAAAACGGTGGCCTAATTAAATGTTCAAAAATATCTGAAAAAAGTACTTATCGGATTAACTGATTGATTGATTGATGACATCCCCATTTTAAATATTTATTACTAAAAATGTATGAATTGCTCACTTAATATCAATTTTTAATCAAATCTGTATAAATATTAAAATTCGCTCGCATTCTAGGCATTCCTACTCTCATTTTTTAAATATTTACTAAAAATGTATGATATGTATTTTCAAATACCCCCAGATTCCTACTTTCTTTCAGCCAAATCTACACAAATGTTAAAATTCCGCCGCCATGTTGGCATTACAATCTTGTTTTGAATTTTTAATTCTCAAATATTGACTAAAATTTCAAAACTTTTATTCTTAAATACTTCTAGATACTGATATTTTAGCCAAATCTGTACAAATGACAAAATTCGTTCGCTATATTGGCGCTACCATTTCGAATTTTGTTGTGCATTCTTAAAAAATCCCCACAAATGTTAAAATCATCCGTCCGACTGTTGACATTGTCATTATGACACCGCTATTTTGAATTTTTAAATGGTGACACTTTTAAATTTTCCTAGGCACTGATTTTCAGTTTTAGCTACACAAGTAACAAAAATTCAATCCGGCCGTATTGGCGCCGCCATTTTTGGATTGTTCTAAACGTTGACTAAAAAAATTGGATTTTTTTATACTCGAAAGTGTATGCATGTCAAATTTGAAAATAATCGGTAATGGAAGTGCTGAAAAATCCATTACAAGATTTAGACCAGACATACAAACATACAATCAGACGAATAGGAAGCTAATATAAGCACGTTAAAAGCATTGATTTTAGTTTAAAACCCGTATTCACTTAAGAGGTTTAACTTTAGACAAGGTCTAACTTGAGATGACATTTTCAACAACTGAACAAATAATTTTTCTAAATGTCACAATTACAAAATGATAGCAAATATAACTAAAAACTAAAGTTTAATAATATATAAATAACTAATTTCCTTTTTAAACTTAATGATTTGATTGAGATTTGATTTTTAGATAGTGAAGTAGAGAACGATTATTTTTTTTGAGGTTTTGTAAAAATACTATTTGCCTCATTAAGAAATAGATAAGAATCCTTCTTTTTGTCAACGATAATGAAGCAAGGCCCATTTCTTCATTCC
>JAUTXW010000440.1:0-20942 GCA_030620095.1 Kuschelorhynchus macadamiae
AATTACCTACTAAATTCAAAATGGTGGTCATTTGCAAATGTGAGAACCAGTGGCGGCTCGTGGTGAGAACGCATGATAGCAGTGGCGGCTCGTCAGATGAGGCGCCGGCTCACCCGCTTTCCTATAAATATACATTTTTATTTTCAAAATTAATTCTTTCCAAGTTGATACATTATTCTCTGAAAATTGTCTCAAACACTATGAAAATTTCATCAAATATGCGTAAATCATAAATAAACACTTTACTTTACTAACCAACAGTACAATGTCTAGTAACTGCAATATCATTTCTTTTTTATTCGACTTTACCTATACGCGGCGATGCGAATTGCGCCTTGGACACTTGAATGGTATTTGGATTTTTAATAAGTCTGAGAAAGAGGGAAAAGGGTCGTGTTGCATATGTAGATTCATTCCATCTCTTTTTATTGGATTTGAGGCGATGAAAAGTTCGTTTAATGATTGAGACGTTGCCATTTAATGTTAGCATAGATTGAATATAAATGGAAATAATTATTATTTATCGGTAAATGACAATCGCGCATCCGGCTGCCAAATGCAAGCCGTTTTTGTTTGTGTTGATATTTGTGTGGGCGTGTGGGGTATTCGTATTTGACTGTTACCGGTAACGGTTTGAAATTGAGCGGGAAGTGGGTGGATATTAAGATTATTCGGCAATAATTTGGTGTTTGTTTTATAGTATTATTTCGTGAATGTCGCGCGTTTAGTCTGTGTCGAGTGTTACTCTATCTAAAGTATTTTTGACGTTGCGTTAGTTTAATTATTGAGTAGATAGACTGATAGAGTAGTTTATATGAATTAGTGATTAAAATATAAAATAAACGAAACGTGTGAACTATGAATCCACTCCACGATATCATTGTCACTATTGACAACGGCATTTTCCAGGCGTCCCGAGGATGAGAAAAAAGAAATTCTTCGCGGAGATAGACCCATGCCGAAGATAAGTACCTTAAGTAGTGATAAAAAAGACGGTCGACAATATAAACGATCATTTCAAACGTCATGGTATCAAACACACACTTGGATTTGTGGAAGTGTTTTTAAGCAGCGTTTATATTGTTGGCCTTGCTTAATACTGGAAAAAAAAACTGTATGGACTTCTTATGGATATGTTGATTTTAAAAATTTTTCTAGAGCGGTTAAAATGCATGAAGGGTCTAAAAACCATATTCAAAATACCTTAGGTTTTGTACGTTTGTCTCAAAATATGACTACAATTAAAGATGCACTAATCGAAAATGCTCGTTTATCTAAATTATTGTACAATGAAGATGTTAGGAAAAACTGCTTGCTTTTGACATACCTTATAGATACGACTATATTACAGGGAAAACAAGAACTGGCTTTTTGACGAATCCGAATCTTCTTTTAACAGAGGGAATTTTAAGGAAGTTTTTAATTGTTTAATTAAACGTAACACCGAACTTGTAAAGCATTTAGAAGAGAAAAGTGTATTTACGGGACAATCGAAAACTATTCAAAATGAATTAATATTTTGTATTGACGAACATATGAGAGACTATAAAACAAGAAATATCGGAGGTTACATTTTTCTCATTAATTGTAGATGATACGACGGATATAGTTGCAAAAGCCCAGTGTTGTGTAACTGTTAGGTATGTAAATAAATTAGCCGAAATAAAAGAACGTTTTTTAGGCTTTTTTGATATAAAGTAAGGATTCTAGAGCTAATGCACTCTATAAATTAATTGTAAGAATCTTGGAACCTTTAAATTTTAAATGGAAATTAGTAGCACAATGTTATGATGGAGCTGCGGTTATGGCCGGAGAATTGAGCGGTCTACAAACACGAATAAGATCAGATGCCCCACAAGCAATGTACACTCATTGTGCTGCTCATCGTCTCAATTTAATTTTACAACAGGGTTCAATACAAACGCACATCTATATTGGACAAAATAATAAAAAAACGAGTTCCGCAAGCAAGTGATACAATGTGGTATTCTCGATCAAAAATTCTAATTTTTGTTACAAATAATTGAGAAGGACTAACCTTAGTTTTTCAGGACGCGCTGAAAATTTCCTTAAATTCATTTTTGAAAAAGCAAAATCACTTACCAGATTGCCATGTAGTAGACAAACCAGTTGCATGAGCGAATCAGATTTAATGGAAAAATATAAAAATCTGTTTTAATGAAATTTTAGATTGTATAATTTTTCAAATTAACATCAGGTTTGAAGATTTACACAAATTGGAATTTGTGAAACTTCTTAATACATCAAAATACAACGACTTTGCCACAGAATTCTCTATTAGTCTATTAAATATGTTAGAAAAAACGTATCCGAAAATGTTTGACAAAGACCGCCTCAAAAATGAGCTAAGCATAATTTACCGAGATGAACAATTTTATAAAGTCAATATTCAAGAACTCCTTAAACAAATTAATAGTTTAGAATTAATTTCAGTATTTTGTGAAGTATATCGACTTGCGACATTAATTTTGACAATCCCCTTAATAAGTGTACAGGCCGAAAGAGATTTTCGTGCTTAAAACGAATAAAGACCTACTTACGAAATAGTATATCTCAAGATAGGCTCTCAGCCCTGTCGATCATGGCAATAGAAAAAGAGTTATTAGTTAAACTTTCTGAATGTAATGGTGACTTTTATGACAAAATCATTGAGAAATTTGCTTCTTTAAAAGACAGGCGCATTAATTTAATTTACAAAAAGTGACTTAACTGCACCATCCACATACCTATTTGCCTAAACTGTTTTGGTTTTTTATAAAAAAATTACTGTCAACACCATATTAGATTATTACAGGTTTATTACACTTTAAACTCGATTCTGACTATTTTGATTAAGTATTTTAAAAAAATCCAATGATGAAAAATGTGTATATTATATATCTTTGAGAAGAGTATATGTGTACATATATCTGAGGATAAAACGAACTACATGAAAATTGAGTGAATAAATTAAAAATTATTATTTTATTTTTATATCTATGTAATAATTTTTATTTTAAAAATTACTTAATGAAAAATTGGGCATATATCTTGGTATTGGTATGTAAAAGACAAAAACAAATCATAAAAATGAGTCAATTTGGGCGTGGCAGCCCAAAAATTTTTCGCATGAGGCGCCATCTACCTATAATAAGTAACAAACCTTTTCTCGCCTCATCAGTTTTAGACACCACGAGCCGCCACTGCATGATAGTGCTACCATGGAACTTTGTATGAGTGACACTGTGCTGCCTATGGTGGGGACAGCTAGAAATCTTGGTCTCTTCATGGATTCAAATTTAACATTTGAAGCCCACGTGTTGAAGAAAATCAGCCTAGCATTCTCTAAATTAAAAAGCATAGTATAAATTTAAGTACTCATTCTCCAACACAATGAAGTGGAACCTTGTAAATACATTAGTCTTAAGTCACCTAAATTACTGCTCTATAGTATACTTCTACTTTTTAACCGAACACTTAAAACAGAATACAATTTCTTTAAAACTGTTTGCTTTTAACATTGATCATAAGGACCATGTGACACCCCACTATAATTCTAACTCTATTTTAAAAATTAAATACAGATTCACCCTATTTACATGCAAACTGTTATATAATATCATGCATACCAAGTGTCCTCCATATTTGTTCGGTTTACTCTCAAAAAGATCTGATTCTAACTTTTTGAACTTAAGGCATTTAAATCTATACGAAATACCTAAACACAATTTTTTTTCTTTTAAGTGTTTTAAGTCTTTAACACCGGTTTTGCACCATAATGAGTCCGACGAGTCCTTAAAAAACAACAAACAAACATAACAGTCAAATGAGTTAGAGACTTCACAACCACATATCCAGTTAGCTAAATCGTACATACTTTTGCGAAAGTCTTCTTATTTTTGTCTTTACTAGTTTGTCATATACTAAGTTCTGGCACATTGCGACCACTTACCTTGAATTCGGTTATTTTCTCAAAATTAAGTTCGCTAGCACTCTTTAGTTGTTTGATTTTTTGCACTACCGACATTTTATTTCATCTACATTCACAACTCAAACATAGACAACCTTGAAATGGGTTATTTTTGCAAAATTAAGTTAGTAAGCACTTTTTAGTTGTTTATTTTTTGCACTAGTCACTACCAACATTTTATTTCCTGTATATTTCCAACTCACACATGGATCATAAAAATATATATTACAAAAAACGGTATATAAGTCAATTTTTATCGAGTAAAAACGTCCGAAACAATTTCAAGTTAGAATATCGACCGCGCGACCTCTGAACGATTTAACTTCCGCATGCCGACGTGATGCCGCGACCGATCGATCGATTTATGAGAAGAGACCGGCTGATGACCCAAATCGCGACTTAATATTTTATTTGCTATCACGTTCTGCTGCCGCTCGGTGTGAAATCTTCGGGTGCTTTCGTCAAGCTTTAAGGTAATCAGGGAATTCGGATTGCCTAGCCTAGCTTAGTATAGCGTATTTTATTATGCGCGGCTAATACTGTAGCGTATTTAACTTTTCCCAAGGTTCGCGTTTTATTACAACTGTTAGGAGGGACGGTCAAACGAATAATTTATTTTTTGAAATATTTTTGGGGGATCATTGACCAAATTCTAATGTATCCACGATTTGGGGATGAGTTAATTAAAAAGACCCTTCAAAAGATAAAATATGTGCTACTCAACTACTTCAATCACAAAAAGTACCACAAAAAAAAAGTCTTGTTTGTGGTAGAGGTGTACAGGGTGTTCCAGCGAGGACTGAACAGGGACCTATTTTCGACCTTCCTTGTATTTTGGAAAAATTCAAAATAGCCAATCGATGTATTTTTTCTTGTAGAATCCAAAAATATCATCGAAAAAATATTTGAACCAGAAACAAAAGAGTTACGCTATGTATCAGGTGTTTTTTAAATGGAATGTATCGTTTTTTATACGATTTTTGGAAAGAGTGATTTTTTTTATGTCCGTTCTGATTAAAAGATTTGATTTTGCGATAGCTGTTTATATTACATTTTAATGTTTTGCAAACTAAAATTTTAGCTTCACCTGTTTAAAATATACGATAGGTTGGTATAGGTGATCAAGGTAAAATGACGTTTGAATGCTTTGTCAATAAAAATAGACATTATATTAATTATTGTCGAAGTCTTCACCTAAAAAATATATATTTGACTCTGATCGAAATGAAATACTCTTTGGACGAGAGACTACAGATTGTTATGCTATTTTACAAGTGCCAAGAAAATGCAAGAGAAGCAAGAAGATTTATTGCAAATTTTCATAGAAATATATCCATCAATACAATTCTAAGGATAAAAAACCTCTTTGAGGAAAATAAAACTTTACAGGATAGAAAAAGAAATATACAAAGAAGAAGAAATCGAGACCAGGCCATTATAAATTATTTTCAAGTTAATCCAACCAAATCTATTTCGGATGCAGTTCGGGAAGTTCAGTACGGTGGCGGTGTAAGGCGCAGAAGAGTTACCCGAGGGACTGTTCACAGGACTCTGAAAATAAATAATAAATTTAGGCCTTTTTGTATCCTTCCACTTCAGCACCTAACACCGGCACAAAAAGAACTTCGCTTCCAATTTGTTTCTCAAATGGTAATTCGGCAAGAAAACGAAGACCCTGATTTATTCAAAAATATTGTGTGGACCGACGAAGCTACTTTCACAACATCGGGAGTATTCAACAGACATAATAGTCACCACTGGGCCGTTGAAAATCCAAAAAAGTTCCAGACTATTAAATTTCAAGGGAGGAATTCTATTCATGTTTGGTGTGGGATAAAAAACAATAAAATTTTGGGACCAATATTTTTTAACGGGACTTTAAATGGGCACAGATATTATGAGTTTTTAGAAAACGAAATTGAAAATTTTTTGGAAGACTTACCATTGGCAGAATATCAGAATTTAATTTGGCAACATGATGGGGCGCCTCCTCATGCCATGCATGATGTGGTTCAATTTTTAAATCGGCGCCATAACGAATGGATAGGACCTCTCAGTTTTGGATACATTTCTTTGGGGCCATTTGAAGAACGTCGTATACAGACAACGAAACGAAAATATTCAAGAGATCATGGGAAAAATTGTCGATGAAATAAACCGCCTTAACCAGGAAAATCATATTGTAACAGCAAGTTTAGAAAGGCTACAAAGGGGTTATCGATGTTGTTTCGAGAAAAACGGCGGTCACATTGAAAACTTATGTTATTAGTAGTTTTATTTTATTATTTAATAATTATTTTTTATTGAATTTCTTTTTCTATCATGTAAAGTTTTATTTTCCTCAAATAGGTTTTTTATCCTTAGAATTGTATTGATGGATATATTTCTATGAAAATTTGCAATAAATCTTCTTCTTGCTTCTCTTGCATTTTCTTGGCACTTGTAAAATAGCATAACAATCTGTAGTCTCTCGTCCAAAGAGTATTTCATTTCGATCAGAGTCAAATATATATTTTTTAGGTGAAGACTTCGACAATAATTAAAATAATGTCAATTTTTATTGACAAAGCATTCAAACGTCATTTTACCTTGATCACCTATACCAACCTATCGTATATTTTAAACAGGTGAAGCTAAAATTTTAGTTTGTAAAACATTAAAATGTAATATAAACAGCTATCGCAAAATCAAATCTTTTAATCAGAACGGACATAAAAAAAATCACTCTTTCCAAAAATCGTATAAAAAACGATACATTCCATTTAAAAAACACCTGATGCATAGCGTAGCTCTTTTGTTTCTGGTTCAAATATTTTTTCGATGATATTTTTGGATTCTACAAGAAAAAATACATCGATTGGCTATTTTGAATTTTTCCAAAATACAAGGAAGGTCGAAAATAGGTCCCTGTTCAGTCCTCGCTGGAACACCCTGTACCTTATTTCCATATGAACTTGAGTGGTTCAAATAAATAAAAAGAGGCGGAGGTTATACTGTATGTATTTTTTATTAATTTTTTTAATACCGAATTTCTTTCGAGTTTTTAATTTTTTCGAAAGAACTTGGGTTAAACCCATTAACAATTACTGGAATATATAATATTGATCCATTTTATAAATCCTCAATTGCTGTGATATCAAATAATACTTTGCTATATTTATGACAACCTTTTTTATTCATTTCTAGTTACCGATAATAGGAACAGATTGGTGGGAACCTATCTATTCATCCGATAGCCAGCAATTAATTGGACAAGTGCAAGTGTTGACTGCTTTAGGAACAGAAGAACAAATTAGAAATTTAGAAGAAGAAAGAGGTTTTAAGGACGATATAGTTAAAGCTAAATTTTCTAGTAAAATACAAACTAAAAGAAATGCTGATGTGAAAAATTCATACAGTTATTTTAAAGACAGAGCTAATCTTAACAAAACCTCCTTAAAACCTGTAACTAAGAGAGCACTAAGTACTGTGAATCACCCTGCTGTTAGTTTACCACAAGTAGAGGGAAGCTTGAAGGACCGGAAACCGGAAAAATTTGATGTTGGAGTACAATCTGATTTAGATATGGAGATGAAAGAAAATAATTCCTCAAAGTGCCCTCAAATGCCAGATATGTTGACATCATTCCTTAAAATACTGGAGCAAAGCCAAAAACCTCCTTGTGTGGAAAATGGTACCAACACTGAAACATCTGCTCGTCAAGAATTCAGGTATATGTTTTTGGTATAAAGGCTTCTATAGTTGGCGCATTACCTTTCTGGAATGACGTCACGCTGGTTTCAAATAACGTATTTCTTATATTATTTATATTTCAGCGATGATTCCTAACCTAAACGTATGCAGTGATGTAGATAGGAGGGGTGCGTTCAGCACTGGCTAAAGCGAATTTAAAATTGGCATTTTCTGTACAGAAAGCGCTGCAACTTGTCGAAAATGGCTGGCAAAAAATTAACACTCTCATTGCCATAAAAAAACCCTCATTTTGCACACTTAATACAAAAATAACTATTATAACTTCAAAAACTAAAATTATTTTGCAAATAAGACTTTACTAATATAAATTCTTTTATCTTAGTCTTATTCTTTGTTTGCAATGTAATAAATTGACGCCAGTTACCCATTTTCATCAAAATTATTTTAATTCTCAATTACAGACAATACTGAAAAAATATTAAGAAAAGGGGAATAACGAACGATGAATCCTTTACCTCCAGAATGTTTCAAAAACAAAAAGAGGTAAAAACAAAAATTACAGATTACTTAAAGAACAAAATAAGAGATATGATCTATTGCGTGTATGCTAAAAATGAATATGTTACAATGCAGACTTTGCTTTAAAAACTAAAAGAGAGAAATTAATGTATAACTAACTAACTTTAAAAATAAAAACTACTCCCCTTCACTGTCTTCAGAATCAGAACTAAATTCTTCATCGTCACTGCTGTCTTTGTCGGTACTAATTACAAGTGGCGCAATGTCTGAAGCATCACATATCTGTATTGTCTTCCAAGCTTCTTGGATTACCCTTTCTGTGTGGCTGACATAATTTTTCCAATGCTCTGAAGATACTTCATTTATCGCTTTTTCCCACATGGCCAAAACTTCCGATGGTGTCCCCTTCAGACTAGCAATGTATTGGTCGTATTTCCTCTTACACTCAGACCATACCATTTCAATAGCATTAAATTGACAATGGTATGGAGGAAGTCTTAGTATTTTGTGGCCCAAAGGTTTCACATATTCGTCAAGGTAGAATGTTTTTTCAATGTTACAATTTTTTTCTACAATGCTCCATATTTCATCCTTCATGGCCCTCTCTGGGAAGTCAATGTTCTTTTCTTTTAACCATCCAATCAATCTCTGCTTTGTCCATGATTTTCTTGGAATATCCTCTAAAAGGCCGGAATGATAGCTTGCGTTGTCCATCACTATCAAACTTTTTGGAGGAAGATTTGGTACCAGCTGATTTTTAAACCAATTTTCAAAATTTTGCTTGTTCATATTGTCATGATAATCTCCGCTTTTTAGTCCACTTTTAAATATTAAACTGGCCCCCTTAATAAATCCTTCCTTTGATCCAGCGTGAACTACAATATATCGATGACCTTCACTAGCTTTTTTAGAACTTGTAGACATAGTGTTATCCTGCCAGCTGTTTCTAAACGAACCTTTACTAAAAATCCAAGTCTCATCAATAAATACGGTGGTATAAGCATCTTGTCCTAGATTTTGATTTTTGACATATTCCCTCAAGAAATTGATTCTCTTGTGGACGATGTGGGGCAAATCCATCAGGTATTTTCTATTATTTGATTTCTTCCACTTAAAACCAATACTTTTTACGTATTTTCTTAGCGAGGTGATGGAAAAATTAAAATATTCATTTATCTCTTTTAGTTTTTTAAGCAAAGTCTGCATTGTAACATATTCATTTTTCGCATACATGCAGTAGATCGTATCTCTTATTTTGTTCTTTAAGTAATCTGTAATTTTTGTTTTTACCTCTTTTTGCTTTTGAGACATTCTGGAGGTAAAGGATTCATCGCTCATTATTCCTCTTTTCTTAATATTTATGATTGTTGTATGGCTAAGTTTTGTTGCATTTGAAGCTCGTTCAATTATATTATCAGTTTGCGGAAGGATTCCATTTTTAGCTTGTTCTTTTTCCAATTGAAAAAAAGCCAAGATATTCAAAACTATTAGCTGTGATTGCTGATTATATCTTCGCGGCATCTTGCAAAAGTTTAAAAAGAATCACAACAAATCAATGTCAATTTTGACGAATATATTCTGAAAGACACATAACCAAAACCGGCATTGACTGTTGTAAAGAAACGACAATGAGTTTTTTCAAAATGTTTTTGTCACTGTCAGTTAACATAAATCAAACAAAAATAACCAAAAATGACGTCATTCCAGAAAGGTAATGCGCCAACTATATGTACAGTTGATCTTTTGGATGTTTATCCTTGATTCATTATTCATTGTTGGTTGACTATTTTTGTTTGGTTAACTGTCGCTTATTTTACTTTTATATGTATTTATGACACTTGGTTTTTTACGTTCTGTTTTGACTTCAACCCTTACGTACATATTAGTGTTTTATTTTTAATTATTATTGATACCATTATTATATTTCATTTGGTTACTCTTATGTTTTTAATTTAGAGTGTTTTTATTTGAATTTGTTCTTAATACAATAAAGCTTACTGACTTTGACTTTGACTCTGACTCTATGAATCAAACTTAATGGATTAAATTGTCAAAAAGAAAAGTCACATTTATTATGGGAATAGATATAAATATAAATAATAATTATAAATTAAATTACTTTTAACTAAGTAGTATTTACCAGCAACAAAAAAATACAACAAAATTATATTCCTAAAAGAACTGATTTGAAGATTAAATAACACCAGACTTTGTAAAAACACAAATACGAACAATATAAAATTACAATAATAATCACTTCAGAACAAGTCCATGACTTTCTTTGAGAATTTGACATGAAAAACTTGCCTATGTTGATGTTTTTGTCTAGCAAGATGACAGGAAAGGAAGGAGTTGTTATTACTATAGAAGTTTTAAAAAATTTAATTTAATTTTCATTAATAATTTTATCTATTGTTTATTAAATAAATTAAACTAAAATATATTTATATATATTTTCATATTTATTAAATTAAAAACAAAACAAATTGTAAGGAAAATTAAAGAAGGGAATTATCTATGAACAAATTCTAAAATGTTACAGTTGTATGAATTTATATTTAAAATTTTTAAGAGAGAAAGTCGTGCCAAGTTTAACCTTAAATATTAATATTATGTATTTATAAATTATTGGTTAAAATAATGATAGATGTTATTGTTAGGCAGATTATTTATATGACACTATTTACGTCGAATGGAGAGCACCCAAATCTTTCCGATGATAAGACGAGAAAAACAAAACTATCTTAATTCAGTTGCTGCTAGGCGTGAGCATCGTAGAACTTGGTCTGCTTTGCGTAATCTCAATATACATTGTAATAAACAAGGTCGGGCAGAGTTGCCAGCTAATCTTTCAGACCCCAATTCTATTAACTCTTATTTTTCAAAATTTTTTCAATATGTATCCGATAATTGTGATAATAAAATAAATTTTTATAACAATAGTTACTCCTCAAGAAGTACTCAGTTTTGAAATGAAGCAGCAGAATTTACTTATTGTTATCTTGACATTTTTATTGATTTGTAGGTATCAACTGGCAATTTTAAAAATATGGCTGACAATCAAAATGTTGAATTTTTGCTTTGACGTGGCTGTTAAAGTTTTGTGCAAATTTTAGTTCTTTTTTGTTTAAGTTTCTTGTTAGAGAGAAGTATTACCTCCCTCGTAGAAGGGGATATATTGTAATCGTGAAAAAATCACCCTCCAAGATTTTCAGATCTTCATATTTTAGGGTCCCTAGATTGACTTCAAATTTTGTTCAAAAATTAAGCTTCGTATGGGGATGATATGGACACGTGTTGGTAAAAATTCACTATAGTGAAACAAAATGACGTTCTAGTAAAAATATTTTTATAATGAATCCAAAATTATGAAATGTGATTATATATTAAGCATCAAAGATGAGTAAACAGAATGGGCAAAAGAAATAAAATATCTTGGATTTGTTTTAGATGACATACTTTCACTTAAAAAGCATTGTGAATGTATTGTGAAAAAAATTAGAAAAAAACTTTTAAAGAAATTTTGAAAATATTTGTTGATTTTTGATTTTGGAAGTATGGAAATATAAATAATTACGATGTGGAGATGAATTGATAAATTTTTGGCTTGAATTCAAGACAGTGGAACAAAAAAAAGGCCAAATACATTTTTTAAAAATCAGGTTAAAAAATCCTTTTATTCAATTGAAATTTTGCACAAAAATCAATTATGACAGGTAGAAACTGGTAAAATATGGGTACAAAACCCATGCGGTGGCAGAAAATGGCCGAATATTAAAATGTTTAAAAAATTAATAAATATCCTTTACTCAGAACTTCCATCGTTATTATTCCTTACTTTTATTAGGTGTAGTTAAGTATGACTATATTTATTTTTTTTAAGAACTATTTATATTCAACAGCAAAAGTTATGGTATGAACGGGGATTGAACCCACACCTCTGGATCACTTCCAATAAGCAATTCGTTAGAACTTGTACATATTCAAGCCCGCCAGTATCATATTCATGTTGATCCTGCCAAACATTATAGCCTTACTTTCCTGACTTGCTGTTATATAATAATTCTGCAGGTACAGTTAGCGTCAGATAAATCCATACGGTGTCAAATCAGTATAACCTCATTTAATGATATTTTGGTAATACAGACTTTTGTTTTTACTTGTTACTTAAGTTACAAACATCCAGATTGAGTGGTTTTAAAGGTATATTAAGGTTTTTTATGCAACTGAAAGATTTGTTTTATATTAGGTTATTTTCAAAGACATATATTAAATTCACTAATACCAAAATTAGCATACAATTTCAACTTTAACATACAATTTGAACAACCTGGGTCCTGGGCGCTCCTTGCCCTCCAAGCCCAAACTGTGACTGTGACTTCATATGATTACCTGATGAGTGATCTTAGCTATACTAAAGTAATTGGCAACTCTCCCGAGACACCAGCCATATTCTATTAGTGTAATTATGGCAGTTTCTGTAGCAATACTTACATGTAGCATGATTTGTGTTATTATTTTACACTTTACAAAGCAAGACTGACATCAACAAATGTCAATAATTAATTAATGTCACGTTGTGCTATTATAACTGTCAAATGCGAAAGGTAATACAGGTAAATAAAGGAAAACGAAGTACAATTTACAATGAAGCAATTAAATCGTACAGATTTATCTGTCGCCAACTGTACATATATAAATTTTGTTATCTTTCACCTTTCTAGACAAAAGGAGAGATTTCTTATTAGGGAAATTGGATAAAACCCATCTTTAAAGGGACTTAACTGGAAATTGCTTGAAGCCAAATATTCCTTAACCTAGTTGGCATCACTTTTCAGAAAGATCTTCGCTTGAATGATCACATCACCTCAATTGAGGTGAGGTATTCACCTGATTGATGATCCAAACATCACAAGGAAGCTTGCATCTCTATCTGTTTCACAGGTTTTTCTACGGATTCTGTTCTGATGATTTATCATTCATTACGCCCTTAATCATGCCGGTCAGGGAGACACAAGCATCGACTCAGATGCATCCCTTCATTGTACAACTGCAAATACCAAGGACCTCCCACTTTGTTCAGCCCTTTGTTCCCAGAGTGTCTTCTCATAATCTGCAAATCTTTAAATCCCTCCTAAATAAATTTTCCCTCTCCTCACTTAAAGCAACTTCGGTAGCCTAGTACTTAGGCTTCGGCCGTCAAGGTATGCTCGTAGATAAAAAATATATATCCCGATACATATACATGCACATAAATGCACACAAAGACAGGACAAAGTATAAAGTAAGGGTAGATTTATACAGTTCCGTGAAAAATTTGTCATTATGCTTCTGATGCAACTTTGAAGGTAAAAAAAAGGCATTGAGGCGGACATTGGTATACGTTTTCATTTAAATTTATGGCTAATCTTTAATCAATCATTAACATCGGGAGTATTTCCAAAATCTTGGAAAGTTTCGTTTGTAACACCCATCTTCAAAACTGGAGGAGACAAAAACAATGTTAGGGATTACAGACCCATCTCACTGGTTTCCCATTTTCCAAGAATATTTGAGTCACTTGTCACAGACTTTTTAACTTCATGTTTCACTAATGTCATTATCCCACAACAGCATGGATTTACAGGAGGACTGTCAGTAACTGCAAACCTCCTAGTGTATGAACGTGCAATATCGCAAGCCCTTGAGAATGGATTTTCGGTGGACTCCATATATACCGATTTTTCAAAGGCTTTCGATAGAGTACCTCATGCACTGCTGATTGATAAGCTGTCTAAATACGGAGTGTGTGGTTCGATGATCGTGTGGTTGTGTTCGTACCTTACGGGACGTAAACCGCCATCTTGCACCTCTCCTGTTTAACTTGTTCATCAACGATATTGTAACCTGTTTTCACCATAGTAATGTCCTGCTTTATGCAGATGATCTAAAAGTCTTTAGAGCAATTGATGGACATAGCGCTGCTGGGGAGATGCAGGATGATCTTCTGAGGCTCCAACAGTGGTGTGATGTGAATGGAATGACTCTAAATGCAGATAAATGTAAATACATACAGTTTTCCAGAAAAATTCAACCTAAGAAAAATAATTATTTATTGAATAATGTAACACTTACATATGTAGATAGCATTAAGGATTTGGGTGTAGTATTTGATACCAAACTGCCATTTGCAAGTCATATCGAGGCCTGTTGTAACAAGGCACTGAAAATGTTGGGTTTTGTGAAACTTACTACCAGGAATTTCTCTAATCATTAATGGCATAGAAATGGAGCGGGTTAGCATGGTAAATAATTTAGGGGTTGTCTTCGATTCTGAGTTTCGGTTTATCATTCATATTGATAATGTGGTCGCTAAAGCTTTTAAATTATTAGGTTTTATAAAGAGGCAGTGTTGGAACTTTAAGAACACTGAGGCTTTGAAATCTCTTTATTTCGCTTTGGTTAGAAGTAATTTGGAATATTGTTGTATGATCTGGGCCCCATATTACCAGGTTCACATTGAAAAGCTTGAGCGCGTACAGCATAAATTCGTAAATTTCTTATTGTATAAGTTGAGTGTTGACAAGTCAGACTTTGTATATGGTGATCGATTGAAATTGTTGGGTTTAAATGATTTAGCAACACGAAGAATGATTCTTGCATTGTGTTTTGGTCATAAATTGCTAAGTGACAAAATTGACTGCAACGACTTACTAACAGCTATTAATTTTAATGTTCCATCGCGTATTATGAGAAATAGTGACCGATTTGCTCTTAATTATGCGCGTACAGACGTCGGCAAAAATTCTCCAATTAATAATCTGATGAGGCTTTTCAATTCCCTGCCCACAGATTTTAACTTTGACTCTAGTCCATGTAACTTTAAGAAGAAGGTTCTAAACTTGCTGCGACCTTGAAATGTTTTATGTTTTACTATGTTTGTAATTACCATTGACAATGTTCTAGTATTTTTATATATTTCCACATGACTATTTTACTTTAACATTTTTACTTTCAAAATTGTTTTAACCTTAATCATAGTTTAGTATTAGATAGAATTAAATTTAACAATGATTTGTAGCACTATTTGGGCTCTGCCTGTAATGTGTACTGTTGATAAATTAAAAAATTAAAAAAATTAAATTAAATTAAATTAAAATAATCTGTGGACGCTGAGGGTATTATACACCTCCCTGGTAAGATTTCATCTTGAGAACAGCACTAGTGTTTGGTCACCTCACTTCTCAGTGCAGGTAAATGTCCTTGAAAGAGTCCAGAACAAATTTCTTTGCTATGCTGCCTTTAAACTAGGAATACCCTCGGAATCCATAGATTACTGTCAATTAAGGAATCTCCTTGGTCTTAAGTCTCTCAGTGATAGACGAAGAGTAAATGATCAAGTACTTATTTGTAATTTATTGCAAAATCATATTAAATGTCCTGAGCTCTTGTCCTTGTTAAGCTTTCCTGTTCCCAGTAGACATCTCAGGGTAATGGGAGTGCTTGTAGATGGTGTCACAGCTGCGGCCCAGCCATTGGCGGAAATGTTGCCATACCTTAATTTATTTCAGTGTAATGTGGTGCGTAATTCTTATGGTGTGATATTGGACTTGGTCTTGTGTGATATGTCCGAAATCAGTGTTAAGTGTGCGGAAGATTGTCTAGTTCCTGCGTTGGAAATAACCTTGCCTTGCGATGTGTCTAGTCCCAGTTTATAAGAACACGGGAGATAAATCGAATGTAGAAAATTATCGGCCAATCACCCTAATCTCTCAGATTCCTAAATTGTTTGAATCATTAATTAATGATCACTTAACTTTTGCTTTTAGAAATGTTATATCAACAAGACAACATGGGTTTGTGGGTGGTAGGTCGATAACAACAAATCTCCTTGTATATCAGGATACAATATTGCAGGCTTTGGAGAAAGGCTATTCAGTGGATTCAATATACACTGATTTCTCGAAGGCTTTCGATGGGGTAGACCATAAGATACTGTTAAAGAAACTAGGCAATTATGGATTGGGAGGTAAACTCATGGACTGGCTGAATTCATACTTAATCAACAGAAGGCAAATAATTAAAGTAAACAATTCATTTTTCTCCCATCCATACTTGGCTACATCTGGTTTTCCACAAGGGGCTCATCTTGCACCACTGTTATTTAATTTGTTTATTAACGATGCAGTTAACTGTTTTGAGCACAGTGAAGTATTGCTTTATGCTGACGATTTAAAGATATTTAGTTATATATTAGTATAAACTGTCTAATTTCGTCACAGTGGTTGCAGGATGATCTTCTGAGATTTGAAGTATGGTGTAGGGAAAATAGAATGAGCTTAAACATTAAAAAGTGTAAGTATATCCAATTTACCAGGAGCGTGTCACCAACTGTGAACACTTACTCTCTTGATGGTAATGAAATTGAATCTGTCAAGGTAATTCGTGATCTAGGTGTCTTGTTTGACCAAAAACTGACTTATGTTGAGCATATTGATCTGTGTTGTAATAAGGCTCATAAAATGTTAGGGTTTATTAAAAGACACACTCAAGATTTTAACAATCTGAATGCACTGAAAATGCTCTACATTGGCTTAGTTAGAAGTCACTTGGAGAGTAGTGTTTGTGTTTGGTGTCCATATTTCGCAATACATGTAAACCGGATTGAGCGCGTCCAAAATAAGTTCCTACGATATATAGCTTTTAAACTTAAGATTCCACTTGAAAATGTCAATTATAAAGATCTTCGAAAGCTAACAGGATTAACTACTTTGTCGCACCGTAGGAATAATTTTGACAAACTCTTTGTTTACAAAGTCATAACTGGTGTGATAAATAGTCCGGAATTGCTTGCGAGGTTTGGAATTCACGTTCCTGCTCGCTCGTTAAGATGCACCACTACTTTAGCCCTGGAACGCCATCGTACTTTGTATGGTCAGAATTCCAGTGTGAATAGGATGAAGGCCAATGCAAATAGCATTGAGCTAGATATATTTAATTGTTCTTTGTATTGTTTAAAACGGACGTTGTAATATTTTTAATTTGTAAAAGTGCAGTCATTGTGTATGTTTAGTGTTTTTAAGTATTTTAGTCTCTTGACATGGTTATTTTAATACTTACATGTTTTTTAAATAACTGATAGTTCAATGTTATTGAATTATATATAGTTCTGTTTTGACATTGTTTATAATATTTTGTATTTTTTTTTAGTAATGTATAACGAAAATATGATTGGGCAAGTCCCGTAATAAATAAATAAAAAAACTTACTGTTACTTGTACTGTTAAATAATTTTTACCTAAACCCTAAGTTAATTATATTTACATTATATTATTTAACAAATTTTGTAGCACTATTTGCAATTGGGTACAACCCATTTATGAATGAATAAAAAAAAAAATAAAAATAAATTTAGGCGCCGATGTATATTTTTTTCCCTGACATTGATACATCATTATGGAACTGAACGGACACTCATCAACCTTTACTCTATCAATTTCCGACTTATATGCATAAATCTAAATAGTGCTTCAACAAAAAAATGCCCTGTTTTAGGTACCTTCATAATTTGTGTTGAAATGTAGTTATAAATGTAATTCTTGGGATTTTAGGTCACAAGTATCAAAAAATCCACCACCACCACCACCAATCCATTTACGGAAAACGTCCGATCTCTTCAATTCGCTAGAAAAGGCATTGAGCCTTGATAGTGGGCCATCAAGGAAACTGGATAAGCCGCCACATTTTAAAGCTGAAATCATCGTAAACGGTGCAAATCAACTACCCAGTAGGCGAAAAATCAAGAGCAAGGCAAAACGAATTAAGGGCAAAAGTCTTAAACAGGAGGATAATATTTTGCCGAGTACTTATGTAACCTTTGAAACATTACCAGGAGAACCCCTGCAAATTACTAGGATATGTTCAAAAAATACTTCACCGCAGTGGAATTATAGATGTGAAGTTAATTTACCAATGGATCTGTTGACCAATGTGAGTATAGTTATGTTTTGAAAGCAAAGGACCATGCACATCATACATGTAATCTGGATTGACTTGATTTAAATCAGTTGGTTATTTTTAATTAAAATCACGATTTAAATCAAACAATGATTTTTTTAGTAATTTTTTTCCCTATTAAAACATAATAAGAAACCTATTCTATAAAAACCCATAAAAAAATTTAAAAACAGAATATAACATTACATATTCAGTTCGAAAGGGAAATGACTACATATATTTTAACAGGTAATTTAAACCAAAATGTCTTAAGTCCCGTCTTCAATCGTGATCGATCGCGCACAACCAACACCGTCTCTACTAGAAAGCCTTTGCCTTGCCATCGCAAGCTGGCAAAGGCATTCGTTTTTACACGTAAATTAGAACATTAGTAGTTTTTAACTATACACATATTTGTGTTAGTGGTCTTTTTTTTTGAGACTGGTGCTATAAAACTTTCGTCAAAATGTAAGTTTGTGGTAGTGAGGTTAACACTTGAATTCTAATAAAAAGTGGATTTTTAAAGACATATTTTAATTTAGAACAATGCCCTTTATTTGTTATGTACCTAATAGCAATGAAACCTCTATCCTAAAGGACCTAAGGTTCATTTTTTGGGTTTCCAAAGGACAAAGAAAGTCGAAAGAAGTGGCTTCATGCAATAAAAAGAGAAGGTTTTACTCCAACAAAAGCATTCATAGCATAACATAACTGTTTGCTTTACTGCCCTAACCTCTTCAGTAACCCAGCTATTCATATTAAATTTATGTGGCCCCAGTTTATTTAATTTTAGTGAAAAGCACAGGTTGTAAAAGTAAAGAAAAGTCTCATGTTTAGCTTTATTATATATATGGTTATACATCTGCACTCCCATTGAGACAAATCCCACTTCCACAATCTGAACCTTACGGTCAGAACACCCCATTTATTTCAAAATTAATAAAAATATTGTCTAAAGAATTCACTTTTCACGAGTTGGGCTGTGTATGAGCTAAGTGAAATGAAAAGAAAAAAATAGTTGTGTTAACATCTCAGTTTTACTATAACTATCATCTACTTTATTAAAATCTACATTGAAATCTCCCAGAACCAAAATTCTCACTTTGGCATTGAAACTTTCTGCCTAATTTAATACATGGTACATTAACAAAGTTCTCGATTTTTACAGACTCTGATAGCAAGAATAGAATCAATCTAAATTTATGTAACATTGTATATTTTATATAATTATTTTTCTTCTATTTTGATAAAATCTTATTGGCTTTTTAATATTGTATTAGTCTCTTTTTGTAGTTTAAATTGTACATACATATGTATGTATATATTTGTATATCTGTTAATTAGTCTGTGAATAAAAGTGTGATAAAAATGTAAATATTATTTCATTTTGTTAAAGATATTTGATATGTTGGTTTATCATAATAAGTAATAGAATATTACTTCAGATTAAGAAAATCCTTTCTCTGACAGGAAAGAAAAAGATTTTACAAAAACTAGAAAATTCATTAAAAAACTGGTTGTTTCTCTTTTCAGCTAATTTTGCCGAAGCAGTTTTTGTTGTGTAAAGCACTGTTTATGCAAGAAAGTGCTTTATATCATACATGTGTTAAATTTCTTTAAAAAAAAATCAAAACTATAGTATTTGAAAGATGGTAAGTAAAAAAAAAGCTAAAGGCTACTTTTATTCTATTTCAAATCTATTACTCAGTTTTTCAATACTAGTGTTGAAAAGTAAATAAAGCCCTACTGAAGACTTTGTGGTTGTATGAAAAATAGTTTACTATTTCTCCTACCTACCTCGTTTGACAATACTTATGAAAGTTATTCTGTGTAACAAAATTTTCCCAATGCTGATTTAAAAAAATACTTTTGTTGCTTACTATATTATATTTAAATAATTGACTAAAAGTACTTTTATAATTAAAAACAAGATAAACGTTTATTTAAACATTTTATTATATATAATTTGTTTTACGGACTATAACAAAAAAAAACATTTTACAGTTTTTTATTTTCACTTAAAAATAATATGTATCTACTTAAATAAAAAAAAATATATGTATAATCTTCTCCCTTAGGCCATCAATACTCCCTCCAGTAAATCCATGCTTATCAACCTAAAATGATGTGGGAGTAACATTGTATTTCATTTCGTTTTTTTTTTTCAAATATTCCGAATAGTTTTATATTCTTGCCCCCATTGTATGGTCTTTACATCTAAAGTGTTTCTTACTGAAAAGAATAAAAAAAGCTAGAGACAGCAGATATATATTCATTAGTCTGCAGAGTTCAGATCGGAAATAGCCAGTGACAATATTCAGATATTGCCATAGGTAGCAATTATTTGTCCTATTGGTTCAGAACCATTAGAGTCAATTATAAATACCTCACTTAGTAGTGGAAAATTTCCAACCACGCTCAAATTGGCCGTCGTTGTTCCTATTTATAAAAAAAGGAGACCGCCAAGATATTGGAAACTACAGACAAATATCGTTACTGAGTAGCTTCTCAAAAATCTTTGAACGAGTCATATATAACAGGATGCAAGAGTTTCTCAATAAGCATAGAATTATCGGACCAGAACAGCATGGTTTTCAAGCCAAAAAATCAGCAGAAACTGCATCGTTTGAATTAACCGACTTTATATTTAAAGAACGAGAGCGCGACCGCATTGTGATGGGCTTGTTCTTCGATCTATCTCGTTCATTTGACACTCTAAACCTAGTGCAAGAAAACGTGAAACGGCGAATTCGCTGATAGCATCATTTCTTGCTGAAAGAAAACT
>JAUTXW010000441.1:0-208070 GCA_030620095.1 Kuschelorhynchus macadamiae
ACAAACTGTTTCATAGTTATGATAAATTTTGTCCAGTTCGTTCAAAGGAATCATCTTTTTAGGAGTCTTTAAATATTTATTGTATATGTTATACACATCTCTTTCTAAAGAATTTATAAATAATGTATCACAATTTTGACCTCTATATTTTTCAAATTTAGAATAATTATCGTCGAATGAACATTTAATGTAATAGGCAAATGAATGTGGAATATGTTCATATTGTTTTAAGGTGTATGAAGTATTAGGATTTTTATCAACATTGTCATTATTTAAAGGCTTTAAAATGCATTCAAAATCTGCATACACCACGAAAGGAACTTTCATTTGTTTATGATAATTTACAAATTTCAAAATATTATCATATGAATAGTTTCCAAACTTATCTTTTATTAATTCTTTAGAAGGTAGGTTAATTCGTAAATGATCACAATCATAGCTATTGTGTTGTAATAAATTTTCTTCTGTAGGGAAATATTGTAAACAACCATCGCAAATATATTTTTTTATTCGATGAATAATAAAGTGGACCAATTACTTCATACCCCTTTTTAGGATTTATAATTTCTAATCCATATACATTAATAGAAATGTTATTTTTTTCTTCAAAAATCTTAATGTTCTTTAGCAACATTGGAAATTCTATACCTGACATATCCAAAACAGAAGAGTAGTGTGGGTAGGATGAAGTTTCAAAATCTAATCCGCTTGGTTGGTGAAGAGCAGACACAACTGCCCAGGCGAAGCAAAAGTTGTCATCATTCCTAATGTTGATCACAGCTTGACGTCTCTTGATCTCTTGAGGAAGTTCGATAAAAGATGAGGCTCTCAGCGGATTGTGCTTGTTAACATTAATTTCCAAATGAAGTAAATTCATCAAAGCCCATCCTGCAACGTAAAAATTAAAAAATTACTTTTTTGTTGCTGTTGTAAAATCGAAAATAAATTCTTTACCTGAATCTCTTTCTGCAAATTCGTCAGCTTTCTGGTCAATAATGGTGCAGATTTGCTCTAACAGTTCTTTTTTCTGATATCCCTGGCAAATGACTTGGAACGGCGCATTAAAAGATTTGACATCATAGCTGTCGCTGCTGGGGTTAAAATAGAAACCGAACAGTTCCATATTTAGCTTGATACATTTATGTTTCTGCAGTTCTTGATCTATTAGATGTGCAATTTTGTATTCCAAATGTTGAAAATACTCTTTCACATTTATGAAGTTTTGGTGTGAGGAAATCCTATAAGATATTATTCGTTCCCTGAATGCTGACTTGATAATTTCAACACCTTCCTCCAAGCCTATTTTGGAATTGTTCTTGTGCACACTAG
This sequence comes from Kuschelorhynchus macadamiae, assembly GCA_030620095.1. NCBI lineage: Eukaryota > Metazoa > Arthropoda > Insecta > Coleoptera > Curculionidae > Kuschelorhynchus > Kuschelorhynchus macadamiae. Next base: position 1,330 of record JAUTXW010000441.1, read on the forward strand.
ATCGAAGATGTCCACCCCATAGACTTTGGTTTATATTTTTCTTGCATTCTTTACAATATTTTACAATATTTGTAGAATCTATAAATTAAGAAAAAAATATTTTACAAAATATAACATGAAAAATAAAATGTTCTTACCTTTAACAAGCTTTGGTTTTTTCAACCAACTGTTGAGTTTTGTGGAATTTCCGTTAACATGTTTTTTATTATGTCGCAATAAATTATCCTTTCTAGTGAAGACTTTATTACATGTTACACACTTATGCATTTCTGAAGTTTTCTGGATAATAATAATAATAAAATTAATATTGTGCATTTCTATTTAGTTATAGTCAAATTTTGAAAAAAGCAATTGCATTTTTGAAGTTCTTTGTATAATAATAAAATTAATATTGTGCATTTTTATTTAGTTATAGTCAAATTTTGAAAAAAGCAATAGAAATTAATTGACTTTATGAATCCATTTCTTCAAATGAGTCAACTAATTTGTCAAAGGCCTGTTTAACATAATTCACCGTACTTTCGTCTCCCTTTTTAATTGTGATCAAATTAGTTAAATTTTGAATAGCGAAACCCAGACACTTAAGGTTTGCTATTTGTTTTTTATTTTTTTTATTAATTTTAAAATTTTTTTTAATGATAAATGATGGTTTCGAAATTGAATTTTGTTCAACTGGTGAATTATTAGGAGAAATATCCGAAGTTAAATTTGCATCAATTTGTTTTTCTTGCGGATCAGAATTTACAATAGCAAATGGTGAATTAATAGAAGATATAGCCGAACTTAAATTTTGATCAATTTGTTTTTCTTGCGAATCAGAATTTACAATATCATATGGTGAATTAGTAGGACAAATAGCCAAACTTAAATTTTGATCAATTTGTTCTTCTTCCGAATCAGAATTTTCACTAAACAAAAAGGGAGAGCAAATTGGTCTCGGAGAATTAATTGGCGATTTTAATGTTAAATAATTTGTATTAGATTTTTGAAAACAAACAATATCCTCATCGCTAGAATTTTGAGTTTCGTCAATGTCATTCAGTTCTTCAAGAGTTTGTTTAGTTTTTGTTGTAATTAAGTCCGATTTGTTGTCAATAATGTCATTAAGATCGTCAAGAGTTTCTTGTTGACTAGCTGTAAATAAATATTTTTCGTTGTTCTGTTTGTTGGCATTATTTTGAACTTGGCTATTATAAATAATTTCATTCAAGTCCTGAATAGTTTGTTGTTGACTAGTTGTAAATACGTCTGTTTCATTGTTTTGTTGGTTTGCAAAATTCTGCATTTGAGTACATGTGTATAAGTCAAAGTCATTGTCAATAATTTTGCTACTCGATGCCAAAAAATTGTCCATTATGAAAAAAAATCGTAATAACAAATAAAATGCCACAAATGTACATAAAAATGTCACCAATATATATAAGAATTAAATCTTGCCAAATAAAAATGTTAGAAATAAAAATAAAAATTGAAAAATTACCAAATAAACACAATGTAAACACCAGAAAACTCGCGAGCTCTGCACAGTGTGAATGCAGAAATCAATTGCATTCGTCTCTTCGCTGAGGCGATTTTATATGCAAAAGTTAATCACATGTGTCCTACTTAAAGTTGAACGACAATCTCTAAAAACCACTTTCCCAAGCCGATCAACTACCTTACCCCCCTCCCCCCCCTCCCCCCTCCCCCCCCCCCCTTCCCCCCGGACCCCTTAATTTCCGAGACTCAAATCCCGGCTCCCCAATTTCGGGCTACCCTCTTCAGGTTAAGTTAAGTTAGGTTAGGTTATGTTAGGTTGTTAGGTTAGGTTAGGTTAGGTTAGGTTAGGTTAGGTTAGGTTAGATTAAAAAAGAAGAAAAGAAAAAAGGAGAAGGAAAGAAAAAGAAGAAGGAAGGAAAAAGGAGAAGGAAGGAAAAAGGAGAAGGAAGGAAAACGGAGAAACATATAAAAAAGAGAAAGAAGGAAGGGAGAGAAAGAAGATAAGGTGAGGGTGAGGGGGGTTTAAGGGGGGCGAAGCCCCCCTTAGGGGGGTTGGCGGAGCGGGGAGGGGGCGAAGCCCCCCGTGGCCCCCCCCCCCCCCCCCCCCGAGGCAACTGACAGGGAAAGGGACAGTGAATAAAAAAAAAAAAAAAAAAAAAAAAAAAAAAACTTATGTATTGCAGGTAGTAAAAGTGGTGGTTGATGGGATATATACTTAAGAACATCCACTCGACGATCATACAGTAACATTCGCTGTAATATCAGTTGTCGCTATTATTTTAACGTATAACCAAATTTTTTATCAAATAAATCGATCTAAATCCAAAGTTCCTAACAATGGCAGAAAATATGAATGGAAACGCTGTCCAAATTGAAGAAAATAATATGGAGATCGCCGCTCAAATTGAAGAAAGAGAAGAGATTTTTAATAACTTGGAAGGCGATTCCATCACTTATAAACATTCATTTTTGGACAAGTCATCTAGGCTTGTTAGAAGATCATTCTTATGTAACATCGATATTAATTATATTGAAGAGGAGGAAGAGGAAGAGATGGAGGAAGATGATCAGGAAATTGACGAAGGAGTGGATATGGATGGACAATTACTAAATTTAGGAACCGAGGGTGACGTAAAAGTAAGCAAGTTTAGGGCTAGTGAATTATTTAATAATTTTGAAGAAAAAGATGTATGTGTTATACAAAGCTACTCTAAAATTGAAAGTCGAAGACTAGGAACATTTGCTATTTGCCTTCCTTGTAGTGCAATTCACATGAGATATTTACGGAGAGGGGAATCCGATCACGTGAGCTGCCACTACAAAAGAGCCTATGTTGTTAGTGCTTCTGATTTACATTGTGCTATTTGTAGGATACATCTTTTTATACTAATTCCTGAACATGCTTGCTTTTACTGCAACAAAAATGAAAAAAAAGAAATAGAAAATTATATTGTTAAATATTAATATTAAACATAGTTTGTAAATGTGATGGGTAGATTAGTTTAACAATATTAATTTTAAATATAGGTTAGGTTAGGTTAGGTTAGGTTTAATATTAAACATAGTTTGTAAATGTGATGGGTAGATTAGTTTAACAATATTAATTTTAAATATAGGTTATAAACGTAATGGATAGATAATGTCAAAAATATTAATTTTAAACTTAAATTGTAAAGATAATAAGAATACGTCAAGAATATTAATTTAAAAATGTCAAATGTTACTATAAGCGGTTATATATTTTCAGTGCTATATGCAAAATACTTCTTTTTATTCTAACATCTGACACTGTATTTGTAAATGAAATAGTTAATCATATGTAAAAAAAGTGTCGATTATGTCTACTGCCACTAGAAGCACTCATATATTAGCATAACATTTTGTTAACGCTTGTTTCTGTATTCAATTGAGTTTTCTCTTACTTGATGCAAATTATATTAATATTATTAGTATAATTAAAAAGTAGTAGATTAGGCTATGCCGGTCCGACAATCAAAACCGTCATTTTTACATGTAAATTCCCATAAGAAAATTTAAGATTCGATCTGCAAAAGTGGTGCCATTTTAGGGCGTGGCACTTTTTGTGTCAACCCATAACAATTGTTTTGTTATGTAATGTGAAAATTAGTATGTATTAAAAAACTTGTTAGATCATTGTTGTCGTTTCAATATAGGAAAAGGAAAAAATGTGTGTCAATTATTATATATATATTTACATTTACTTTTTTTACAAAATTATTTGTTACCAGAGTTTTCACAAACACAAATTATAAAAAAAATATTATCCTCTTTTTAAAATTACAACAAAATGATGTCTAATTACATCTTTGAAGATTTGTACCAAATAGTAATATCTAGTGCGACATACAGGACAATTGTTTACCATTATAGAACAACAATTTTCATCATTCCATCTTAAAATACATTTTAAACAAAAAATGTGGGAACATGTATTTGGTCTACATGAATCATAATATTCGATTATTTCAAAACAAATAGCACAAAACACTTTTTTCTCTTCACTCTCAGTTTTGTTCAAATTTTTTAAAACAATCCCATTATTTTCTTCTCGAACTAATGGTATATTTTCTTCTTGAACTCCTGGTATAATTTCTTCGAGGCTCTGAAGCGGAATGGATCGATTTCTTTCTCCAACTGATTCACTCATTTTATTTTAATATTATTATTAATAGATTTATTCAACAGATTTTTTTCTTTTAACAGTCACTCGTACCTTAACATACTAAAATGATCTTGATGCACCTATTTATAAGACTTAAGAATGCAAAATCAAATGTGGGAGAACAAAGAGAAAAAAATAAAAATATGATGCGAATGAGAATAAAAGGGGAGGAAGTTAAGAATGAGGGACATGAGAGAGAGGAAGAGGAGGAGGAGGAGGCGCTCCCATATTATAACTACTATCATGAACAACCTCTCTAAATTTTTAAAACGAATTCTAGAGAATATCATAAACAAAAGCGCTACTTACATTAAAGATTCCTGGGATTTCAAAGGAAAAATAAATAATTTTCCCGTACCACAAAATAATATTCTAATCTCACTTGATGTGGTCTCTTTATACACAAATGTACCAATAGAACTAGCCCTCCAACTTATTGAAAAAAAATGGTCTGAAATTAAAAAATTTACAGATATACCCATGGAAGAATTTCTAATTGCTATCGAATTAACTTTAAAGTCCACATTTTTCATGTACAAAAATAATTTTTATAAACAAGTAGAGGGATGCGCAATGGGTTCCCCTATATCTGGTGTGGTTGCACAATTAGTTATGGAAGAGTTAGAACGCAATATAATCGAAAAATTAGATATTCCTCTTCCATTCTTCTATAGGTACGTCGACGATTGTATAACCTTATTAATTCCCAGAGACAAATGCAATTATATTTTAAACGCCTTTAACAATTTTCATGAAAAGCTGAAATTCACTATCGAAACTGAAAACAATTCTCAAATAAACTTTCTAGATATGACATTACATAATAAGAACAACATTATCGAAACAGAATGGTATACAAAAAGCACATGGTCAGGCAGATATGTAAATTATTTTTCTCAACATCCAATGAACCAAAAAAAATCAGTTATTATCGGGCTAGCCGATAGAGCAATAAAATTAAGCAATGTAAAATATCAACCACAAGCAATAAGAAAAGCTAAAAATATCTTAATTCAAAATAGCTATTCAAAAAAATTAATTGACTCTATATTTAATTCTAGATTGCAAAAAATAAACAGCCCAAATCAAATTATACCAACCGAAAAAAATACAGATAAAAATAAGTTTCTATCAATCCCATACGTACAAGGCCTTTCAGAAAATAAAAAAACTATTTTTGATAAACATAATATAACCGTATGCCACAAAAGTTACACCTTCCAAAAAAAATTTTTTAGTTCTCTCAAAACCCCAACTCCAACCAATCAAAAGCACACACCATATATAAAATACCTTGTAAAGACTGTCCTGGAGTATACATCGGTCAGACTACACAATACCTCAAAAATCGCTTAAATGGGCATAAATATGATAAAAAAAATAAAACTTCATTAACAAAACATGAGAATGAAACATCCCATAAATTTAATTATAAAGACACACAAATCTTAAAAACTGAAATAAATCAGAAATAAAGGGAATTCTTGGAAATGATGTACATTAAAAAATACGAAAATTCAATTAATGACAAAACGGAAATTAAAAAATTAAACCAAATATATTACAACGTAATAAAATAACTGCATATATTCTGCAATTTTCTCGTAAATCTAAATTTAAATTTTAAAATTAAATGGCAATTTGCAAAAATAAAAAGATTGTTCAATTTTCTACATTTTATCTTAAATGAAATAATAATAGGTACACTAATTACAAAAATATAAAATAAATGCGCTCGTTCCACATACCAAAATAATAACAATATAAAACACCTTGTTTTTTAACCCAATAAAAACAATATATATGACGAGCAACAGCAGCAAAACGAAATTTAATTTCAGTCAGTCAGTAGTTTTAAGTATGTATATACTGTATTGTCACATACAGGGTGGTGCAACCAAGATGGGGTGGACGATTGTGGGCAAACGGAGAGGAATTTGAAAAAACATTTTTGGGATATGATTGATAGTCAAGAACGCTGTGTTTTAAAATTATACCCATTATACAGGGTGGTCTGAAAAGTTCGTGGTGAACCAAACTTGTGTTTTTTTAAATGGTACACCCGGTATATTATTATTTTAGTTGATTCTCCTATTCGTTACGATCATTTTAATATGAGGTTTGTTGGGTCTAAAATTTATATCAAGGGAATGGGACGAGGTTAAAGTGGAAAAAAGGGTTATACTCCGGCCATTTTTTGCAAACAATTGAAGCAGGTATGGAAAAACCAAATATTCTATAAAATGTATTGTATCTAGGATTACAATAATCGCTTGTAAGTCGTTTAAAATTATTTACTGTTATACAGGGTGGTCAAGTTTTGCAAATTTACCTTGGATTGAATTTTTTTAAATGGAACACCCCATATATTTTACTGTCATATTAAAGATAACATCGCCAGCTTTCAGAAAATACCCTATTTGATATCTTTCTAACCAACATTTTTTTAGTAAATTAACCGTGAAACCAAAATTTACTCATTCTAACAGAAACGGTATTATTTACGTTGCTTAAATTGACTACCTATAATATAAGGAGGCCATGATATAATCATAAATGAAAAGAAAGATTGACATTCTTGTCAAAACCGCAAAGTGTCAGAGAATTGGCATCAATTACCATTGTTTTTTGACGATAAGCCGAGAAATTGTTAAGTAACAATGAGTTTGAGTACTCCAGAGTTGATAAACATGACTTTTATGTTAGGCGAGTGTCAAAAAAACCCTTTACTAGCAAGCAGGGTTTATGCGGTACGATATCCCGATGCCGAAAAAAACCAAGACCTGAAGCTTTTGCAAGTTTATTAGAGAGGTTTCAAGAAACAGGCAATGTTGCTTTTAAGAAACGTAAAGTAATTAATAAACCAGTTACCAATGAAGATAATGCTTTGACAGTGTTATTAACAGTGCAAGAAAATCCCCACACAAGTACCAGGGAAATTGAGAGAGCTACTGATATTGAACGCACTAGTATTAAACGGATTCTGAAACAACATAAATATCATGCCTACCACATTGAATTACACCAAGAACTGTATGATCGCGATTACGTCCAACGACAAGGGTTTTCAATTTGGTTTTTAAACACAATTTGGGATAATCCAGGTTTTGTAGATAGGGTGCTGTTTTCAGATGAAGCAACTTTTAAAAGCAACGGCTTGGTTAACAAACTTAATATGCACTATTATTCAACCGAAAATCCACATTGGATTCGTCAGGTGGACCATCAAAATAAATGGTCAATTAATGTTTGGGGAGGTATAATTGGCTCTCATGTTATAAGACCATATTTCTTTGAAGAGCATTTAACGGGAGAAGTCTATTTAAATTTTTTGAGAAATGAATTGCCCGTATTGCTCGAAGACTTACCTTTAATGTTAAGAAATTCCTTATGGTTCCAACATGATGGAGCACTCCCGCATTACCATAGGCATGTAAGACATTTTCTCAATAATTGGAAAGGAGAGCATTGGATTGGGCGAGGTGGACCAGTTAAGTGGCCTGCGAGGTCACCCGATTTAACGCCACTAGATTTCTTTTTATGGGGACATGTTAAAGAAGAAGTTTATAAAGAGGTTCCAACCACAGTGGAAGATATGAAGTTGAGAATAATAAGCAGTTTTCGCAACATTTCAGACCTGACTTTGAGAAAAGTGAAACTTTCATTTATGGATAGACTCGAAATGTGCCTTCAGCAAAACGGTGGTTTAGTTGAACACCTTTTATAAGTTTTAATTACATTGTTTTTGTTGATTTATATTAAATTTATTTTTTTTGTAAAAAAAGATCTGTTATTAATACTGTCAAAGCATTATCTTCATTGGTAACTGGTTTATTAATTACTTTACGTTTTTTTGAAAGCAACATTTCCTGTTTCTTGAAATCTCTATGATAAACTTGCAAAAGCTTCTATCTTGTTTTTATTTCGGCATCGCATCATCAAAGAACAATATTTATTTATTTACTGATGACAATATTCTGACACTTTGCTGTTTTGACAGGACTGTCAATCTTTTGTTCAATTTATGATGATATCATGGCCTCCTAATATTAAATTGTCAATTTTAACAACCTGAATTCAGAGTGATTCGTGTTAAAATGAAGAAATTTTAATTTCACAGCTAATTTACTGAAAAACTGTTGGTCAGAAAGGTATCAAATATGGTATTTTCTGAAAGCTAGTAATGTTATCTTTAACATGAAAGTAAAATATACAGGGTGCTCCATTTAAAAAAATTCAATCCAAGGTAAATTTTCAAAACTTGACCACCCTGTATAACAGTGAATAATTTTGAACGACTTACAAGCGATTATTGTAGTCCTAGTTACAATACATTTTATAGAATATTTGGTTTTTCCATACCTGCTTCAATTGTTTTCAAAAAATGGCCGGAGTATAACCCTTTTTTCCACTTTAACCTCGTCCCATTAAATTTTAGACCCAACTAACCTGATATCAAAATGATCGCAACGAATAGGAGAATCAACTAAAATAATAATATACCGGGTGTCCCATTTAAAAAAACACAAGTTTGGTTCACCACGAACTTTTCAGACTACCCTGGATAATGGGTATAATTTTCTACTTGACCCAATTTTTGTTTCAGATAGAGAACTTGTTTCAAGCCATGTTACGATCTATCCGACCACAGAATGGTTTATTGCGGTTTAACTATAAATAAAGTTCGTGTTGTACCTAAAATTATTAATTTTCGGTCTTATAAATTTTTTTTCTACCACAATTTTTGTCAAGACTTGAACTATCTGGAATGGAATAATATTTTTTATGTAAATAGTATAGATGACAACATTAATTTATTTAATACCCTTAATTTAGATTTGTTTAACCGTCTTGCCCCAATTAAAGAAATTCTAATAACAAAGCCTAAAGTACCGTGGCTTACTGAAAACCTTAAATTATACATGAAACAGAGGGATCGGGCTTTACAGACTTTTAAAAAAACAAGTGATCCAGATGATTGGGTAGCTTATAAAAGGTTAAGAAATTTCACACTATCGGTAGTGAGACGAGAAAAAAAAGGTATCTTGCTTCACTGTTTGTTGATCAAAACCACTGTAAAATTTGGAGGGCATTAAAAGATTTAAATGCCTGCAATAAAAAGAATAAAACCATCCCCGAAAATTTGCAGAATCCCAATTTAATTACTGATTATTTTGGACCTTTTTTGCAGAATTTATTAAATTTTGATAATAGAATTGAGTTCTATGGTAATAATCTTTTTAAAAATAATATTAGTTTTTCTTTCAAGTTGACAACAGCTGGAGAGGTACATTTAGTGTTAAAAAATATTAAAAATGATGCTGCGGGTGTAGATAGCATTAAGGCATCTATGCTGCAGTATTGTAGCCCTTTTATTGATATATATATATATATATATATATATATATATATATATATATATATATATATATATATATATATATATATATATATATATATATACAGTGTGAATCAGCCAAATGGAATAAATTCGATAATAAATAAATGGGGGCGTGTTCGGAAAAACGCTTGGACCCGTCGATTGGTATTTTTAGTTGCTCATTTTCTCCAATAAAATTTTTTTATACAGGGTGTGTCCTGTAACAGTGGTCAATGCCAACTTTCTTATTTCAAATGCAACACCTCGGATATTATTTAATTTTTGGATTCTTTAGGAGATTCTAAACATATTTTATGTTCAATGTCCTATACCTATCTTCAACTATTTCGGCAATATTAAGTGTTTTCAAATTTATTGCAAAAATTAATATAAAAAAAATAAAATTATTTATTTCTTCATAATAATAAACTTTTGAATATGCTCTTACCGATCTAATCGCAAGCCTTATTCGTCTTCTTAAGTCAGCTAAGTCGAGGGGTTTAGTTTTGTATACAACATTTTTAATATGTCCCCATAGGAAAAAGTCTAATGGCGTCAGATCAGGGGATCGCGCTGGCCATTCTATCGATCCTCGTCTTCCTATCCATCGATTTGGAAATATTCCGTTGAGGTACTGCCGGACATTAATTTGGTAATGGGGCGGTGCTCCATCTTGCTGCAACCATATCATATTCGCTGGAACTTGTAGGTTTGCTGGATCCGGATACAAATTTGTCAAAGTTGACACGACATTATTTTGGAGCAGTGCTAAATAATTATCGCCATTCAAATTGCCGTCAATGAAAAAGGGGCCTATGATATGATCCCTAACAATTCCTGCCCAAACATTAACCTTTTCAGGATATTGAGTATGTTCCTCGCTGAACCAGTGAGGATTTTCCCTAGACCAATAGCGGCAATTTTGACGATTTACATTACCGTGAAGTGTAAAGGTGCACTCATCCGAAAACAAAACATGTTCTAATTGAATAACATTGTTATCTAACATAGCCATCATTTGTTCACAAAAATAAGTTCTCCTATCATAATCGTCTTCCATAAGCTCCTGAGTAGGTATCACTTTATAGGGATGCATTTTATTTTCTTTTAATGTTCGAATAATCGACGAATGGCTAATATCGAACATTGCGGCGGCTTGTCGACTAGAAATATGTGGGTTTTTCTCAAACTCAAGCATAATATCCAATTTAGTATCATCATTTATTGAATTGGCAGCTGCTTTTTTTATCTGCCTCACATGTCCAAGCTCGCGAAACTGCTTTTCTATTTTACTAATTGTCCCTTGGGATATATGCGGCAAATTTGGAAATTTTTCATGAAATAAGCGAGCAACTTCCACTTGTGTTCGTGAGTTAACACCACCGACGGTTTCCCTTTTTAAAAAGTTTTATTTTTCTAAAATATTGTAAGTACAAAATATATGTATTCAAAATGGCTTATTCTGACTGACTGACTCGGCTCCGCTGAAGCGTAATATTATAACAGCCTCGTTGACATAGGATCCGCTGGCTCAGCAGTTCTTGGGGATGGAACGTGACATAACTCCTCCCTCCTCAGACTTAACTACACCTGGTATGGGGTAGTTCAATTGGTGGGCGGCTAGTTTCTGGCTGGGTGGTTGTCTTCTTGAAGAACTTTCTTTGAACCATCACTTTGCACAATGCATAGCCGCATAGTATAATTAAAATAATGTAAATTATAATTGTCCATAAGCTGGGTAATTTTGAGATTTTGTCAAAAATAATTCGTGGTTGGATTTTTGAAATCTTGTTCTTTAGTGCATGTAATTCATCTAGCTTAATTTTTTGCAAGTGAATGCTTAAGTTCAGTAGTGGTAGGTATGGCTGCGTTTTTTCAAAATCAGGAAAGATTATTGGCTGTTTCTCGAATTTGGTTGGACTCTCGTTGTTGATTAATGATATTCCATCAAATTTGGCTCGGCAACCGGTCGGCAGAGTAACTAAGTAACTTCCGTGTAACTTCTGATGTTATTCTTCCTGGGAACATTTTATGTCGATGGCTGTACTTCTAGGAACAATGAGTAACCATTTATTAGAAGTATCTAGTTGGTTTGCGACTGGTCGTGTTACAGTGACGTCAACTTGTTTACATGTGGAGGTGCTTGTACTGGGCTGTAACAGCTGAACTTCACAGGGACTCAATTGGTCTATTTCTTTCAATTCTTCATTTTCGCAGATAAACAGATTGGGCTGTATTTAATGTACGTTTGAACAGAGTTTTTTAAGTGCGGCCAATAGTATTTATCTTTAATTCGGTTTAATGTTTCATCAATGCCGCGATGATTGGTTTTTGATTCGTGATAGTTTTGTATTATTTCGGGAATGCTTTGCTTGTCGGTGACGTCTATCAATTTATTTAGACATCTTTTGAATTTTAAAGATGGCCATTTAAATGTTTTTCGAATGACCTCACAAAATGGCTCGTATATTTCCGGTTCTTCGAAATATAAGTGGTATTGCTTATCGGGAATTATTAATTCTTTAACAAAAGTTAATATGTCCTGGTCAAAGTTATTTTCGGATATTTGAATACTGATACGACGTTTTTTCTCAAATAAAATGGTAGTTTTTGGTTTTGCTGGGGAATGCAGTACTGAAGAAATAATTATTTGGTTAGAACCATAATTTACGGGAATATCGCAGATGGGGATTCCTACTATAGGATCTTCGCTTTCGTTGGTGTGTACTGTCATATTTTCATCAGGTGTTTTGTCGTCAGCTGATTTATGTGCTCTCATATCATTGACCTGTGCGAGGTCATTATCATCAGCTTGTGCTACGGTAGACATTTGGTCTAGATTTTCTTCTTCCCTTAGGTTTTCTTGTAATTCTCGGTTAAATTCTTCGATATATTGTTTTAGTGGAAAGTCTTCCGTTGTCTCTTTTGTATGCATTTCAATTCGAGAAAGAGCATCGGCGTTTGTGTTTAATTTACCCTCTTTGTATATTATGTTGTAATCGTACTCGTCTAGTTTAATTCGCCATCTTAGTAATTTAGAGCTAGGATCCTTTAAGGAGAAAAGCCATTGAAGTGGCTTATGGTCAGTTATTAAATTTATTTTTCTGCCAAATATGTACGGACGAAAATACTTGGTGGCCCAGACAATTGCCAGGAGCTCTTTTTCGATTGTCGAATAATTCCTTTCGGAATTATTTAGTGTCCTTGATGCGTACGCTACAGGCAGGTCTTGTCCAATTACACCCTGTGAGAGGACACTCCCAATACCCACGTTACTTGCATCTGTGGTTAAGTTAAAGGGTTCTGAGAAGTCTGGGTACTGTAGTATAAGTTCATTTACTAGCAAATTTTTACACATATCGACACATTCTAAGAATTCTTTATTATGTTCTATAGTGGCACCTTTTCTTAAACACTTAGTAAGTGGCTTTGTTATTCCCGCGAAGTTCTTAATGAATCGCCTATAATACCCTAACAATCCTAAGAAACCCTTAATCTGTTTCGTTGTTTTAGGAATCGGAAATTTTTTGATAGCTTCTATCTTGTCCGGGTTTGGTTTAACGCCATTTGCTGTGACTACATGGCCAAGATACGCTACTTCTTTTCGCAAGAATTCCGATTTATCTAATTGGATTTTAAAATTAGACTCACGCAGACGCTGAAAAACACTTCTTAATCGTTCTAAATGTTCTTGAAGTGATGTAGAAAAGACTATTATGTCATATAGGTATACTAAGCATTTTTCGTTCTGAATTCCGCGAAGAATGTTGTCCATTACCCGCTGAAACGTTGCGGGGGCGTTTTTCAGCCCGAATGGCATTCGCAAAAATTCATAGTGCCCATTCTCGGTGCTAAACGCCGTTTTTTCAATGTCACTGTCGTGTACTTGAATTTGATGAAATCCACTAGCCAAATCTAAGGTTGTAAAATATTGGCATTTGCCTAATTTGTCTAATAAGTCTGTAATATTAGGGAGAGGATAACGATCATCAAGGGTCTTAAAATTTACACCCCTATAATCTAAAACTACCCTATATTTAGCCACCCCCGAGGCATCTGCCTTCTTAGGGACCACCCAGATGGGTGAGCTCCACGGAGAACTACTAGGTTGTATAATTTTTTGGTCTAGCATCTTTTTTATTTGGTTTTCCACCTCTTTTTGTGTATAAAGGGGTAGCGGTATGATTTTGTATACACCGGTATCTCATCTGACGTTCTAATTCGATGTTTTATTTTTCTAGTGAAAGTTAACGGGTCGTTTTCATTATAAAATATGTCCGAGTATTCATGAATTAATTTTAAAATTTTAATTCTTTCTTCATCATTTAAATGGTCTATGCGAAATTTAGAAAAATCTAATTTCGATTTGGGACAGTCATCAAAGTTATTTAACTCGATCTCACGTAATTCATTTGAATTAAACTTTTCCACGGTAATCGTCTCTGAGAGATCTAACGTTACGGGCTCGCAAGTGTTATTTAACACTGTTGTTATCGCAATGCCTTTTCTCGCAACTGATAAACACTCCGGTATCTCGCAGTTATGTAATTTTTGATGAGGTATTATTATGTCACCATTTTTTATGGAAGTCTTGATTTTTATAACTTGCTCGACACGAGGCGGAATTGTTATACAATGTATTTGATTTTGTGTTTTATGAAATTGCAATTTAACGCGCGCATAAGGTGTTTCTAGGAATCCCTTATGATAGTCAAGGTTGGCTTGCAAAAGTTTAAGATTGTCGAGTCCTAGGAGACCGTCGAACACATTGTGGAATTTAAAGAGATAAAATTTCATATTCTTGTTTACGGGTAAATTAAATATTTTTGATGAAGGTATAAAAGCGCTGTATTGATGAGCCGATTTTTGGAATACTGTTGAAACCAAAAATGAGTTATTAATTATACAATTGGGATATAATTTTTTGGCAATATTTGGGTCGATAAATGATCTAGTCGAACCTGAATCTATTAGTATTTTTAAATTTGTTTCGGGAAATACCATATAGGAGAGTTCGCTAGAATTAGACATATTAAATGAAATTACTTCAGTTAAGTCTTTTTGTCTTGTTGCGTCGGGTTCCGAAAATTTTCCTTTTCGGTTGTTTCTTCATAAGAATATTGTTCAAGAAGCGCGGTATTATATATGTCAGATTGGACATTTGCTTCCTTATATTCATTATTTACATAAGAATAAGAATTATTTTGGTCATAATATTGATACTGATATTGATCATTTTGATTATATTGGCTATCGTCATATGAGAGTTGCTCTGGTTGGTATAGATCTTGAGTTTCGGCGTTATAGACCTCTTCAAAAACTAGTTTTGGAGGGTTATAATTTGATGTGCTAGGCAAGGGTTTAAAGACCGACGTCTCTATCCCCGACATAGGCGTGGGTGTTTGTAATTGTTTCTGTTGGTTTGGTTTAAAAACGTTTGTTCTGTTGCCAGGTTTGCCGAAAACTTTGCCGAAAAATATTTTGGTTGTGGCCTATTTGGGTTTGGGCGCACATTTATAGGTTGTGTTGGAAAGCTGGGTCTAAAAGCGTTGTGTGGTGTTTGCGAATTAAAAGGCCGATTTTGGTTTATTGCGAAATTGGGTTGAAAACTATTAAAATTATGTTGCATGGGCCTAAAATTACTATTTTTTGGGATTGCTGGACTAGATTTGGTTTGATTCTGAAAATAGTGTATATTGTATTCTTGGGTTACAAATTGCAATGCTTGCATTAAGTTTTCTGGCCGCATACACCTTATGGTTGTACCAAGCGGTTCTTTTAGCCCTGATAAGAAAGTTTTAAGAGCAAGATCATTATATAGCTCGCGTTTTAAATGTTTCGCAGATATAGTATTTTCATGTGAATCTATATATGAACATAACAGATTTAAAATGTGTAATACTCTATCATAGAAATCATTAGGCTTTTCATTCGGTAATTGTTTCATCATAACCAAGTCTCTATTTAAACAAGCTTCATCTCTATGATCCGCAAAATTACGACGCAGGGTGTCCTTCAGACTTTCCCACGTACCAACATTTTGAATATTTGCAACTAATTTTGCATGGCCAGTAAGTTTCCCTATTATAGAGTTAAGTAAATAAATGTTTTGAAAATTTTGTGCATTATTCGTATCATAAAAACTATCGATAAGTGATTGGCAAGTTGAAAGATACCTATTTAAATCATTCGGATTTCCATCAAAAACAGGGACACAATTTAGGAACTCTGGCTTAAATTGAGCCATATTGCTTGTAATTAAATTATTTATTGATTGATTATTGATATCTAAATTTGTAGATTCTAAATTTTCACTAATATTATTTGAGTTTGTGTTTGTATTTAAATCTAATGCCTCTAAATTTGTATTAGAAACAGAGTCAGTTGAAGGTGTCGAAATTTTTAAACCTTGTAATTCCGCGGCAATATTTTCAATAGACATCAAGAGTAAATCAATTACACTTACAGAAGTATTTGAAGGGCAACTCTGGTCATTTCTATAAGGCAAGCTTTGGTTGGGCGATTGAGGTCCTTCCCCAAATCTTTGTCCTTGCGAAGACAGGCGATATTGGTCCTATCCTCCGTTGGTCAGCTGTTCGATGGTAATCCACAGTTCTGCGATAGATTGGAAATTTTCGATGTTCGGAAAATTTCACTCTGCTTCAAGCACCTCCGACAACGTCACAACAAATTGTTCTTTTCCGGTTAATCCGTAGAAACGGAAAAATCAATACAGTCGATATGTATCGATTTCCGAAAATCCGTTCCGACTGCGCCAGTTAACTAACACCACCGACGGTTTCCCTTTTTAAAAAGTTTTATTTTTCTAAAATATTGTAAGTACAAAATATATGTATTCAAAATGGCTTCTTCTGACTGACTGACTCGGCTCCGCTGAAGCGTAATATTATAACAGCCTCGTTGACATAGGATCCGCTGGCTCAGCAGTTCTTGGGGATGGAACGTGACATAACTCGTGTGTTATCTCCATAACCAATCATTTGTAGAATTGTTATTTTATGCATTTCTGTTAAATGAACCATTTTTCTGATATTAGGTATTATGCAGTTAACGAAATTCAAAAGACTATGACACTGACACTGACAACTACTGTCTTGCAAAGAGAAAGGCCAGGCATTTTACACAAAAGTAAACAAAACTTAAAAGTAAACAAAAACTGGCTCTTTTTGTTCCATATCAATAAAAAGGAACGCTAAAATGGTTTTTGCTTACATTCTTAATATGAAGACCTAAATGGTAAATAAGTATTGAGTGTGTTGTAGCGAATTTTTGTAATCAAATAAATAGTTCAGTAACCAGAGCCACTTTCATGAATAATATTAAATTCGAAATAAATAAAATAAAAATAAATTTGAAAACACTTAATATTGCCGAAATAGTTGAAGATAGGTATAGGACATTGAACATAAAATATGTTTAGAATCTCCTAAAGAATCCAAAAATTAAATAATATCCGGGGTGTTGCATTTGAAATAAGAAAGTTGGCATTGACCACTGTTACAGGACACACCCTGTATAAAAAGTTTTTATTGGAAAAAATGAGCAACTAAAAATACCAATCGACGGGTCCAAGCGTTTTTCCGAACACGCCCCCATTTATTTATTATCGAATTTATTCCATTTGGCTGATATATATATATATATATATATATATATATATATATATATATATATATATATATATCTTGTTCATATTATTAATCTCTGCATAGAAAATGGCTACTATCCTGACCAATGGAAGGTCGCAATAGGTAAACCAATACCGAAAACATCATGTGCATCCGAAGTCAGTGACTTAAGGATTATTAGCATTTTACCAACCCTCTTTAAAATTTTTGAAAAAAATTTGTACAACCAACTGTATACCTTTGTCTTGTTTAATAAAATTTTACCAGATTTGTGGTTTTAGAAAAAAGTTAGTACTTCGGTGGCTTTATCTATGGTAGTAGATGACGTTTTAAGAGCTTGGGATCAGCAGAAATGTGCCGTGCTAGTACTTCTCGATTTTTCTAAAGCTTTTCATACCTTAAACCAAAAACTTCTTTGTTCCAAATTAAAATATTATGGCTTTGAGGATGCATCCCTTAATCTTATTAATTCTTGTTTTGAAAACAGGTTTCAAAAGATATATTGTGCAAATAAATTCTCAAAACAAATTTCGATTCTCTCTGGTGTGCCTCAAGGATCAATATTGGGCTCTTTACTATTTCTTATTTATACAGCTGATATTCTGAAATCTATAAAATATTTCCAAACACAAGCATATGCTGATGACACTCAGCTTTACTATTCTTTTAATATTCAAGATTCCCTACAAGCATCAGATTTAATTATGATTTAAACAATTTGAAAATAATGTCGTCCGAGCAAAGCTTACAATTAAATCCCACAAAATCTTTAGTTATTTTTTTCCGAATTAAAAATCAGGTAAATAATTTAAAAGAAGGGTTTAATGTTGCTCTGGATGGTAAGACATTACCTATAGTGGAGTCAGCAAAGAATCTTGGAATTATTATAGACTCAAATTTAAGATTTAAAGAACATGTTAAAAAACTCATGCAAAAATCATTTTAAATTTTAAAAATTTTGTACAATAACAGACACATCCTAAATTTACTTTTACGCAAAAATCTGTGCGAATCCTTAGCTTTATCCAACTTTAATTACTGTGATTTTATGTATGGTAACTGTATTGATATTTTGGATAAAAATAGAATCCAGAAGGTTCAAAATTCCGGTTGCATATATCACATACATTTGAGCAACTTAAATGGTTAAAAATAGACAATCGCAGACTTCATCATATGGCTGCTTTTGTATTAAATATTTTAAATAACCCGGATGCATCTGTTCTATTCTAAAATAAATTGGTCCCTCGTAATATTATTCATGACAGGACTCGTTTTACCAATCATTTAACTATGCGTCACCATCGTTCAGCCATGTTTTAGAGGTCATTTACGTATAATACCGTTAAAACATATAACTATTTGCAACATAACCTTATCTCACTTAATGTAACTCAGTTCAAAAAACAATTTAAATTTTTTTTATTGACATTTTAAAGTACTTAAAATCTTTAATGTCACAATTTCAAATTTCTCTTATAATTTAAGTTATAACTATGCAATTACTTGTGAATTATTTTGGATATATTGATTTTATCTATATTTGTTATATATTAGATTTTCATTTATTTATATACTTATACATTTTCTGCATTACTTTGGAGGTTAATATAAAAGTATAAAAAAGCTTATTTATTCATTTATTTGTTTAATTATTGATTGAGACGCTTTTATCAAGTTTCTAAATGTCATTCTCTTTTGTAAATTGCTTATTGCTGTTTCCACTTCTTAGTAACTCTTAACATTTTATACATGTCACACGTGCCTTTTAGACCCCCTCTCCCCGAAATGGAGTTCTGGTTTGTACCCCCTCGAATTTAATTTCTAACTATGTATTAAAAAATACACTTTTTATTAATAAAACACTTGAAACGCACCAAAACACTTCTAGTCACACACAAGTACAAAAAATATCAAATTCATTTCTTTACTAAATGCCTAACCTAATCCAGGAAAAATATACTATTTTTTACACGAGTGTAGGTGGCGTTGTTGCACTTCGCTTTTATACATTCTAGTTAGGAGTTTCAACTAAGTGGGTACTTATTTTTTGAAATAATATTTTTTTGTTTTTTATTTTTTTGAGAAATAAAAATACTGTAGACGAAATATATGCGATATTATATTTTCACACAATATTTTTTTAGTTATGTCTAATGTATGTTCATTATTGTTTACTATATCAACACCCGAGAATAAACAGATCTGACAACATGAGCGACACGGCGTTTATATATAATGTAAAGTAATATTGGCTCTTAAAATAATCATAATTGAAGGCTTAACGATGGTCTAAAAAGTATATAATTACCAAAAGTAGCATTCGTAAGGAAATGTTTCCTAAAATGTTATGGTGAGAATTTTTTGTTTAATAATATTTTACCTAACCGTTTTCTTCTTTATTGTTCCTCATTTATAGAGGCCAAGCTATTAACTGCAAATTCAAAGTAATCCCAGTTTTTGAAACATGTTAACTTTAGATTATTTAGCTCTGTTTTCGAATAATAATAAACCCTTCGAAATTATACTTACCTTAGTTTATTATGGGCGTCAAGTAGTATATTGATGTCAAAGTCTCTCCATTCGCATGGCACTGTGAGTGATTCGCATTCTCCTTTGCTTTCGCACCCTATATTCTTCTCTGATGAGCCAGAACATGGGAGAGAACACCAGTCCTTAAAAGAACGTATGCCAGATTTTCGAGTTCGGTGAATTTTAAATTTGTAGCTATATCTTAGTCGTATGGATGTACACAGGCTTATTATAACACACAGAAAAATTATTCCTAAGCAAATTTTCATTTTAAAACTCTGTCAAGTCATTCCATGTGTATTAGTGACGTTAATGACGTACGACAAAATTAGACAATTTAACAAGCTATTAAATTTCGATTCAAAATAAAGCAAGAAGCAAACAAACTTATTACATTTTGTAAATTAGTAAGATTTACATAATTGTTAGTGAATTATTTTGCTTTTTATGATAAAAGCTTGGTTATAATAGCTGTTCTGTTAAAAGGGTTTTTACCTATTTTTACCAATGCACTTTTAGAGATAGAAAAGTTTTAAATCTGAAGGTTGTAGGGTCTTGTCCAACACCGTCTCTACTAGAAAGCCTGGAAACGGCTTTTGACATCTTGGGATGAGTCACAACTAGTTAATTTTTGTAGTTAACTGCTATCTGTAAATTTGTTTACGGCGTGTTTTTTGCATTTGTTTTTACAAATAAATTAGAACATTACTACTACTACTATTTCTGTACATATTTGTGTGTGCTATAGGTTTGAGACTGGTGCTATAAGACTTTCGTCAAAATAAAAGTTTGTGGTAGTAAACTTAACACTTGAATTCTACTAAAAAGTGAATTTTCAAAAAAATATTTTAATTTAGAACAATGTCCCTTTATTTGTTGTGTACCTAATTGCAATGGAAACTATCCCAAAGGACCTAAGGTTTATATTTTAGGTTTGCAAAGGATAAAGAAAGTCGAAGGAAGTGGCTTCATGCAATAAAAAGAGAAGGTTTTAATCCAACAAAAGCATTCATAGCATAACGTAACTGTTTGCTTTACTGCTCTAATATCTTTAGCAACCCAAGGATTCATATTAAATTTATGTGGCCCCAATTTTTATTTAATTTTAGTGGAAAGCACAGGTTGTAAAAGTAGACTAGATAAGCTTCATACACATTTTTCCAACTTTCTTGTGAAAGGTAATTATAAAAGGTTTGATGATTATCTTGATTATATATACATTTATACATATTCTATTCTGTACTCCCATTGAGACAAATCACACTTCCACAATCTGAGCCTTTCGATCAGAACTCCCCATTTACTTCAAAATTAATAAAAATGTTGTCTAAACAATTCTTTACTTTTCACGAGTGTATGAGCTGGGTGAAACCAAACGAAAAAAATAGTTGAGTTAACATCTGAGTTTTACTATAACTATCATCTACTTTATTAAAACGTACACTAAATCTCCCGGAACCAAAATTCTCACTTTGGCATTGAAACTTTCTGCCAAATTTAATACATGGTACATTAACAAAATTCTCTATTTTTGCAGATTCTGATAGCGAGAATAGAATCAATCTAAATTTATGTAACATTGTATATTTTATATAATTATTATTCTTCTGTTTTAATTAAATCTTATTAGCTTTTTAATATTATATTAGTCTCTTTTCCGTAGTTAAAGTTGTACTGTATGTATGTATATATTTGTGTATCTGTTAATTAGCCTGTGAATAAAAGTGTGATAAAAATGTAGATATTGTTTCATTTTGCTAAAGATGTTATGTTAGTTTATCATAATAAATAATAGAATATTAATTCAGATTAAGAAAATCCTTCCTCTGACAGGAAAGAAAAAAGTTAAAAAAAAACTAAAAAACTCATTAAAAAGAAGCTGGTTTCTCTTTTCTACTAACTAATTTTACAGACGCAAATTTTATTGCGTTATGTTTTCCTACAAATTGGAATTGAAGTAAATTTGTTAGACAAAATTTTTCTTCATGCAGCTACATATGAAACTGACAAAAAGCACTGTTTACTTCGCTAGAAATTGCTTTATATCACACGTGTGTTAAAAATTGTTATAACACTATAGTATTTCAAAGGACGTAAGTAAAAAAAAGCTAAAGCCTACTTTTAATCTAATTTAAATCAATTACTCAGTTTTCCAATACTAGTGTTGAAAAGTGAATAAAGTCCTACTGAAGACTCTATATGGTTATAGAAAAATAGTTTACTATTTTTCCAATGACCTTACTTCGTTTAATAACTTTTAATTTCAACACTTATGTAATGTACGATTAGACTTCTATAGAGAGTTATTCTGTATAACTAAATTTTCACAATGCTGATTTATAAAATTACGTTTGTCGCTTACCTAAACTGGTGGGAAAGGCTTGAATTTACTACCTCTGAGAACGCGGATTTAGCACAGCCTATATTATATTTAAATAACTGACTAAACGTACTTTTTTATGATTAAAGACAAGGTAAAGGTTTATTTAAACATTTTATTACTTATAATTTGTTGTAGAGACTATGTTAATAAAACATATTTTACAGTTTTTCATTTCAACTTAAAAATGATATGTATCTACTAAATAAAAAAAATGTATGTATAATCTTCTCCCTTAGGCCATCAGTACTTCCTCCAATAAATCCACTCTTATCAAGACACAATGCTGTGGGAGTAACGGTAGCATTTTGGTTTTTTGAAATATTCCCATTAGTTTTGTGTTCTTGTCCCTATTGTAAAGTCTTTATGCCATCTAGAGTGTTTCTTACTGAAAAGAATAACAAAAGTTAGAGCCGCAATCATTAGTCTGCAAATGTCACGTCGGAAAAAGCTAGAGACAATATTCAGATATTACCATAGGTGGTAATTAATAATTGTCCTATATTTGCTATTTGCAATAAGCTAAAAATCATTACGCTGAGATGTTCAGTGGTAAATAAAAAACGTATATTCATTTGAAAAGGCTGGCAGAATATACAAAATTATTCCTTTTCATGATGTTTGTATATATATATATATATATATATATATATATATATATATATATATATATATATATATATATATATATGTATATATATATATGTATGTATTCTAGATCCATTGGAAAAGGTGACAAACGCCACCGAAACGTTTGGAAAAAGCAAATGAAGACATTAAAACTGAATTAAATATCTAAAGTTTAATTATTTTATGAAACAAGAACGTTTCATCTATACATATATAAGAATTTAAGTGGATCAAGAAATACAAATTTCACATACATATGCTTATATGTCTAGGGTCTATTCTCACAATTGGCCACTCCCAATATTGGTTTAATTGAAGACACATTTATTGAATATAAAAATGGTAGAGTTTAATTATTAATTATGTACACAGGATACCTTAAAAATGTATAGCAAATCCAACAACTACCTAATTTACTTGATCTATTTTATCTCGTAAAAACTTATTTATAATAATAAAAAAATCTAATAAATACACCATCAGTTTTCGTTGACTTTTTATGTACATAATATAAACACCGATTACTCCAGGATGTTTTCGCCAGTTTAAATGACGTTTTCAGGAAGTATTGAGGGTAGTGTCGGAGTGGTCATATGGCAAGCAAGTTAAAAAAAATGGGGGAATGATTTATTGCCAATGAGTGTAGTGTATAGAGAAAGAGGGGGGAAATAAGAGAAAAAATTATGTATTATAAATATATCGTGTTTCATATGGTTTTGGGGGTTTTTAATGGCACGAAGTTCGATTTTACCAGTTTGACAATGCCTATTGCTAATTTTCTATAGCAGCTACTTTATTTTATTAAGGACGTCCAAATAGCCAAATAAATTAGCCTTTAAATCGACATTTTGGTCAACTTGTTTGAATTTTTTATATAAAATATTTGGAGGTATTGGATCAATACAATTGGAAGCAATTTTTTTAATTCAAAGTATTAGGTAGGATAGAAGTTAAGGGATGATATGTGGTTTGACCAACTCTAAAAAATTATAGCAAGATAAAAAATCAAGGATGTTTTTATTTAATTTCTCTGTTCTCTTCTCTTTTCATAAAAACATATTTTTTTAATCTTTAATTAAAATAGTATAACAATTTTTAATTATTGATTTAAATGTCACACTAACAAAATTAGCTAGTTCACAATATTTACAATATATTGCATTCAATTGTACAGAAAAGAAAAATATTAACGTTGCTAAGTCGTTTAAATTGAAAAATTAAAATTGTTATAAATATTTAATTAACAATCAAAAATTCTCTGAAAAGAAAGTTTTTTAATAAATAAAAAAGTTATATAATCCTTTAACTTCTAACCCCATAACTTTATTAATTTTACCAGTAGCAAAAATTTGTTAGTTCATACCCTTTTTGACTAAGGTTCAAATATCAATATATGTATATATTTTTTTCATCTATATCCGGGGGATAGAAAAAACATTAGTTCCAGTTATTGATATCAGATACCTCAACTAAATTAAATCAAAAATTTAGGCAAGTTGACAAAAAATTCGATTTAAAAGTTCTTTTAATTGGCGTACATAATTTTAACCTAGGTTTAGGCCTCAAAGTCAATTAACAAAGAAAATGTATATATATATATATATATATATATATATATATATATATATGTGTATATATATATATTATATATATATATATATATATATATATATATATATATATATATATATATATATATATATATATATATATATATATATATATATATATATATATATATATATATATATATATATATATATATATATATATATATATATATATATATATATATATATATATATATATATATATATATATATATATATATATATATATATATATATATATATATATATATATATATATATATATATATATATATATATATATATATATATATATATATATATATATATATATATATATATATATATATATATATATATATATATATATATATATATATATATATATATATATATATATATAACTACTTAAATGGAACTATTTAATTCCGTACTATCTACGTAATGGTCAAAGTCACAATTACATGTCATTCACGAAATAGTTACCCTAAAATTGTTCCCCATTTTGGTAATGACTACGTAGTCTCAGCTTAAACAGAACGTGGCGACACCAAGTTCCGGTTACTTCAATGAAAATACTTGTTATAACAATGACGTATTCATAACTAAAAGTGCTGCTTGGGTACGTTTTCTAACATTTCTTAAATTTTCATCCCGCAAATAAAAGTCGTTTGTTAGCAAATTTCATACCCACGGATGTCACATGTCAGGTAGCTAAAATTACCTCTGTAAAGACTTAACTTTATCAATTTTACCAGTAGCAAAAATTTGTTAGTTCATACCCTTTTTGACTAAGGTTCAAATATCAATATATGTATATATTTTTTTCATCTATATCCGGGGGATAGAAAAAACATTAGTTCCAGTTATTGATATCAGATACCTCAACTAAATTAAATCAAAAATTTAGGCAAGTTGACAAAAAATTCGATTTAAAAGTTCTTTTAATTGGCGTACATAATTTTAACCTAGGTTTAGGCCTCAAAGTCAATTAACAAAGAAAATGTAAATATATATATATATATATATATATATATGTGTATATACATATATATATATATATATATATATATATATATATATATATATATATATATATATATATATATATATATATATATATATATATATATATATATATATATATATATATATATATATATATATATATATATATATATATATATATATATATATATATATATATATATATATATATATATATATATATATATATATATATATATATATATATATATATATATATATATATATATATATATATATATATATATATATACTACTTAAATGGAACTATATAATTCCGTACTATCTACGTAATGGTCAAAGTCACAATTACATGTCATTCACGAAATAGTTACCCTAAAATTGTTCCCCATTTTGGTAATGACTACGTAGTCTCAGCTTAAACAGAACGTGGCGACACCAAGTTCCGGTTACTTCAATGAAAATACTTGTTATAACAATGACGTATTCATAACTAAAAGTGCTGCTTGGGTACGTTTTCTAACATTTCTTAAATTTTCATCCCGCAAATAAAAGTCGTTTGTTAGCAAATTTCATACCCACGGATGTCACATGTCAGGTAGCTAAAATTACCTCTGTAAAGACTTCAATTATTTTCCCTTATCTTTCTTGTCAATTATCTCATCATCTTATCTAGGTTTTTTCTAAAGTAACATTTCACTTTGTTACAGAAAATCCATCTTAAGGTCTTTACAATAATTTGTTATTTTTAACAGAGATCCTGGTAAATGGCTATTATAATTTTTATTTTCCATTAAACTTTCCCAGCTTTCGGGCCTGGTGTTCCTGCCCTTTTTCTAATAAGGGTCATTAATCCTAAGATAAGACCCAAATTCGGCATTACCAGAATGCGCCCCGGGAATTATTAATTCCGTTTAAATAGAATCCGATAAAATTTCGCCTCGACCATCCTGTTCGACCAACACCGGTGTAAGATCCGGTTTAAAGTCAATTTGGGTGTGTTAGGAATAGATGGCGAATATTCCGGCATAAATCATAAAGGACCGGCCGGAAAACGCGGAAAATTATCGCAAAAAACCACCCCTAAGCCATAATTTATTTAGGCTATAAAATGCCTAATTATCTTTAGTGACCCTGAAATATAGCTTGTCATCGAAATTGCGAACTCAAAATATTAAGTCAAAGAGTAAGATTCGAAAAGAAAAGACACTGAGACAAAGCGAACAAAAAATTATATTCCAGTTTAAAGTGACAGAAAACGTATTGTTCATGTCAGGGGTGTCAGCACAATGGTGGTGTCGCGTAGGAATCACTGTTGCAGACGTCAGCCGTCAGATGTTTGCAGGGGTCGGTATCTGAGAATATTTTCTTGAAGTAAACATTTTATCAAATAATACTAGCGTTTATTGTTCCAAAGAATATTTAGATAAGGAGTGCAATAGGAGCGGCTAAGCCCTGACCTCTCCCCTAAAAAGCACATAAATGATCAAATATCGCGCGCTATTTAAAAATAATAATAGCAAAGTGAATAATTATGTAGTCTAATATATTTTTATTGTTTTAATATAGATACACTTTTTTATATTAACTAAAAAATAAGGCCTCAGCAGGGCTAACCAAAAAGGCAGTCCAATGTTTATAACACCATTACATGCAAGTTATTGGTTTAATAAAGATACGCTTTGTACATTATATCAAAAAAAGGCCTAACAAGAGCTAACCAAAGCTCAGTCCAATATTTAAGACACAACTGCATCAAAAATTATACGTTTCAAAAAGAGAAGGAAAAATAAACCGTGGGCATGTTTTGATTATAGGTTTCGAAAGAAGAAAATCTAAAAAAAAAACATCGCCCGACGGGGATAGAACATATTACAACCTCTGCAATAAATGCCAACTAAGCTACACATGAGCTAGCAGAGCTTACACTAAAAAGTTAACGACCATTGTTAATACTCAGAGCTGATAAGATTAAGTACGCAGAAGAAGTACTTTAAGTAACCAGTATTAAGGACTATTCAGTAATTTACTTAAAAAAGAAAATTTATGTATAAGTAACGAGTACAGGTTTTATTTAGTTCTAAGAACCTCTACTAAGTACTTAAAATATATCAAAATACTTAAGTACTTATAGTACATCTTACAGTATTTAGCTGTTTTTTAAGTATTGAAATCATAATCAAGTTAATTTTTTATATTAATCAGTAAATATTAATAAACCTCATTTTGTCAGAACTTTTTTTCTAAAACACATGAGTATTGCTGATATAGTTTTACATCACAATAATGTTTTAATTTTAGGAAAAAATCACTTTTCAATAAATTGCATAAAAAGATTGCGTTGCATACAAGACAAAATTGATAAAGCATTGTGTATTTTTAAAATTTAATGTCAAGATTTTCTGTAAAAAAAGAGGCTTTATCTGCATTTTTAAAGCTGTAATAATAAAAACATATTGTTCTACTGTTAAACTGAAGTGTTAATGATGGAAAGGCATAAAATATAATTAAGAACCTGTAGGTGTAGACTTTACGCATGTTGAACCACTAACATATCTGAATTATATTTGTAGTCCTTTTAAACAACTTTACAATTTCGATATTGCCTTCATCTAGATATTAAATTATCATTTTTTGTATGTGAAATGTTCCAGATTTGATTATTCATTTATTCAAATTTATAACAGTGATCCCTGTAGACCTTACCAGAAACGCCTTGTTGCTCTAGTAATGACAAACATATTTGTATTTTAATATGTATTTAAAACATTTTCATGTGAATAAATAAATTATTATTAATACATCGTTCATGTTCCTTCAAGTCTAGTTGATATTAAGCGTCCTGTTTCTCACAGTTACACTTCTCTACAGGAGCTAGGAATTTTATATATTCCTTCTGTTTGGAAAGGTACAATATCTTTTGGAGATCGCAAGCATTGTCCAATTTTCTTATGTGTATTGAAGATTGTACGTATGTTGGACGACCGAAGTAATCGTCCTGTTTTGTCTGTAGTGCCATGTATACAGAGAAGAGTACCACTACCTAACGGTGGCTCCTTATCATTTTCCTTTAGCGTAGTTGGGTTACTATATATTTTAATTGAACGCGTAATATCTTCAGTGCAATAGCCATTCTCCCTGAGATCTCTAGTCAGTTTTGATATTTCCGATGTTAGAGAATCTTGATCAGAAATCGAAATAGCTCTGAATACCAGTGAGTTAATAACTGATCCCTTTTATGCTGGATGATGATGGGAATTTGCCTTTAACTATCTATTTGTATGTGTCGGTTTTCCGGATCCGTTGGATCGTAATTCCAATTTAACGCGGTCTAATCCCAAGAACCATGATTTCTTAAATAATAAATTATTAATAAAAACGTACATTTTAGGTCGCTATGTAGAATTTTTGCTAATATTTTCAAGCATCACCAAAGCTCTTATTTCGAAAGATAGAAAAAAAGTGGAAAATTAAAAAAAAAAATTTATATATTTATATATATATATATATATATATATATATATATATATATATATATATATATATATATATATATATATATATATATATATATATATATATATATATATATATATATATATATATATATATATATATATATATATATATATATATATATATATATATATATATATATATATATATATATATATATATATATATATATATATATATATATATATATATATATATATATATATATATATATATATATATATATATATATATATATATATATATATATATATATATATATATATATATATATATATATATATATATATATATTTTTTTTTATTTTCCACTTTTTTTCTATCTTTCGAAATAAGAGCTTTGGTGATGATTGAAAATATTAGCAAAAATTCTACATAGCGACCTAAAATGTACGTTTTTATTAATAATTTATTATTTAAGAAATCATGGTTCTTGGGATTAGACCGCGTTAAATTGGAATTACGATCCAACGGATCCGGAAAACCGACACATACAAATAGATAGTTAAAGGCAAATTCCCATCATCATCCAGCATAAAAGGGATCGGTTATTAACTCACTGGTATTCAGAGCTATTTCGATTTCTGATCAAGATTCTCTAACATCGGATATATCAAAACTGACTAGAGATCTCAGGGGGAATGGCTATTGCACTGAAGTTATTACGCGTTCAATTAAAAGATATAGTAATCCAACTCCGCTAAAGGAAAATGATAAGGAGCCACCGTTAGGTAGTGTTACTCTTCCCTGTATACATGGCACTACAGACAAAACAGGACGATTACTTCGGTCGTCCAACATACGTACAATCTTCAATACACATAAGAAAATTGGACAATGCTTGCGATCTCCGAAAGATATTGTACCTTTCCAAACAGAAGGAATATATAAAATTCCTAGCTCCTGTAGAGAAGTGTAACTGTGAGAAACAGGACGCTTAATATCAACTAGACTTGAAGGAACATGAACGATGTATTAATAATAATTTATTTATTCACATGAAAATGTTTTAAATAAATATTAAAATACAAATATGTTTGTCATTACTAGAGCAACAAGGCGTTTCTGGTAAGGTATACAGGGATCACTGTTATAAATTTGAATAAATAAGTAATCAAATCTGGAACATTTCACATACAAAAAATGATAATTTAATATCTAGATGAAGGCAATATCGAAACTGTAAAGTTGTTTAAAAGGACTACAAATATAATTCAGATATGTTAGTGGTTCAACATGCGTAAAGTCTACACCTACAGGTTCTTAATTATATTTTATGCCTTTCCATCATTAACACTTCAGTTTAACAATATGTTTTTATTATCACAGCTTTAAAAATGCAGATAAAGCCTATTTTTTTACAGAAAACCTGGACACTAAATTTTAAAAATACAATGCAATCTTTTTATGTAATTTATTGAAAAGTGATTTTTTCCTAAAATTAAAACATTATTGTGATGTAAAACTATATTAGCAATACTCATGTGTTTTAGAAAAAAAGTTCTGACAAAATGAGATTTATTAATATTTACTGATTAACATAAAAAATTAACTTGATTATGATTTTAATACTTAAAAAACAGCTAAATACTGTAAGATGTACTATAAGTATTTAAGTATTTTGATATATTTTAAGTACTTAGTAGATGTACTTAAAACTAAATAAAACCTGTACTCGTTACTTATACATAAATTTTCTTTTTTAAGTAAATTACTGAATAGTCCTTAATACTGGTTACTTAAAGTACTTCTTCTGCGTACTTATCAGCTCTGAGTATAAACAATGTTCGTTACCTTTTTAGTGTAAGCTCTGCTAGCTCATGTGTAGCTTAGTTGGCATTTATTGCAGAGGTTGTAATATGTTCTATCACCGTCAGGCGATGTTTTTTTTAGATTTTCTTCTTTCGAAACCTATAATCAAAACATGCCCACGGTTTATTTGTCCTTCTCTTTTTGAAACGTATAATTTTTGATGCAGTTGTGTCTTAAATATCGGACTGAGCTTTGGTTAGCTTTTGTTAGGCCTTTTTTTGATATAATGTACAAAGCGTATCTTTATTAAATCAATAACTTGCATGTTATCGTGTTATAAACATTGGACTGCCTTTTTGGTTAGCCCTGGTGAGGTCTCATTTTTTAGTTAATATAAAAAAGTGTATCTATATTAAAACAATAAAAATATATTAGACTATATAATTATTTACTTTGCTATTATTATTTTTAAATAGCGCGCGATATTTGATCATTGATGTGCTTTTTAGGGGAGAGGTCAGAGCTTAGCCGCTCCTATTGCACTCCTTGTTTAAATATTCTTTGGAACAATAAACGCTAGTATTATTTGATAAAATGTTTACTTCAAGAAAATATTGTCAGATACCGACCCCCTGCAAACATCTGACGGCTGACGTCTGCAACAGTGATTCCTATGCGACACCGCCATTGTGCTGACACCCCTGACATGAACAATACGTTTTCTGTCACTTTAAGCCGGAATAAAATTTTTTGTTCGCTTTGTCTCAGTGTCTTTTCTTTTCGAATCTTACTCTTTGACTTAATATTTTGAGTACGCGAGTCAATTTCGATGACAAGCTATATTTCAGGGTCACAAAAGATAATTAGGCATTTTATAGCCTAAATAAATTATGGCTTAGGGGTGGTTTTTTACGATAATTTTCCGCGTTTTCCGGCCGGTCCTTTATGATTTATGCCGGAATATTCGCCATCTATTCCTAACACACCCAAATTGACTTTAAACCGGATCTTATACCGGTGTTGGCCGAACAGGATGGTCGAGGCGAAATTTTATCGGATTCTATTTAAACGGAATTAATAATTCCCGGGGCGCATTCTGGTAATGCCGAATTTGGGTCTTATCTTAGGATTAATGACCCTTATTAGAAAAAGGGCAGGAACACCAGGCCCGAAAGCTGGGAAAGTTTAATGGAAAATAAAAATTATAATAGCCATTTACCAGGATCTCTGTTAAAAATAACAAATTATTTTAAAGACCTTAAGATGGATTTTCTGTAACAAAGTGAAATGTTACTTTAGAAAAAACCTAGATAAGATGATGAGATAATTGTTAGGAAAGATAAGGGCAAATAATTGAAGTCTTTACAGAGGTAATTTTAGCTACCAGCCGTGACATCCAAGGGTATGGAATTTGCTAACAAACGACTTTTATTTGTGGGATGAAAATTTAAGAAATGTTAGAAAACGTACCCAAGCAGCACTTTTAGTTATGAATACGTCATTGTTATAACAAGTATTTTCGTTGAAGTAACCGGAACTTGGTGTCGCCACGTTCTGTTTAAGCTGAGACTACGTAGTCATTACCAAAATGGGGAACAATTTTAGGGTAACTATTTCGTGAATAACATATAATTGTGACTTTGACTATTACGTAGATAGTACGGAATTGTATAGTTCCATTTAAGTAGTCCAAATAGTAATAATTCACGCTATTCGTTACTTCCTTATTTCTGTCTTTATTTAGTCCGTTTTAAAAATATGTATGGTTTGTTTTAATACAAAGAAAACGATTATGGCGACTATAAATACTCAAATTGGGAATATGGTGGAGAGCGTATAGAATACGTTATTGTTATTTGAGGTAGGATACATGAGTTTCACTTAGTTTTCTGGCTATGCCAAAGACCTAAAATTAAAACGCAGGCAATTTCTCTGGTGAATATGTTGATGATAGTTGTAAAAAAATTACGCGCCTTTAAAATTCGTTAATATTCAATACATTTTGGTCAAATATATTGGCCAATTTAAATCTCAAAAATGTAATGAGTTTTGAATGAAATTCTTATTAAATTTCTATTGTATATTATTACCAAGCGGTTAGGATTTGAGAACATTCCGCCGGTTCTTTAGAATTTAATGCGTTGTGTCGTAGCCTGCGGAGAGTTGCGGTACTTGAGTCACTACTATAATTCTGCTATCTATCATAACCATAACTCTTTGTTTCGTTTTTATTTTTTGTCTCCTTAAAATACCCCTTTAAGTTGTTTTGTTAGGTATGACATAACCAAGTTGTGATATTTTTAATTTTCTATAAAATGTGGCTGAGTGACGAAAGCTACTTTCTTTTCTTTCTCTTCTTTCTTTCTGGTATGTGAATCCATTGTGAACCATTTTAACTTGTTACACGTAGACGATAACACAACACATATACAACTAATTAATAGTTGTAGACCGAATTACAATGACTTTAGAAGGACAGTGGCGACAATAGAAGCCCACCCGCAAAATTGATGCAAAATTTCTAAAGGTTTAAATAGGGGCACCCATATTATCGTTAGTTTTTGGCAAAATATAACTAAATTAATCTACTTTTATATTGACAACATCTGTCAGCCACAGTTGTAAATGTAGGGTTATGTTAATGTTTTAATTTAATAATCTATTCGAACTATCTAGTACAAACTCACTTTTTCATTTAGATTTTTAACAAATAACAATGTTTGTGCAAGCTATCAATGAGAGTTGTCTGCCAAGTGAATTTAGTAATGTAATATGTACTGAAGAAGGCCTACAAAAAAAAGTTTCTTTTATGCTAATCTTAGAGAGCTTCTACCTCAAATTGAGGTGCTGAATGAAGTAGTCTTTTACAGCAAAATAAAACCAAAATATAATAATGTGCAATATTTAATAACTTTTCTTAGAGTAAACTTAAACTTAAGACATTTACTGTAATAGTCATTTACATATTCATCACGAACACTTTATAAGTACAAGCAAAAAACAGATGAACCAGGCTGAAATACATTTCTCCATATAGCCAATTGCTGAGAACTTCTTGTTTGAATCAATATTCATTTTATCAATCACAAACACTAATAAAATGAGACACTAAAACAACAAACCTCATAAGAAACCCACGTAGGCGAAAAGTAAACAATACGATTTTAGCAGCAATATGGCCGAACCAATCAAAAATTGGTTACTCTATTGTTGCCACTTTCCTTATAAAATCACCGACCGAATTTCGTACCAGCATCTCCGGAACCTCAAGTACAAGAGGTAATAATTTACTTGTAGTAAATATTTACTGTATTTCTTACTTCTACGTTGCAACATGAGAATAACGACTGGTAATAGCCAGTTTAAAGTAGCAGTAGACGATAAGTTTTTCTACTCTGCAACGACTCGTTTTACTTTATAGTAATACGTTATAGGAGTACATTTGAACGTAATGGAGTAGTCTCTACAAAGTTCAAGAAGGTACTGATACTTAAAAGTTGTAATTTAGTAAACAGATTAGAAACAGTAATTTTCAATAATTACTAATATGTAACGGAAAAGAAATGACGACCCTGGAATCAATTCCTTAAGTAGTTGTTTGGCAGTAGTTATTTTTTAATCACTTTTCATGGAAAATTACTATAAAGTATTATTCGCAGTAACAAATACATATATAATACTTAAAAACGTGTAACCCAAAGTGTTTGTTGACACATAGTAGGATTATTAGTAATACGTAAAAAGCCTTAAATAGTAGTAGTGGAAACAGTTGTAGCTACTTTAGTGCTAGTTGGGTATGTCCGATGAAAGAATAGTGAAATAGTAACCTATGCTAAATAATAGAGGTTAGTCGTGACTGGCTAAAACAGGAAACAACTTTAAACAGAGGAATAAGGACCCAGAGTAATTTTATCTTAAAAAAGCTTTAAAACAACTATACAAAATTTATAAAACTAAACAGATAGAACATCTGGCCTCGATTTTAGACTCACCCAGCAATTTGCAAGGTGAGTTTCCTCATACTGTCGACAACAACACACTAAAATACTTAAGGAAGTTTCGCAGAGCACAAGATACGTTTAATTTGTGTCATGTCCTATCAAAATATTATTCTGTAAGGGGGCATATACGGCTGATGGAAACGTTGTTGTTTCTTGTAGAATGGCTTTAAATTATCTTTCATTTCAGAGAGAGGTATGCTATTATTGTTATAACTATGTACAAGAATTAATTTCATGATTGATGAACCTACACCTGATGATTGTGGTTTCAACCATCCAAAACGTCGCGCAATTTACTATTTTTTATCATTATGTACAGGGTTATTTAACATAAAGTTATTTAGTTCAAAGTTATTTGTTTTGGCAAATCCCGAAGGATTTGTCAAGGTCCCGCCACCGTTTATCCGGTAACTCACTGGAAATTGAGCACCCGCCTCAAAACTCCATTAGGGCTGGACTTATTTTTGCGAAAAACAGAACCAGAAAATAGATCATATTATACCTCCCGGTTAACAGTTTGATCGATTATCGACCATAGTTTTTTCGTTATGTTCAAAATTAGGTTTAGGCTAAAATGAGTTTCAGTCTAAAAAAGTTTGTAATAAACGGATTTCGTTCAAACTCTCCGACATAGAGTTATTTAGTTAGTTCTAACATATTCTGAGGAAATTTTCAAAATATATTGAAAAATAAAGTTTTTTGGTTAGTTCTAATATATTCTAAAGATATTTCAAAAATATCTTGAAAAAAAAAATTACTTTTGAGATACCTCTGTTTTGAAGCTTTTGGTTCGCCCTTTATAGGCTTATTAAATGTGTGCATGTAATGATAATATACCTATTTGTGAAATTTGCCAGAACGGCTTATGATATAGCTTTAAAAATACTCGCCTTCAAAAAATCAGCTGTTATTAGCTCTCTCATGTAAAAGCATACAAACATGGTTTGTTCATTGATGTGTTATTTTAATGGGCTGAGATTCGTTTAGTTTATTTAATTTGTGGCGTGGAGACGTTTCTCAGTGTTCTGGGGCCGTTTGAATGTTTTAATGAGCCGCTTTTACGAAAATATCTGGTAAACTATTGCTTCTAGAGGGTCAAACAGAGGAATATATTTTTACCTAAAAGCAGTAAAAGCTTTAAAAAATCACATCTTGAAGTTTAATTTTTTTAATAAATTAAAATTATCTCCCAATTCTAGTGCTTAGACTTTCGTCATCATTTCTTTCCTTATACTATATGATAACACTCCTCAAATATATGATAACATATAACACTCCCCAAATTTAGTTAATTAATATTAAGGAGTTATTTTTCCATTTAAAAAAAACTTTTTAGAATAAAGCGATGTAGTTTCTTTTCATTCTTATTTATATGAGATGAATATGCATCTAAAAACATAGGGACACAATATGAAGCGCTAGATTCATTGGACGGAGCAGAGGGAAAACTGACCCCTAAAATCGTTGTCTTGAACTTTGATGGGTTTCTGACATCGTAAGTGACAAAATGGTTTTATCATCTTAAATGCTTAAAAAACAACAATATTATTTCTATAAATTTTAAAAGTTCTCTCTTTAAAAGTACAGTAACTACATTAATTATTAAATTTTAAAATTTACGGGAATAGTCTGCTATTTGTTTAAATGGTCTTTAGGGTAATAATTTTGCGCTGCTTTTTCTTTTGTCTAAAGTTGTCTTTACGGTATTATGTCAAGAAACCATCTATATATCGGTTCTGTAGCATAAAGGTGTAAAATATTACAAATGTTATTATTATAATGTATTATTGAGTAAGTAAGTAGGATATATATTTAATTAGATTGATTTGTTAAATCATGTTTGATTTAAGTTGTGAATTAGACCTACATACATGCTAGATGTTGATAATAACATAATTGTTTTAACTGATTTGGCAATATATGAAATTGTTTTACTGATAACAAATATTCTAAAAAACAGATTTTCAAGTGAAATTGAAAGAGCAACAGTCATTCTATTTCATCTATCAAAATATTCAAAGTTATCACAGTATGATTACGAGACAATCATCAACGTAAAACACGTCACTGTGCCGAAACTGTGTAAACGTGTTTATTTAAATTATAAGCACTAATAGTTTTTCACTGACACTGATATATCGTTACGGAAATGAACGGACGCATTAGACAGTGCCTACTGCGTTTAATATACGAGATAAAAAAAAATGTCAATACAAAAGTTGTAGGGTTTATACTAAATCGTCAGAAAACGTTAAGTAACAAAAAAAAATGAATATCGCAAAATTAGTATAAAACACAAACTTGGTAAATCTTTAATGGAACACCCTGTATATTCAAACAAAAATTAATAAACCTTTTTTTCTGAATTCAAAAATATATGATGTCTAAGCCGTTTTCTGACTATTTGCATTTGAAAAAAGTGATTGCAGTTGCCATGTATAAACAAATGCTTTGAACGCTATTATTTATTATTATTTCGGCTGTCAAATTGCTATGTAGCTGTTAGATTTCCTTTATTCTTCGATAAAATGGGTTACACAGAAGAAAAAAGTTAGAAATAATTCGCCTATATTACAAAAACAAAAATAATGTTGCGCAGGCGCAAGCAGAATATCGCCGTATTTATTCCGGAATGCCAGTTTCTTCTAGGTGCACTTTCTATTATACCGAAAGAAGTATGCGGGAGCGTAAAAGAAGTAAACATTTTATTGTACTTTCAAGGTAGGAAAGGAATATTCAGTTATTTTATCTGATTCGTCACTCTGTTATTACTTATTTTTAGAACATCCAAAGCAATTTACCGTCAACGCTAGTACATACTTTGGAAAATCAACAAAAAGGATTCAAACTGTTTTACACACATATAGACTTAGAGAGAATTAACGTAAAGATCACAATTCATTCACAAATCACGTTAGGGGTATGCGCCAACATGGTTCCCCTCTTTGTCACATTCCATCGACCAATGTTAACGACAAAACAAGGAGTGGGGATGGCCCATGTTCAAGCCGTAGCCATTTGTTGACGAATGCCAGTGGCGGCGCGAGTTTTCACTTCCCTACGAATGTCGTTACTTGTGTAAATGAAACTGAAAATTGGTGTCTAGGAAAATTTAAGAGTGTCAGCATTTAAAAATTGAAAATAGCGGTGGCAAAATGACAATACCAACAGGTCGGATGGATAAATTTAACATTTGTGGGGATTATTTACGAATGCACAACAAAAATCAAAATGGTGGCGGCAATATAGCGAACGAATTTTGTCATTTGTACAGATTTGGCTGAAATTTCAGTATCTAGAAGTATTTAAGAATGAAAGTTATGAATTCTTAGTCAATATTTCAGAATTAAAAACTGCGGCACCAACATAGCACACTTACTTTAAAATGTTTGCAGATTTGATTAAAATTCGGCACACCACTAGTATTTAAGACTGCACATCATGACTTTTTGTCAACATTTTAAAAATTCAAGATTGCAATGCCAACAGGCTGGCGGAATTTTAACATTTATACAGATTTGATTAAA
The DNA here is from genome assembly GCA_030620095.1 of Kuschelorhynchus macadamiae. Classification (NCBI taxonomy): domain Eukaryota; kingdom Metazoa; phylum Arthropoda; class Insecta; order Coleoptera; family Curculionidae; genus Kuschelorhynchus; species Kuschelorhynchus macadamiae. The sequence continues at coordinate 39,455 of JAUTXW010000441.1, forward strand.
AATCGATATTAAGTGTGCAATTTATACATTTTTAATAATAAATATTCAAAATGGGGATGTCATCAATCAATCAATCCGATAAGCACTTTTTTCAGATATTTTTAAACATTTAATTAGGCTACCATTTTGTTCCCCCTTTTTGAATTTGTCTCAACATTTTTACCAGTTCATCCCTATGTAATATTTGATTTTTGAGCAAAAATTTGAACATAATCGATGCAGTAGTTTTCTGCATCAGTTATATTGGATTTTTCCAAAATGTTACCACGTCATCATCATATGACGTTTAATTTTAAACCAAAATTTGAAGTAAATAGGACAAGCAGTTCTTGAGCTTTGTCGCGGATAGACATACAGACTAACCGACGGAACTGAGAAAACATGTTTTTTTGCAACTAGAATACTTTCCTCTTGCGAGGAAAATAAAAAAAGCGAGCGCTATAAGATAAGAATAGAATAGCAAATTATCATATTGTTTTTCCATGTTAATAGCTAAAATTTAAAAAATAAAAGATTTATTTTTAATTTTCAATTTCCTAAATCTTAAACTCTAACTAGTCTAGAACATATTTACGAACATATTTTAACTTTTAATTACCCAAAGAACCACAATTTAAATTCCTTTACCTGACAACACTTATATAAAAAATTGGCTCAACTCAAGTGAAAATTAAAAAAAGGCGCGAAATCATCCGAAACTTTATTATTTCCCCAGATTTCATCCAAAATCTAATGATTTTCGAAATCGCCATACGTTTTTTTGAGCGTGAGATGCCTTTTGACTATTTTAATACAGTATAGATATATTCTATAATTATATTAATTCTCTGATAGGAAAAACTATTATAATCGTCATACAAATCACCTCAGAGCCTTTCTTGTATCATTTTGCTTCTGAAGATTCTCACATGACCCCCGACGAAATAAATGTTCTATTATACTGAACCAGGTTGGTCAATACGTCATGTGACCTAAAATAAGTAAATAAGGTATCTCCCATTAGACATGTCTCCTAGAAAAGGAAATATTGCTGTTTACTTAGAGATTAAAAGAAAACTCCAAACTTAAACGGCCATTTTCACATTGCCGCACCATAGTTAGGTTAACTGAAGCTCCTAGTTTCGCAATGTCCGAGATAAAGTAAATAAAACTTATTTATTGAATATTTAAAAAATCCATGTTCTTCTAACGTCACCGCACCTTTAGAACGCTGCTGCTTCTTGAAGTAAGGCAACATATAATTAGAAGATTTGAACCACATCAACAAATACACAATAATACATTAAAACACATGCAGTAGTGACGCTAAGAAAAGCTTGGTATCTAATAAAGTATCTTTTAGCAAATCAATTTCTTTAATGTTAAAATTTATTGTAGTTTCACAACCCCGCCGGTCATGTGACCCTGTAACAATCTTTACTGAAGACTATTATACTTTTTTATTATAATGATCCCTTTTCAATGAAAGTGGGATGGTCTAATACCACAGTGGGATGGTCTAATACGTAGAGTTGTCGATCGGGTTTGCCATATCTAACTAAAACTCTTGTTACTGGTGTAATCTGATCCGAGGCTTTGGGTATTTTAGTTTGTATTTTACTATTTTGCAATAAAAGCAATTTCTTTATACTCCTTAAAAACTAATACTATTCTTTGTATGAAAATTTTATTGCATCTTGTTTAAACATATTCAGCGTAATATAAATTGGTTTATACTAATTTATATTGGAGTTCCTGGATAGGCTCGGCATCGTCGTACGATCGTCCTGTCCACGATACTGTGAGGTAAGCTTGGCACTGGCTAAATATGTAAATAATGAATTCTATTTTTATTCTTACTTTAAGCATATAGATATCACCCTTATAAAATTAGAAGACCAGCATATTGTAATGATATGTTGGTTGGGAAAACTGATGACAATGATTTTTTTAATAAGATTTTGTGGAGCGAATAAGCTACGTTTTTCACAGTATGTATGTATAACCGACGAAACACATATATGTGGGCATTAGAGAACCCCAACTCTTATGTTGAAATTAAAAATCAAACTCGTATATCATTGACTGTTTGGTGTGGCATTCTAGGAAACGAATAATTGGGCCGATTATATTTGAGAGCTCGTTAACAGGAGATAGATACATCCACTTTTTAAATGAAATTAGAAAATGGTCCTGGCCTAACCCCTTTAGACAATTTTTTATAGGGCTGTCTAAAGGTTAAAGTATATAATGAAAGATGTCAAAATCAGCAAGACTAAAGACAAACGATCGAAAGGAGTATAGATTCATTGAATGAAGAACATCCGGAGCATATTTGCAATGCATTATTTCAATTTGATGAAGATTACAGAAAAATGTATCAAAAAGAATAGCGATCACATTCAACATTTGTGAATTTTCATAAATTACTTTATTAAAAAAGTTACTTTTTTTGTTCTGTTTTATTGGCAAGTGCGATCACGTTTTTTAAATGCCAATATTTCGAAAACGGCTATACCAAATGTCAACATATCATATATTTTAGAATTCAGATAAAAAAGGATCTATTAATTTGTTTTTCAATATCCAGGTTATTCCATTAAAGATTTACTAAGTTTGTGTTTTATAATAATTTTGCGATATTTATTTGTTTTGTTACTAAAGACTCATTGGCAACTTTTGTATTTAAAGTTTTTTTCTATCTCGCATATTAAACGCAGTAGGCGTTGTCTAAATAAACGGTATAATCCTGTACAAACAAAAACTTTAAGATCCTTTGGCCTTTATTCTTAGGGAAAACAAGCTATGGGACCAAACATTGTTAGTAATCTGTAAAGACGAAGTGCGATTTTGCCTGGTTATCAATGATAGATGAGCAAGGCAACGGCTCACAGTGATTCTGACTGGAAATTTGAACATGCAAAAATATAGTGCTCCAACAGTTTGGTTTTAAACTATAGCATAAGGAAATAAACAAATATTATGTAAAAAAAGAAAAATCGGACAAATTCAAACGGGCAAACAGTTTTGCTGACGTTTCGCCAAAATCAAATTTAGCATTTCCGCAGCTTTGTTTTTTGGATGAGAGTGGAGACCGAAATGTTACTGACTACGAAGCTTCCCCTTATATCCCTGCCTTTGGCCGAAGGTTATATTTAAGCGGTCGTTCTTCATAATTTATATTTTGTGGATTTTGCTCTGTTGGCTTGGATGAATTCCACCTGTTCAAATTTTCACAGTCCTGGAATGGAATAATTAAATGAAACGTAAGCACTCTTAACGCAATGCTCTGAGATTTATATTATATAGCAGGAATATCTTTGTTCGTAGTCGATTCAAAGTCTTCTCGATCAGAATACTGTGATATAATGGTTTGAAATCTAGGTTTGCTATGAAGTCGTCCTTTTCTATACCATATCTCGTATAACTGAAGTTTTTTTGCATATGAATTAGCTTTCTTCGCATAATCCCCGAAAAATATTCTTCTCATATGTTTTATTTTGATAAAAAAAAACCAGATACACAGTTCTTTAAATACATGTTTGGGTAAAATTTAGAAAATAAGAAACCTACTAGAGAACATTATCTGAAATCATTCAGTTTGAGTTCAGTTCTCAATAAAGTGTTAAAAATATCCTCTCGTCAACTATTCCCTCCCATCTCTGTTAACTATTAAGTATTTATTAATCTACATCCCTCCCATTTGGTGACCAGTTTAAGTCATAGTCGACACAGCGTGGATCCTTTATAGGAATAGGAAGGTTTTCTATCTGGTGACTAAAATAATTGTAAAATTTCCATCGCTTCCCCGATGATCATCAATTTATTTATCTGTATAAACGGAAAAAGCTATCACATTTTTTTTAATACTCCGGAGCAGCCATGTGAAACATGCGGCCCGCGAGCTTCATGCGACCCAATCAGCATTTTGCATTTGGCTCAAATCAGTTTTAAAAACAGCCAGATAATGCGGCCCGCGAACAAGTTGAAAACCGTTTTTGAAAGCGCGCGCCGCTGCAACAACGATTGGTATAATAAAATGTACAATTGTACATAGTGTCATCTATGTTTAGGAGGATGAGCTACACATACTCAACCTAAAATCTAAAGCCAAATGTTATCTGGCTTGTTCCATGAAATTGCGTATAAACACAGAGGACGCTATCTGAACATTCTGGAAAGAACACGAGAAATCACAATCAGTATATAAGCCGTGTTCGATTGAGTTCAGTCGTTCAGTGTTTAGTCAGTTATGAGTCAGTTGCTATAGAGTTTCGAGTTTAGTTGCGCACTTATTGTTACATCACTTAACAGTACTTAGTATAATTTATTTCGGATACAGTTTATAACATGTCTCTTTCAAAACCAAGTGGAAGTTAGAGGAAACTTGTAGATGAGCATCGTATCTTTCAAGAAAAGTGGGAATTAGAGTTTTTTTGCTGTGAAGTGAAAGAAAAAATTATTTGTTTGATTTGTAATAGTACAGTCGGTGTCCCAAAACTATATAATATAAAACGTCATGGTAATGGTCAGAAACGAAAAGTTAAATAAGTTAAAATCACGGTTCAAAGATCAGCAACTTATGTTTACACGTCCAAAGCAAGAAAATGAATCTGTCCTTCAAGCGAGCTACTTGCTGTCGGAGTTGATCGCGAAACACTCAAAACCATTTGTTGAAGATGAATTTATATTCCTTATAAAGGCCGCGGAAATTGTAAGTCCTGGGAGCGTGAAGGCATTTCAAAATATATCCTTGTCCTGGAATACTGTCGCTGAAAGAGTTACTGAGTTGGCTGCCAATATAAGTGATCAGAAAAACAAAATCAGACTCTTTCATTGCATTTTCTATTGTCTGTGCCGGAAGTACGGATGTGTGTGGTGTGGCGCAACTCGCTGTTTTTCTTCGTGCGGTTGATACAGATATCAATGTGTATGAAGAATTACTGGAATTAGTACCATTGCATGATACAACAACTGAGAAGGATATCTTCAATGCTGTTTATGAACTTCTGCAAAAGTACAATTTAGATTTGTCAAAACTGTGTTCCGTTGCAACAGACGGAGCTCCTTCAATGACTGGAGTAAAAAATGGCTTCATTAAAATATTACAGACAAAGATCAGAGAAATGGGCAATGACAAACCAGATTTTCATCATATTTATTGTATAATCCACCAAGAAGTTTTGTGCTCAAAAATGATCAAGTTGGAAAGTGTTTTAAAGTCAGTGAAAAAAATGATAAACTTCATAAGGTCACGAGGCCTTAATTAGCGACAGTTTTCTGCACTTTTTCGTGATTTAGAAAGTGAGTACACTGGTTTACCATATTATGCAGAGGTGCGATGGCTTTCGTGTTCTGTGGTATTCGACCGGTTTTGGAAACTCAAAGAAGAAATACGCGTTTTCATGGAAACAAAAGGAGAAGATGTCAGCTTATTATGCGATGTACCTTTTTTACCAGATCTTTCATTTATGGTAGATATCACAAAACACTTGTCGGACTTAAATACGAAATTGCAAGGACCACGTCAAGTTATTACAGATATGCATGATCATGTGAAAGTTTTCAAGTGTAAGATGATGTTGTGGGAAAAACAGTTAGCAGAGGATAATCTGTCACATTTTCTGACTTGTAAGGCATATCAGGAAAGCACAAGTGTCCCAATATCATACAAAATATATTCAGAGAAAATGAGAAGCCTTCTGGCAGAATTTGAAAAGCGTTTTAAGGATTTTAAGACCGAAGAAAAAAATTTAACTTTATTTACTGGTCTTTTCACTATCGATATTGATAAAGTTCCCCCTCACTTGCAAATGAAAGTAATTGAGATTCAGTGTCAGACCCATTTAAAACAAAAATTTAATAGTGTTGGTACATTCGAATTTTATAAGTAATTATGTACAATACCAAGAAATGAGAAAAATTCTCTGTAAAATCCTGTCAATGTTTGGAAGTACCTATAAGTGTGAAAAACTATTTTCTTTGATGAAAGGAAACAAATCTCCCGCAAGATCGCGATTGACGGACGCACACTTGGACTAAGTTTTAAAAGTTATTTCCGCCGATATATTCCCGCCACAAATAGACAATTTAATTAAAGACAAAAAATGTCAAATATCTGGCAATAGAATTTAATGTTTCTAGTTTTTTGTAATGTCCTTTTTATTGGAAATTTAATAAACAGACTTGTCCTATAATAGTACTTTTCCTCAAGATTTTCGGTAGTTTGTCTTGTTTAGGATAAGGTTTTGCGGCCCACCTAGTCGATGGTCTTCATACTTTTGGCCCACCAGTGACTTTGAGTTTGACATGACTGCTCCAGAGTAATAAGAAATTGTCCACGAGAGAAGAATATTGTATTGTCCCGTCTTGCCTTTCGTGATTTCCTTTTCATTCGACATTTTGTTATGTTTTTAGTCGGTTTCTCATAATAAATCTTAAACACGAATATTTCAAAGAAGTCATTAAAGTTAAGCTATATAATATTAGTTTTGAGAGTTTTTAAAAGCTAAACAAAATAATAAAAAACACTTCTCTCAAACGCTATCTTCTAGATTGTGTAGATATATATAAACTAACTAGAGATAAACCTTTCTTCTAAGTTAAACTAATAATTATTGAAACATTTCATTTGGTTTGATTCAATTATAATAAATTGTCAATTTACTTATGTCAGAATATTTTATAATAGAAGCGTTTTCAAAAAAGTTTTTTTGAAAAACATTGTTTACCTTCAGAAAATATTGGCTGAGAGAGTTTTTCTTTGCCTTTCGTTTTTTTTTCGCCATAGCCTTTTTAATCCAGAACGTTGATAAGTTAGTTTAAATTTTTGTCATTTATAGAGAAGGTACTTTTATCTTATTTAGACGGAAATGTAATTATATTTCAATTTAATACAATTCTCACATAGAGCATAATTCTAGGCGACACCTATAAATTTATTAATTACCGTTCAGGGTGCGTGTTTGACTACACTTCGCGTTCCAGCCAATAAGAAACTTCTAAGGGGGCAGTTCTTGTCAAATTAGGTGTCGACCTTTCTTCTGATTTCTAAAACAAGAGTTAGTCTGTGTCAAAGTTCTAGGAGTTACTGTTTAAGTTCTTCTTCTATGGTGGTTTATGGGGCTTTACATATACAGTGCGTTGTCAAAGTTGCGGGTATATCAAAGATACTTTATTTTGATTCTAGTATTTGGGGAGTAATTTTTACATATTTTCAGGCGTTAAATTTATGGTTTCTTTAAATATGTTTTGTTTTCTTTTTCTATTGTTCTAAGGTTAGGGATTTTAAGTGAATTCCGTCATTTTCTAAATTTTAATTTTGGTTTAAACATTTTTTTTTTATTATTAAATTTAAGCATTATTTTTTTATACAGGAATTTTAATCTTTTATTTTTGTTAATAGATATTTAAGTTGTTTTTTAAAAAACCAAATCTTCTATTTAAATAAACCACCTGTTTGTTAAAATATCTATACCTATTCAAGAAGAAGATACCAACCTTATAAGAACTATAACCTTGTTACAAGGCTTGTATTAACAAGCATAGAATTTTTATACCAGAGAATACAACAGAGAAATATGAAAATACATATACTGCAATAATTTAAAATGGGGTTTGCAAACATTTTTTCTAATTTTATTTATTATTTATTAATATGTTCCAAGAAAATATAAAAACAAAAAAATTGTTTCTAAACAAATTTAAAATATATAAGGTATTTCCTAAATTGATAGAAAGTTTTAAGTGGTTGATAGAGGGTGTCAAACATATATATATTGTTATACAAAGTATCACGGATTTCGAAATATGGACCATTATTAATATTTTTGCTATTAATACTATTTTTGGAGGTAATTAATATTAATTCACTGTAGATATTTTTCATATGATTGAATTGTTATTTTCTTTTAACTTTGATATATAAATATTGAGAACGAAAAGCGATTTTAAATGAGCTAAAAATAGTATTCAATTAAATTAAAATATGTGATGCGATATTGTACAATTCAATTTTGATAATAAACAACATTTTTCAAAAACCAGATTCGTAACTTATAGTAAAATAATTTCGTTAATTGTTGTATTACACATAAATACTTCCAGAAACTTTTTTACAGACCAGCCCGTACTGTTTTGGTTTTGATGAAAGATTTGCTAATCTTAAAGATTAGGTTAACCAACTAGTAATATGTCCGATTTTTAATTGTGTAATGTTTCTGTATGGATATGGATGAAACCGAAAGCCTACATTACTTAGAAAGATTATATATTTAAAGATATGCCCCTCATGTGGACGAACAAATCTTAGAAGCTTTTGAGGCAGATCCAACAACCAGCATTAGAAAGGTAGCTAAACAACATAATTTATCGCAGTGAAAGGTATGGTCTGTTATAAGAACTGATAGAAAACATCCATTCGACATCCCTTTTAGTGAGTTGAAGAAAATATCCTGTCAGAAGAAATCAGTTTTGTGGCTTTCTATTAAAGTCAAGAAAAAAGACTATAGCTTGAAACTCTACATATTGTAGAAAAGAGTTATGACGATAATTTATTGAAAAAAAATATGATAAGAGACCACGTGTACCATATCTCGACACGGAGTTTTTTACAAAAGAAAACACAAAGATTTAGTATTCCTTCAGTTATCTTGTTATACAAGTCAAATAAACTTTTTTTTTTACATGACCCGGTACGCTTTTATTTTAAACCTGGTAGTTAATGGGTTAAAATAGCTTTTGTGTTTTAAATTTAAGATAAAGTTCTCCCATTATATCGATGATAACAGTTGTCAATTTTTTTTTCATATATTTTAACAGTTATGATTAATAAAATTGTTATATTTTAAATAATTTCTAAGTTTACGAATAAAATTTTATTGTGCTTTAATTAAACAACGATTTGGTACATTAATGCATATGAAAGCTTATAATTTAGATTACTGGTTTCGTCTGCAAGCAATTTCTAATAAAGATGTAATTTCAAAAAAAACCTGGAGAATGTAAGTAAATTTGCAAGAATTTTACACTACAAACCCTATTATTTGTATTAATATGCCAGAAATCTAAATAACTGTTGTTATTATTTATAACATATATTTTTCAATTTTAGCTTTTATTAGGATTATCTTTTTTCTGAAAAGGATTATCACCCATGGGGTCCTATCCTATGCCAGCGTTAACAAGATTGGACAGTAAATTTATTAATTCGGCAGAAACAGAACATGATAACGTAGGCTGGGGATTAACCTAATAAATTCCTAATACGAGCGAATAGCAGAAAGGCTCAGTAGCCAATTATGTTTGGTATTATAAAGTGGCATCCCTTAATAAATTATACATGGATACATAAAAAGGTATATAAACTCATACAGGGCGGTCTCGAGTTCTGATAGAACTTTTTTGGCTAAGCATTAGCGAGATTTAATTTATTTTAATGGTTTCTTTTACAATAACACATTATTTAATCACAAAAAAAGTAAATAACACCTAATATAAAACATAGACGCACGTGTATTTGGTCAAACTTTAGAAATTTGATATTGCAGCTGTATCAAAAACTATATTTTAGTATTTAAGATTCATGAAATTATGGTTTAATATCTTTAGGTCAGTTCAAATATATATATATATATATATATATATATATATATATATATATATATATATATATATATGTATATCAGTATATATATATATATATATATATATATATATATATATATATATATATATATATATATATATATATATATATATATATATATATATATATATATATATATATATATATATATATATATATATATATATATATAGTTCATACATGTCTATCAAAAGTTCTTGGCCGGAAAAGATATATGTAGAATAACAGAAATATATAATTTCTGCAGGTGCAAAACGGCCTACAAGAAGAATTGCTTTCGATTATGTCACAGGGTACCCTCCTGCGATCATGATTTTTGGGCCTCTACCCTCATCAGGCAGGCTTGTACCCAGGGAGATCTGAAATAACAGATTGCTCAATATGACAAAATCGAAAACAAAACGTCTATAATACTGAAAAAGTACTACATGCTAAGTGTAACACGTAGCCCCACCCATTGGGGCTCCGGTGGTTTCCGGCTGCAGACCCATAGGTAATTTTAAAAGTATGCACTAGCACCATCGGAGAGTAGATACTAAAAATCGATAAAAATGCGCTTTCACGTGTCTATCAAAAGTTCTTGGCCGGAAAAGATATATGTAGAATAACAGAAATTTATAATTTCTGCAGGTGCAATTTCTTCTTGTAGGCCGTTTTGCACCTGCAGAAATTATATATATATATATATATATATATATATATATATATATATATATATATATATATATAGGGTGTTGAAATAAATAAGACATGATAGTATGATTCATTTTCATTAAAAAGTCTTATACAGTGTGTAACAAAATATCGATATAATAACTGCACCCGAAAGCCTATCTGAAAACGTGTTGATTTACACAGCTGGATCATTTAATCTTTGATTTAACTGAAACCTAAAAACTTGAAATTTTAATGATACTGGGTTATGGGAACAGAATACAAACACAGTAAGATTTTTGTAACATTTATAATGACAAATATTCTAATAGAAATCCATTAGCTAGATCTACTGTAAGCAAAATTCTAAAAAAGTTTAGTGAAATCATCGAGGGCATTTGACTTTCAAAACCACATTGATAGCCCCGATCATGCTTCTTCTGTATCTTGATAACGGGCTAGTCGTTGCAAGTACGCCAGTTCCATTTTAGCTTGGAGGCGCTTCTCTTTCCGGTAAACCAGGTCGTCGTCCAGCCGGGTCACCACAGGTTACGAACCTTCCCATGATTTCTGCAACTTCGGCAAGCGTCCCTTAGTTCTTTTAGGATTGAATAATCAAACTTTTTCACCGATTGTAAATCCATTATGATTGGCTCTCAGATTATAACGTGACTTCATTCTACTGCTCAGTATATGTAATTTCTGGCAGACCTCTTCATGGATTTCTCTAAGCCGCTTACTAACTGGCCTGGCATAATCCGTGCAGATGTTGTTCCAGACTGTAGGGCGATAGGTCATTACCTCTTCTTCACCATTTTGTCGTTGTGACAAAATAACACCGATAGCGGAATTACCGGCATCAGTGTCAACGATAAACATCTGGGATATCTCGACATATGACAATACCTACTGGAGGGTTACACAAGGCTTTTTTCAGTTGTCTAAATGCTTTCTTGTAATCTTCGGTTCTTACTTAGGTGTGATTGCTTTCAGTAAGCCGATATAACAATCTAACCATATTAGCAAAACCTTTTTTTTATAAATCGTCTATGTATGTACAGAGTCCCAGAAAACTCCTTAGTTGATGCTTGTCCTTCATTATTGGTCAATTTCGAATAGCTTTCATCTCACCTGGATCGGATTTCACTCTATATTCGGTAATTACATACCCTAGGTACTTTACATCGTTCTGGAAAATTTGACGCTTTCTAGGACTAAGCCCGCCGTTCTTCTATGGTGTTTTGTTTTCTTATACCCTTAAGTAGCATATCAACTTTATGGTGTTTTGCAACATGACTTCATCTAGGAGGCTGTTTTATCGGCGCTGCAATACCAGTATTAATTCGATGTTGAACTATGGTGGTTTTTTCTGTCAGATAGAAAAAAAACGTCTTGATTTTTTCTCAGAAGTTTTTCTAATTTGTTGAAATGTTGAGACTATATCACTATATAGTATATATATATATATATATATATATATATTATATATATATATATATATATATATATATATATATATATATATATATATATATATCTACCACCAGTTAAAGTTCTTGTTGCTTAAATTCCCTTTGCATGCAGCGGCGAAAGATTACTTCGTCTTCATCTAAGTCGTCAAGCGTTGTTTTAACTACACATTCAGAACTCTCAGGTAACATCTTCTACTAAAACAACTTCTCGGATGGAATCCTTTCTTCGACGCACATTCATGACTATGTCTTCATTTTTCATAAAGAGAACTCTGATATATGATAGGTCAACTACTAACTTATGTTGATTCATAACGTTAAAACCGAGTATGATAGCATACACTAGACCTGTAACAAATACAACGTGTACGAAGATGGTGCTCCCTAGACTTACTTTAGCTTCTTGGGCACCTTTCACAGGTATAGTTTCACTGCTAGATGTTTCCAAGACATAATTACTGTATGCGTTTTCTATCTTACAAGTAGCTCTATGACTTTCGTCTTTACGATGGCGTGTATCGATTGGCATGAAGCCTCCTTTTTAATACCATGCGGAGCCAAACTTTATTAATACAAATTATATGAACTCTCGAATAAATGGAGTAGTTGTGGCGATTAAATCAATAACTAATGTAAAATCACACTTTTCACAGAGAGAAAACGGTAGATCATATATTTATATAAAAATATCTGTGGTTATCAAGAGTTAACCGCTACCAAATAAAGGATGAAAAAGACTGATTACGGTTTTAAAATAGTAATTTAAAATCAAAACAATAGGAATCTAATTCAAAAATAAAGTAATTTTAAATAAGCATTCAGTAGGTATTATTTTTCTTTCACCTAAACAACGCATTTTACTCCTTCATCAGTTCCGACTAGTATAATCAGCCTTGTTACCTCTCAACTTATTTAGTAATCATCTAAAGATGACCGAAGATACTGAATTGCCAAACTATAGTAATTTTAATAAAGTAAAGACAATGGAAGTCGAAAACACATACAACTATTCTACCTAAAAACTAATTGGTAAATTAGTTAAATTATTATTTATTATATAAAAATTCTAAAATTATTTTTCTTAGATTCTCGGAACTAACAAAATTTGCAAAAAATGAAAGTATTTCATATAAGGCCCTGTATAACGCAGCTTTCATTGCAACTAGCGATTATGACCTAGAGGTAAAAAAGTAGGGGGATCAATAACACGCAGAAAAAATAAGATCATAATCTTTTTTTGCTTCGAAAATATTCGTCATTGAATTTTACGAAAAAAAAAGTTTTTTCTAGTTTCATTTGTCCAGTACTGTATTTGCTTTTAAAAAATTAGAGTTGTGGAAATAGTGCACTATTTTGTCCAACATAAAAAAACATGTCATAAATCATCGTGGTTGGTATCAAATTAAAGAACTCATTAAGGCAAGTGTAATTATATACATATATCCTATTAGAGTTTTAAAGTTTATCATAATATACAAATTATTAAAAATAATATCTTCGTAAAACACTAACAACTAAATGGATTTTAATGAGTCAATGGTCAAAAGATTCATACTGTTCTCCTAAGTATCAACAAATATATAGATTTAACTTCAGGCGAAATAAAGAAAGGGTTTAACCTTAAATTAACAGGTGTGTATTTAATCTAAGGATTTAACAGAATTTTATATAGCCAAACTGAGGGTATCTTTTACGCAGCATGGAAAAGTTTATTTTCTAATTCAATCATTATGGGTGTCAAATTAAACAGCTAGTTAATACGTTGTTAGATAAACTGCTGGCCACTTGAAACACTTCACCTGCATTTTTTGTTAAAATTTAAATTAGAATATTTTTAAAAAGAGATGAGATACTGAGGTGCGGTATTAAGCTGTATCTTGCAAATTTTATTACATATAACCGATGTTAGGCGTTGTTAATTACCTAACCTAAAAAGTTATTTATACAGGGAGTTAAACAAGACTCTCTTTATTTGTTCCGCAAATCTACAAAAATAATTTCTTAGTTCTTATTGTTAAATTGGCGTAATCCTTGGTAAAATTGTAAAAAACAATTTCAAACTTTTTTCAAAATTTTTAATATTTTTTGAAATATGATTTTTTTGTCAAAAAATTTAATTTTTCTACATAATAAGCTGTAACCTTTTATTAGCGATTTGATGTAAAGTTTTCTTGCTAGAGGGCTCGTAAGTCATATTTTTTATAATGTGTACATTGTGCACTACGCAGAAGATATACAAGGTGTGAGAAAAATGTAGGAAAAAATGTTAGTTAAAAACTTAGCAATCATAAAGATCATGTACGTCTATTTCAACACCCTGTAGCAAAAAAAAATCAAATTTAAAAGTTTTTACTTAAGTTTTAAGTGATAGTGAATATTATCTCTAAATGCTTTTTTAACTTTCTCTTTAACTTTATGATCTTAACCAATAAACGTGTTGATTTTACAGCCAAATTTACCAACCGGGTAACACAAGAGACATGTAACATGCTGCCATCTTTTTAGTTTAAAAAATATCATCTTGAAATTTGAAATGTGTCTAGAACTCCAAAAAAGAATTTTCTATAAAAAATAATTAAGTTAGTCCCGCTTTAACCGGAAATAACCTATATATTTAACGGACTATAGTATTCAGCTTAAAATTAGATTTTTAAAGTTAAGTTTTGTTTTCAAAATAGCGGCTGGACAGCCATTTTTTCAAAATTCAACATTGGCCTATTATGATAAAAATGCAGTCACTCTTTACAAAATACTTGTTTTAAGCAGTCCAAAATAAGCTTAATTTTATTTTTTTTAGAAAACTTTGAGTTAAACATCTTTTAGGTAATAATATATTTTTTATTTGTTTCACCTTTTGTTTTACCGAAAGAGCAATTTACTATTTTACATTCATTGTCTTTTTAAAAATGTAGCAAATGTCGAGTCAAATGGTAAGCTTTATTTTTAAAATGACTATAAATTAGCCAGTTATTTTCAATAAAAACTCTCCCGATTTGTCAAAAATGGCTGGCATAATGCCATCTTGAAAATAAAGGTTAGTATACGACACATTCTCAAAAAGGCAATTTTACAGCGAAAATGACTGTGGAAAAAAAATGTGCCATTAGAATATTGGACAAAAATGCTCTTTTGAGTTAAACGAGAAGTGAAGAAAATTAAAAAATTCTTTTAGTACCCACGACGATTCTTTATTTAAAGGTTGCTCTAAAACATGAAGAAATAAGTTTATTTTAGACTGTTTAAAACAAGTATTTTATATATAGTGACTGCATTTTTATCATGAAACGTCAAAGTTGCATTTTCAAAAAAAAGACTGTCCAGCCACCATTTTGAAAACAAAACGTACCTTGTGATATATCGTTGATAAGCTAACTTTAAGATGAATACGATAATTGATAAAGATATACAGGGTACTATTTAAAATAAAAAAATAGGGGTGATTTCCTGTAAAACCGGAAGTAATTTTAAATTACTTTTTTATAGAAAACTTACCTCTTCTCGAGTTATAGACACGTAAAAAAGGTGGCAGCCTATTACATGTCTCTTGTGTTACCCGATGTTGGTAACTTTGGCTGTAAAATCAACACCTGTATTTTTTTAAATAATAAAGTTAGAGAGTAAATTAAAAAATCGTTTGGAGAAAATACTCGGTACTCCTTAAAACTTAAGTAAAAACTTTTAAATTTAAATTCTTTTTTATGCTACAGGTTGTTGAAATATACGTACGTGATCTTTAGGATTGCTAGGTTTTTAACTAACCTTGCCACATTTTTTTCACACCCTGTATATTTTCTGGATAGTGCAGACCGTGCCCATTAAAAAACATATGACTTAAGGGCCCTCTAGCAAGAAAATTTTACATCAAATGGCTAATAAAAAGTTACAGCTTATTATGTATAAAAATTAATTTTTTTGATCTTAAAAAAAAATTAAAAGTTTTAAAAAAAGTTTGAAACTGGTTTTTACAATTTCACCAATAATTACGCTAATCTAACAATTAGTACTAAAAAATTATTTTTTTAGATTTTCGGAACAAATAAAAAATTGAAAAATTTCTTGTTTAACACCCTGAATAATTAACTTTTCAGCTTAGGTAAGTTTTACTCCTAACATTTAGATGTAATAAAATTTGCAAGATACATCTGGAAACCCCACCTCAGTATCTCGTCTCGTTTTATAAGACCAAAAATACACTTATTGTAAAAACAGAACCATAAGAATTCCAAAGCCTCAATAGCAATAAAATAAAAAATGAGATGATAAAAATCTATTATCTACTTTTCTTGTTTAAAACTTTCATCTATTCTATAATGAACGAAAACTTTTCTGTTAAGGCACACTTTTGAGAATTAATAAGAAAAGAAAAATATTCATTTAAATCGTGACAAAAGCTGGCCTTATCTTATTCTGAAACTAATTTAAGCTGATAGTGGGTAATGCTTTCATTCTATTTTCACTTACCTTATTAGGTACAAGTTCAGTGGTGTAGTTCAGTAAAATAATTGTTGGCACTTAAAAAAAAATTGAACAACACAACTTTTAACAAACTTTAAAATTAAAATCCGTTTTAAGCATTATAAAGCTGTTGCGGTGATGCAATAGTTATTGTAGATGCTGTATAGTTGGTAATAGCTTGGCTACTCTTAGCACCCAACAATAATAAACAATTACTTTCCGCACTGGTTAGCTTAATTACTATTACAGCCACTAGTTAATTAAAACATGAATTTTACATTGAATTCAATAATGACAGCCTTCAAAAAGTATATGTCCAACTCGTGTGAGAGTTTTATTTGAATGCATATGTTTTAAATATTACTTAAACGTTTCGATAAATGATTTTTTAGATACCTTTTAAGTGCGATAGAACCACGGATAGCCGTATATCGAGTCACTGGTGGTATATAACAAAACATTAGTTTATCTTGAGTTTGTTAATGTAAGACTTTTTATACATAACAGAATGGTAGTTTTTCCCCAATTCTTAAAATATCATAAGCATATCTCTTCTTATTTTTTACAATGGCCTTAAAAAAACAAGAAAACACTGTTGATTTTTTTTAAATTTAATCAGAAAAATTAATTTAAGATCCCATCGAGTAGGGCAAAATGTTTTTGTATGTTAGTTTCATTTATTTGAGATTCACATAGAGAACATTGCTCATATGGAGGTTTTGAGCCGTAAAAAATAGTTTTCGTACTGACATACTGTAATTAAACCATTCATTGGGGGTTTAAATCTCAGGAAAATTAGGAAGGAGGCTATTTTTACGTGCCTCGTAAGAGGGAAATATTTTAATCGTGAAAAAATCGCCCTCCCAGATTTTCACGTTTTAGATGCCCTAGATGCCAAATAGAATTTTTTTCAATGCCGATCGTCTGTCGGTCTGTCTGTCTGCTCATGGCATAGCTAAAAAACTACTTACCCGGCTGACTTCTAATTTTGGTCAAAAATTAATTATATTTTGGTGCAAATTCAACACACCGGACCAAAATGGCGGCCAAGTGAAATGTCAAAAAAATATTTTACAAAAAAATTACTTATTCAATTTTCCTCAAAATGTACCCAAAAATCAAATATTACCTGGAAATAAACTGCCAAAGTTTGGGTACGAATCCAAGATGGCGAAACAAAATAGTTGTCAAATAAAATATTTCTAACCGTGGAAAAAAATCAACCTCCAAAGTTTTTACATATCGTCACGCTTTAAGGTACTCAGACGAAAATAAAACATTTTTTCTAAATTCCGTCGGGCTGTCTGTTTGTCTGATATTTCGCGCATAATAAAAAACTACTTACCCAATTGACTTCAAATTATAGCCGAAAATTAATATTTTGGTAAAAATCTAATATAGCGGAATAAAATGGCGGCCTAGTGAAATGTTAAAAAAATTAAAACAGTGAAGATCCAATTTACCTCAATTTTTGCACAATAATCAAGTGTAACATAGAAATAAACCGGAAATATCATGGTACAAGAAGACAAAATAATATAGCGGCCTAATAAATATTTAAAAAAGTTGCTGAAAAAACTACTAATTGGACTAATTTGACATGGTCTAATTCCATTACATGTTCAATTAAATAATTACTTCTTTCCAAAATTTGATATAACCAATAATTCCCGAAAAATCAACTTTCTTGCATCCTATATATTTCAGAATTCAGTATAGTAATCAAGTTGGTATAAATACCGTGATACTCTAAGGTAATTATAGTTTGTTGTAGCTTTCAAAATTAATGATGTTAACTTTATAGTATCCTTTGGATCCAAGACAATGTCATGCATATGTTTTTATACTGTTCAAATTCTGCGTGCGTTGAACATTTTCGAGTTATTAACCCTTAATCAAATATTAATTTAAAGCACATAAAAAGCGATGTTTCCTTAGGTTTTGTTTTTTTGTGCACAGCGGAACAAGAGCATGAACATCTTTTTATTTGGCCAACATAAGCAAGAATTTGTAGGCTGAATATTTTCAATAAAACACTTCATGAACGGAATCCATACTAATTGTGCAATTCTGTAAATAACTTAAAGTAAGTACTAGCAGTAACTGGCGACAGAAAAAAAATCAAAAAGCACCGGCGCATTAAATTGTTCCCAAAAAGAAACAGTTGCTACAAACAAAATCCGAAAGATAACAATATAAATTATCAAACTGTAATTTAAAAAATACAAATCAAATAACATATATTGAGAAAGCATATGTCACATAAAAAGTATCCTAACATTATAAATATTAAAAGGTAATCAACAATCCTTACTAGATACTAATATTATTTTTTAAGAAATAAGAACTTAAATTTCAATTATAATATTAGGAAAATAGCACCAAATATGGCTTGTTTATATTAAGTTTGATGATGAATGATATTCATAGGGCCTAAATCCATATTTCTTTAAAACCTTCTTAATATATTCACGTGAAGTTCTTTTTACTCCGTGATGGGCCCGCATTTCCTTGGAAGTAGTTCGCAGTGATTGACTCGAATTTTCTAAGTGATGCAAAGCAATATTTAAATCGTGATTTTTCCGTATTATTGTTTAGTTCCCTCTTCTTTCTTTGCAAATCTGACGTATTTCTAAATTTGGTGAAAATATTCTGGATTATCGATCTTGAGGGAATCGGACCATCGGGATGATTTGCCATGTAAGCACGACGCGTTGCAGAAGCATTATAAATATTTTCAGCATACAAGCAAACAATTTCTCGTTTTCCTGCCATAGAATAAACCATTTAAAAAAATATATCAAAAAGAATTGATTTAGTTTTATTAACAGTGATTCAAATGTCAAAGTCATTTCAGAAACATTTGTTAATATTGTTCATTTCCATAGCCAACTGCTCAAAAAGCTGTTATTTTATAGCCAGTAATTTTACAGTCTATAATGAAAATTGATTTTTAAACTTAAATAAGTCGAAAACGGCTAAACTAAATGTCAACTTGTATTATATATTTGGAATAAAAAAAAAAAAAGATCTTTCATTTTAGGCAAAAATTTACAGGGCATTCCATTAAAGAAAATTGTGCTTTTTGTCGTTCCTCGTATATATGAAAAGTTACTGGGAATTACAATGCAGATTTATAACGAAAAAAAATCATCTGTATGTCAGTATTTTTATTTTTTTTTGTACGACAAATAAAAAAGTTACGGGGGGTGCCAGTTTATACGAAGTCACCCGTCACATTCCATGAAACTGTTCCACAGAAGTAGGCAGCATATGTTATTCATCTAATAGGTACTGTTTAAAAGATTTTATAAATCCTTTGTATTGCAATAATATAAGAAGTCATTCCCAATTAATCATTTTTCATCCATCATCCAACATAAGAAAATTTTCTTCAAGATACCAAAAACGGCTTTGTTTTGATTACTTATATCATCGTTTGTATTTCAGAAGGACTTGACTTACTGTAGAAAAAGCATACTTTATCTTCAATATGCTTTAAATAAATTTTTTAGATGATTTCTGTAAAGCAATAATAAATTAAAAATTTTAAATTAGCCAAAGGGTTCGTTAAGTAAAGTTGTCCTATAATTAGTGGTTTTATTACAGAATAAATTGGATGAGGTTCATTTTGAAAAAAATAAGTTGTACTCCACTGTTACAGCAACCAAAATTTCAACAACGCGTTGTTGGGATGCGAGAAGAAGATAAGGAAATTACTTTTGAAGTCTGCCTGTCCGACATAAGTAGGCCCTTTAGGGCCAGGCAACTTCCATAATAAAACAGTATAATCTGATTAAACGCAGATTAGAGCGAAAACTTTTCTAATTCAACTTTGTTAAAGAGGCTTTATAAGCAATTTCCGTCGTCGGTTAGATTGTTTACAAGGTCTTTGGAAGTAAAAAACTGACAAAAGAGGTTAATTTAATGACTCATTATTATCATGTGTAGTCTGTCTATGTCATATACTTATCGGAATTTCGATATAACCTTAATAACTAGCGACATTCAGTGTTGAGGTTTAATTTTTTACTTCCCTCGTAAGAGGGAAGTATTGTAATCTTGAGAAATTCCTCCTCCGCGATTTTATCAGATCTTTAGGTTTCAGGGTCCCTAGATGCCGAAAAACATGTTTTCCCAATTCCGTCGATCTGCCGGTCTGTCTGAGATAAAAAACTACTTACCCGATTGACTTTAAATTTTCGTCAAAAATAAGGATCGTCTGGGGATGACTGGTCCAATATAGCAAAACAAAATGGCGGCTTAGTGAAATGTTAAAAAATTATTATTAAAAATCTACTTATCTAATTTTTCTGAAATTTTTTAGGAATCAACTGGTAAAATTTTGGTAAGAATCCCAGATGGCGGTACAAAATCGGTTTAGTAGAATATTTAAAAATTCAGTCGGAAAAATTACTTAATAAATTGATTTCAAGTCGTGTGCCATACAAAATTGTGGAATGCAGATGAAATAGTAAAACTGTGGTACTAATTCAAGATCGCGTAACAAAATGGCGGCTAAATAAAATGTTCGTAATCATGAAAAAATCACCCATTCAGGTTTTATATATCTTCAGGTTTTAGCGTCCCTAGATGCCAAAAATAAGTTTTATCAATTCCGTCGGTCCATCTGTCGGTTTGTCTGTCTGTCTCTCAGTTCACGGCATAACTTAAAAACTACTTACTACTTCACATTCTGGTTAAAAATTTAGGATCATAACATTTTGGTAACAATGTACCTTAAATTTTCCACAAAAATCAAGTATTATGTAGGAATAAACTGGTAAAATTTTTATACTAAGATGGCGGAACGAAATGGCGGCTTAGTAAAATATTTAAAAATTCAGCCTGAAAAACCCCTTAATGGACTGATTTGAAATTATGTGCCATAAATAATTATGGTATAAAGATGAACCAGTAAAACTGTTGTACTAATTCAAGATAGCGGAACAAAATGGCGGGTAAATAAAATGTTTGTAATTGTGAAAAAACTACCCTCTCAGGTTTTAGATATCTTCACGTTTTAGTGTCCTTTGATGCCAAAGAATATGTTTTATCAATTCTGTCGGTTTGTCTCTCTGTCTCTCACTTCACGGCATAGCTTAAAAACTACTTAGTCGATTGACTTCAAATTTCGGTCACAAATTAATGGTCATGGGGATAACTTGGTAACATTTTGGTAAACATTCAATCTGGCAGAACAAAATGGCGGTCTAGTGAATTGTTAAAAAAATTATTGCTAAAAACCATTTATCCTGTTTATCTCAAATTTTGCTCAAAAATCAAATATGATAAAATTTTGGTACGAATGAAGATGGCGATAAGTAAAATGGTTAAAAATTCAACCTGAAAAACTATGGACCGATTTAATATTCTGGTCCATAAATAATTGTGGTATACAGATGAACTAGAAAAACTGTGGTACTATAATAATAACTATAATATTTGTAATCGTGAAAAAATCAGCTTCTCAGGTTTTACATATACAAAATATATGTTTTAACAATTCTGTCGGTCCGTCTGTCGGTTAATCTCTCTAACGATTCGCGACATAGCTTAAAAACTACTTATAAGATTGACTTTAAATTTTGGTCAAAAGTTAAGGGTCATATGGGAATGACCTGGTAATAATTTGGTAAAAATTAAATAAGCCGGAATAAGATGACGGCCTAGTGACTCGTTAAAAAAATTATTACTGAAAAAAATTAATTATCCAATTTACCTGAAATTTAGCACAAAATTTTTTCCATTTAGCCATGATAAGCTATACTAATATTACTGAACTATATGTGTGAGCCTGCTCTATATTTCCTAACCAACGAAAAAAGGACCTAAAACTGAAAGACATGTTGGAATATAGACGGGGTCACACACTTCTCGTCCTGAGGCCTTTGCAGGACATTGGTTTATATTTACACAAGACAGGAGGGCCCGAAAAGGTAAGGTTGAAGAAAACAATAGGTAGGATAACGAATTCTAACTAACTAATTACTGGCTCTAAAACCAAAATCAAATTTAAATCTTTGTTCTGGAGATTTTTAAGAAACCGTAAGAAAACATTCTCAATTGTGGGATTTGTAATAACCTTATACATGAAAGATGAAGAGTTAAGTTGAAGGATATTGTCTATAATTAATTCTGATATTAGGAATTGAATTGCATTAAAATTTAAGGAACAATAGAAAAATCTATGATTCAGATCATCTACTGACATGATCATCACATTCACAGTAAGGCGAATCTGCCATTTTAAGTTTGAACAGATGTTTATTAAAACTGTCATGTCCAAAAAGAAATCTTAGATAAGAAATACTCAGTTGCCGTTGTAAATTGAGTCTTATTATTACAGGACTTCTTGGCAAAATTGGATTTATGCTTGTGTAATGATTTTTAATATTTGAGACGTATAGTTTGTAGTCTTTTTCCCACAACATAAAATTTTAAATTTTGATGTCCCTATACAGATCGGTGGCGGGAATGTCCTGGACAACCAGACCACCCATTGGTGCATCTTTGGCTGCTCTATCGACCAGTTCATTACCTTCAAGGCCCGAATGACCCTTCACCCATATAAAAATTATATTACTTTTAAGGGAATAAAGCCTCGAAATTTTACCTTTAATGTTGGCTATTATGGGGTTACACATTGCGTTATTTTTAAGGGCTTTAAGTACCGATTACGAGTCAGATAGTACTATAGTGTTGGAAAACACATGCTCATCATTTATGAGGTAATCCAATTCTTTTAAAATCGCCATAGCTTCAGCTGTAAATATTGAGTAAGACTGTTGCACTTAAAATTTTTGCACTATTGAAAATTAGGGGAACATCGCAAAAGCACAGCCCACCCCTTCGCAACTTTTAGAGCCGTCAGTGTAAACGTCGAGATAGTGGCCATACTGTTGTAGTCTGCTATTGAGGATCCTATTGTTTATTGATGGAAATTCGGTAAACTAATTACTGTCGGATTTACATTACAGTTTTCATATGGATAATTATATAGTTAAAATTTTTCTTTTTTGAGCAAAAAATTGTCAAACTTAGATACTGAAGTGTGAGCCTCAGCTATAGGGGATCATTCTTAAGGGCCCAATAAGGAGCTACAAGATTGGAAATTGCCAAGGTACTAATTTTTTTGGTTAAAGAATTATTACTGAACTGCATATTCTTAATTAGGAATTTTTTAGCAAAGATTTTCCTTCTAAAGGTATAAAGGGAGCTCTCTACACTCGGATGGCAAGGCATGAGTAGGTGTGGACTTAAAGGCGCCCGTGACAAGTCTAAGGGCCTTGAACTGAGCCACGTCCAGTTTTTTGAGTTGTGATTTACATACTGATCCATAGAATATACTTCCAATATCAAGAATATCTAGAATATAGATCTGGTAAATTATCTGCAGAAAAGAAGCATTGTTTTGGGGTATGAGCCCCAAGATCTAGACACAACGGCTCTCATTAAATTTAAACTTTTTTCAGTTTTGTTTATTATATAACTAATATGATCATTCCAGCTAAGTTTTTGATCCAGGTAGACCCCTAGATATTTTATTGATTGTACCAAGGGTATATTAGTATGATTTAACGTAATTACTTCATCTTTGTTGATCCTATGTCTGGAAAAATTACAATTGCTGATTTTTTATCGGATATTGTAAATCCGTTTTCTGGGAAATATCTGCTACAGATGTGCATAATATGGTTGAGGTTAGATTTACTTACTTACTTACTTACTTAACGGCTTTTATTTAAATAATTTTTTACAATGTTGTGGTATAGTACAAGATGAAATAGATGTAAATGGCGAAGTTTAGCCTAAGGCTACTCTTACACTTAACCATGTTACTAGTAAAAATTATTAATAGTAAACTTACCTAAAATAACAAAATTATCTATAATAATAAAAAATAACAATATAAATAATGTAAAATAAATTATATTATATATGTATATATACATACACACACACATACATATATACATATATATATATACACACACATACATATACATATATATATATATATATATATATATATATATATATATATATATATATACATATATATATACATATACATATACATACATATATATACACACATATACACATACACACACATATACACATACACACATACACACATACACACACATACATACACACACATACACAGAATTTCAAATAGTAATGTTAGTTTAATGAATAATTAATATCAGATAAACAAACAAATAACCGGGTCGCATGATGGACAATAAGATAACTGGAGAAATGAAAAAAATCAGAACAGAGTAATGAGTTGATTATGATGAAGGCCGATTTTGATATTTCGCCGAAACGCCAGAGGCGGAAGAGATTTATTGTGGGTGCTTAGGGAATTATACAATTTTACAGCGTTGAATGTAAACGAGTTTTGAAAGAGGGCGGTGGAGTGAATCGGCATTGTGAGGGTGGTAGACGAGCGTATATTTAGATCATGTATTGCGCTTCTAGCTATAAGTTTTTCACGGAGATACATTGGTTCAGAATTTATAAACAACCTGTGGAGAAATGCAAAGTAATGAAGGTGTACGATTTTGTTAAATTTTAACCAATTTAGTTCGACAAATTTAAGGGCAATATGATCATACTTACGTAGTCGAAATACAAATCGACAGCATGTGTTTTGAATACTTTGAACTCTTTTTTTTGTTATGACATCAAGGCAGGGATAGTAAACAATGTTGCAATAATTAAGGACTGACATAACTAAACTTTCCGACAATTTTTTGCGCACTCTAAAATTTAAAATTAACTTGTTAGTATAAAGGACTCTGAGCTTACAATATGCAATTCTAACTAAATTTGATATATGATCATAAAACTTTAACCTCTCATCTATTGTGACACCCAACACTTTTACCTTCTGCGCATATTTCAAGACAACGTTTTCTATTCTTATAATAAAATTATCCTGTACATGCTTTCTCCTACGTTCCGAAGAAAAAACTATTATGTTTGTTCTGTTAGCATTTAGTTTCAAATTATGAGTTCTTGAGTACTCAAGTATAGTTTCTAAATCACTATTAATGATAATTTGTGCGTTATTAATATCATTGTAGTCAAAAGGGAACAACATCTGGGTATCATCCGCGTATGAACGGAGGCAACAATTTAAGTCTTGTTCGAAAAGATGCGCCGTATAAAGAGTAAATAGAAGGGGCTCTAAAATTGAACCCTGGGGGACACCCGAGATTACCTCTCGATACTCTGACCGTTCACCACTAAGTACTACACATTGTGAGCGCCCCGAGAGATAGCTTCCGAAAAAATTAACTGCGGCTTCATCAAAACCATAATAGTGCAATTTTCCACATAGAAGGCCGTGATCTATAGTGTCGAAAGCTTTTGAAAAGTCTAAAGCCACTAAGACCGCAGCCATACCTTTGTCAAGGCTTCGAAAAATGTTGTCAGTCAAGTCTAAAAGGGCAGAGGTGGTGCTGAACATTTTTCTAAAACCACTTTGATACTTCGGGAGGATATTATTTTTAACCAAATAAGTTGTCATCTGCAAAGAGACTATCTTTTCCAGAATTTTGGATAGTGTCGGGATTAGGCTAATCGGACGAAGATCTCCGACAGACTGAGGATTGGATATCTTCGGCAAAGGACAAACAAGTGAGCGCTTCCAAGATGACGGGAAAAATCCCAACTCCAGGCAGCAGTTGATTATATGAGTTACATGATATAGGATTTTATGTTTGCAGAGTTTAATCATAGTTAGGGAAATGTTGTCGTTTCCACTACCATTTGACTTAATGGAGTCAACTGCTGCATTTACTGTTTGAAAATCGGTAAGTTGAAAATTGAAATTCAAACCATCTCGAAATCTATTATTCTGACAAAAATGTATTTTTTCAGTGGAATTGTTAGATTTGCAAAAAACACTGGTAAAGAAATTGTTTATGTTGTTCGGATTCATGAGATGTTGGGGTAATGAAGTATTTTTTATGGTTTGAATATTTAAATTCTTAAGTGCAGACCACAGTGATTTATCATTTTTCTGACGTTCCAAATGACACAGATAGGCAGCCTTTTCTTGCCGAATACATGAAAGTGAAAAATTTCTTAGCCTCCTATACTCAAGCCAATTAGTTTCGGTTTTCTGTGATTTAAATTTAGACAAGGCTTTATTTTTATGTTTTAGAATAGCTTTAAGATTTGATGTTAGCTAGGGACAAGGGGGCTTGCTGACCCTCACTGTTCTATATGGCGCATGGTGTTCAAAAAGAAACAAAATATGGTGGGTTAAGAATTCGATTTTTACATCAATATTATTTATATAGTAAATGAAATCCCAATCGATTTGCTGCAGGTCATGTTCAAAAGCCACCTGGTCAAAATTTTTGTTTGAATTTAGTAACCTTTAATTTAAGGTTACAATAAACTAATTGGTGGTCCGAAAGACAACTGGTATCCAAAGTACCCGAGGCCGAAACTAGGTCAGACATATTCGTGCAAATTATATCAATGAGCGTCCCAGTTGTATGTGTTATGCGAGTGGGCTCCTTAATAACTTGAACAAGCCCATATGATTCAATACATCGTGACAAAATATTAGGTCCATTTCTGAGAAAATTAACATTAACGTCCCCTAAAAGAATTATTTTATTATACATTGGCGTAATTGTTGATAAGTTTTCATCAAGTGCTTCAACGATACTATTTAAGTTTGTGTCAGGAGGGCGATAGATTACACCTAAAATGATATTTTCCCGATTTTTTAGATTTATCTGGACCCAAAGAGATTCCAGGCCAGAGGCACTATTAATAAAATAGTTTTTAATTTCACATTTAAAATAATGTTTAACATATAATCCAATTCCACCGCCGCGGCGCAGTCGTCCAGCGTCTAGCTTTCTATCACATCTGTAAAAAAAGTAACCCGGTATCGCAACTGTGTCCGAGGAAATTCCGTCATTAAGCCACGTCTCAGTTACAGCGGATATATCATAATCAACCACAAGCGCGCGACTCTCTGCAAAGCCACTGATCAGAGATCTAGTATTTAAATGAGCAACATGCAGCTCGGACATTATTTATTTATATAAAAAAAAAAAAGTACGAAAATATGTTATTTATAAGATACAACAAAAAATGTTTTTGTAAAATTATACCTAGTTATAAATTATAGACACAAATGTATATAAAGAAACGTGAAACAATTTATTAAACTGTCTATTTCTTGTTCCCCCTAGACCGAAGATTCAAATCTAGCGCTCCTCCGGCGCGGTTATTTTCTGCAGTACGCGCATTAAACAGGCCAGACGAAGCAGGTGCTCTGCTACCATTCCCAGTACCACCAGAAACGTCGATATGCTGCGATGACTGTGAGCCGACTGTTGTAGGTGTAGTACGTAAACTACGTGTATTATTTTGAAAAGACCCTTTTCGTTGATGGTATGCGACTATATCATGTGGTTGTAGATGTTTTATTTCTTCAAAATTGTAAATATAGTTTTGCACCAACAATTTTTCGGCCCCAATAACTTTGGCCTCAATTTGGTTGGTTTTAAAATTTTTACCAAATTCCAATAATTGTTTCTTGTTATTGTAGTCTTCCTTTGTGTAATCATTCGTCACAAAAATTCCAGAATTTTTAAATAGTGTTGCATTTTTAAGTATTTCTGTCTTTCTGAAATGATTTAGAAATTCAACTATAATGGGCCTAGATTTGTCAGGTTGACTATTAGGTATACGGTATGCATCCCTGATCTCAGAGTCGCTAAGAGACATCTTAAGATATTTATTTGTAATTTCTTTGATAATCAGATTAGGCTGCTCCTTCTCATTTGGCTGTTCTACAATACCATAAAATACGAGGTTATATTTCTTCAGCTTTCGTTCAGATTGCAGAACTCTGGTTTTTAAGCTTTGATTTTCTTGCTCTAGTGCTGCCATCTTTTCATGCAGATTAGAAATATCGTGGCCTACGCTCACTTGCAACGCACCGAGTTCTGTTTTTATTTCAGCATTTTGTAGTTTCACTTCTTCTATTGAGCGGTAGAGATCTTCTAACGTTACTTTAGCCATTATAGTTAGGATGGCAGCACCAACAACAGAGGCCGAAATATGCAAATTTCGCAGCGGAGTTTTTAGGTTGAGCAATAGATGGATCAACATGCAAATGGTAGCACCAGGACTCAAAACGTGTTTTGCACAAACATTTACATGCAATTATGCCCCTTGGAAAAAATTACGAAACTTGCCTTCATGTCACAGGACTCTGAACTGGATACTCAGACACTCCGAAGTAATTAAAGGTTTAAGAAAACCATGTTAAAGCGTTGAAGAAGAGCATAGAAAATTACGAAGATGTTTACTAAAACAGTGGCAGATTTACATTGTTCTAATTTATTATGTCTACTGTATATGCAGAAATCATCTGCGAATTGAAGAACTGAGGAATCAAACCTTAAATCGTGAATATATCTAGTATAAATATTGAATAGAAAGGGATTTAACACAGATCCCTGAGGCAGGCCGCAAAATTCCATCCTGGGCTTGTTAAGTAAATTATCCGCTTGGATTGAAATTTCTCTACTCACAAATAACCTGACGATATTACAAGCTATATTTCGGGGAATCATTTTGGACAGTTTTTCTATTAAATTGTGTAAATTAACATTTTCATAAGCACTAGAAATATCAAGAAATAAGGCACCTAAATAATCAATGTCAGTGAAAGTGTTTTGAATGTCTGTCACCAAATGTGCCAGGCAGTCGGTAACTCTTTTACCACGTCGAAAACCTAACTGGTTTGAGGAAAAGATCTCTCTTGACTCACACCACCAGTCTAACCGAGACTTTATGATACTCTCCAAGGTTTTTTTAACGCATTATGATAAAGCAATTGGCATACATTTCCCAGGTTTACCTGGTTTATGTATAGGAATAATTAATGCATTTTTTATAGATGGAATTTCATCCCCTCTGCTGATAACCTTCTCAAAAGCATTACATAAAAGTTTTTTATACGCATCGGGTAGCTTTTCTAACATCGTGTATGAAACTCCATCCAAACCAGAGGTAGTGTCCCTATGTTTTTTAGTAATGTTATTAAATTCCTCAAGTGTAATTGGTTTTGTTAAAAAATGAGTGGAATTTAGATTAGGTATTTCCTGAGATACTGTATCAGGAGCAATTTTTTTAATGAAAACCTCAGCTATTTCATTTGATATAATGTTTGATAAATTACTAGATATACCTTTTTTAACAGATTTCCCCCTTTCCAAATCAGTGATGGATTACTTTGGGCATTAAGGGACCAACAAAACTGCTGCCAACTTGATTTGGCTTTCTTTTTAAATGTGATTTTACATTTGGCTGTTTTTTTTTTAAAACTAATAAAGCTTTCCATAGAAGAATATTCCCTGAACTTCTAAAAGGCCTCCTTACGTAAGTTAATAGTTTAGGTACATTCATTATCCCACCATGGTGGGCTGATTCTGTGCGAAGGCGTTTTTCTACGAAGGAAAATTGAGTCTGCAGTGTTGCGTATATTATTGTAAACAAATTCAATGATTTCATTAGCATCGAGGTCATGAGGATCAAAGTTATTGAAATTATATTGCAACTCAAGGGAATAAGAATGCTAGTCCGCATTTTTCACATTCCAACCTTTTCTCTCATGGGTTCCTACTTCATTGTTATCGTAGAAGATCAATTGTACCGGAAAATGATCAGAACCATATGTATCATTTAAAACCCTCCTTTTTTAATTATTATTGCTACACCGCCCTTACCACCAGGTCGGTCTTTACGTATAATATTATATCCGTCCAGAACTATATTGTAGTTAGCAAATTGTGATTAGCAAAAGCTGATCTAGCATTCCACTGAACAATTGCTAAGTTTTGTTTTGTTGATCCCATTGCTAAGACAGTCACCCACAATTGTTTCAATAATTACATCTAAATTATTATTTTCAAAAACGTTCACCAAATTAGGACGTACTAATGGTTTAATGGAAGAAGAGATTTTATTTTTTTAATTTTCGCGAATTTCCAATTTAATTTCCATAATGTTGCCTTCGGTTAAATTGGACTGACCATGAATCAGGGTAGACCCCGTATACGACCACTCAAACTCTCTCTGAATGGGTTCGTAATTCGAACTTCTATCATGCACTTTCCTTTTTCTGTTAACGTTGTTAGAACAAGAAGTACTCGGTTGCGACAAACAAGACTGTTTGTTAGAAATTTATTTTGATTAATATTCAACTTTTTCTCGGGAAGGTTTGGAAATTCATGATGAGAAGATGATAGGGGAGCGAATTTATTTTTGGAAGCAAGACCCGCATAAGAAGGTAGATCAACAATTTTTTCAGCTTCTTTTAATGAGAGGTTTAGGTTAGCCATTGCCTCTTCAGTTCTTTTTTGTTTCAGAAATATTGGACATGATTTGTTTGTAGAATTATGTGTATTAGACTTGCAATGTATGCAAAAAAGGTCACATTCATCGAACTTATTTTTTTCTTCAAAAAGAACTTTTGAACAATTTTTACACCTTTCTTTATCATTGCACTGTATAGCAGTGTGACCAAATTTAAGGCATTGAAAACACTGTGAAACAGGGGAATACCAAACTTGAACTTCATGTCTTAATTTATAGATATAAACGTGTTGTGGTAAGGCCAATTGATCGAAAGTAAATATTACTTGTTGTCTAGGGACTTTAATTGATTTGCCCTCTTTATCAATTACAGTTTTGTAACGTCTTTTAACTGATTTTATTTTTATATCAGACTGTATTATTTTAACCAGTTGCTCCTCTGAAAAAGTGGTGTCTATTCCATGAATAAGACTAAGATGCAAAGGAATGTAGGCTACAAGATTATTTTTTTAAAACATTTCGTTTGAAATTGAAATTAGAAAAAAACTTGTACTCGATTTCGACCGACTAAATCCAAATAAGTAATATTTTTTTTTGTCTCCACCTAAATTGTATAATTTTTCGCTGATACGAATCGGGTGTAATTTTCCAAAATTTAAATATCAGAGAATGGCCCTGTACTGCTATCTTTATACCTGTTGTTAAAAATCGATAATTTTTATACGGTCGGATACTATTTTTCCCTGTTGTTCCTGATTGTCTCCATCGGGTAGCCTACCACCCTCTTCACCATAGGTATCTCCCGTCATGTTAGCAAAATGAGAAGGGCAAAATTAAATAGTGGAAAAGGTACAATTTACAGTTTGTAGTATTCAATTATTTTCAAATCCTATAAATAAATTAAATTCAAATCAGGTATGCACGAGAATAAACAACAACAAAAACACGGTTTCGGTATCTTTCACGGTCAAGCGCGTCCGTATTCGATAGTACCAAAACCCGAACTCTTGTACAAAAGTTAAGTGTTATTTAGAGATAAACTGGTAAATTTGTGGTACGAACTCAAGATAACCGAACAAAATGGCAACCAAATAAAATTTATAAAAAACGCCGTAAAAAAATCTTATTCAATTGACTTCAAATTTTGCAGAAAAATTAAATGTGATATAGGGAAAAACTGGTACGAATTCAACATGACGTAACAAGATGGCGCATGTCCGTGTCTGTTAATGTAAGAACCACTTATTGAATTTTATTTTAAATTATACCCAAAATTTAAGTGTGCCATAGGTAGAAACTGGTAAAATATTGGTACGAAACCAATATGATGGAACAAAATGGCGTCTAATAAAGGATATATTCATAACGAGTGAAGTTCCGTGTGTTGTATTTTTTATGATCTTATTCGAAATTAATTTGAAAAATTAAAACACATGAAGTAAAAATAACTTTTATTAGCTATTTGCCCCTCACATACTTTCTTTAAAGAATTGCAATTGAACATTACATTAAAAAAAATCTGTTATTCCTTTATTACGCTTTGGCTTAAAAGTAACATTTCCTAAAACCAAAAATTAATAAAAAAGTGAATAACATCAATCAATATTAATTGGTAAATGTACGTTCACAAGTAAGAGTAAATATCATAATATCAAAAAGGCAAGTAATAAAAAATTAATAAAAACTAAATTAATATAGAAACAAGAAACTGCTGCTCTGAGTTATTAAAAACAATTTTGAGAAGATATTCAGCATTGGTGCAAAAAGTTTGTAAAATGATGGAAATATCAGCCGTATCCTGATTTAATACCTAAAAAGTTTGGATAACACCGAATTTTTAGAATTTAAGAATTTCTTAATACCTTTCTTTAGAATGATCATTTGAGACAAAAACTTTTTTTATATATATGTTTTACAAAACTTTTACACCAATATTTCGGGATATTTTCCAAAAAAAATCGATTTTCTTTTGTCACATGTTGAACCAGATAGATATTTTCTATTTTTTGGTTTTAAGTTAAATAACATAACAAATGGTATCCTAATGGGTTTCTTAAGACGTAAAATACAATTACCAAATTAGCTCTGAAATTGTTCAATCTCTCTATATAGTTTATCAGTTAGAATCCCTTCTTGTGTGTTAACTCATTTAAAGCGTTAGTGGATTGATGATTACATTATACGAATTTTTTTCAAATCAGCCAATACTAAAGATATTACATTACCTATGTCTTTGTAAAAAAATAAATCTCTAATCAGAAATAAAAAAGGTGAATATCACAATACCCCAGAAAAAAAGAAGTACTTTAATAATATAATTTAATTTTATTTCACGTTATACCAAACCAACGTCACATAAAGCAAATCAAAATCCCAATCTGGAACATATCCTGCAATGCCGCAGACGTAATGATTCGATTCAGTCAAACGAGGCTCGCAATTTCGATCTTTTTTAAGCTGATAAGGCCGCTATAAACTATACTAATATAATATTGTTATTGTTTTATCTGAGGTTTTATCGGATTTTTTACAGTGAGAAAGTCAATAATTTTTCATTAATTAAAATCATTGATAAGAATCACTTACAATTTTTATACTGTTCCTTAACACACAACACTTTAACGAAAATCTTAATATATTAGATAAGTGGTAAAAATTGTCACCATAACTATTTATAGAAGCACAGCAAAGGAAAAACAAGTTTTTAAAAATATTTTGAAAAGCAGCGGAAATATTCGATTGTAATGATCGTTTTGGAATACAATTTTACCACCACGGCACAATAATTTCTTCATAATTAATCGCTAAAATAAAAATGTACTGAAATTAATCTAAAATTGCGAATTATTGTTTCTCGTATTGTTGTCCTATCTCATTGCACCGTGAATAAGCATATTCAATGGTCGTATACATTTTTAAACACACACGTATCTCACTATAGCACATCTCCAAAAATTACATTAAAAATTAATACCTAGGCATAATTAAAATAGTTTTAGTTTGTAAAAAATGTATATTTAAAGTAGTAAAATATAGCCGCATCGGCAGATGGGTCTGTCTGAAAGTTGTAGGCAATTTAAATTATTGACAGCGTGACAGCGTATTAATCAGGGATGTGTCTCCGATCGTTCGTTATTAAGTTGTGAATAATTTATATTAAAGATTATACAAAGTCGACAAGTAAATTTAATTTAGGCAACCTTCAGACCGGAGTTAAAATGCCGGTATAAACCCGGTGTTGACAAAAAGTAAGAGGATATAAGAAAACCAAAATCTACCTAACCAAGGAAGAGTCACACATTAAATTTTTAAAAGAAGTTAGAGACAACAACCTTATTTTTGTAGGTTTCCATGTAAAGCCAACTATAACTGGAAAATAGCAAAAATTATACTAGAAAATGCCACTAAAGCCCTGATTAGGTCCCAAACCAACTATCAACGATGAAGGAGAGCCACTTTTATGAATGATGCTTAAACGACGAAATTAAAGAATATATGCAGAAGAAAGTCCATGAACCAGTTTTGCGCAAAACTGATATTTCCTGCAAAAATTTGAGGGGGGATTTAAAGAAGTAACACGACCAGAAATTAAAACGGCTCATAAACCAGTATCAAGTAGGATCTCCTACCACCAACGAACAAAAGGTAGTTGTTCCACACAGAAGATCAACTTCTTAGCAAATAACTACATTTTGATATAAATTGGAAGAACCAGAGGCTGAAGAGCTTGGATGAAAAGTAAGACCAGAGCTTGATGAAACAACACGTTTCACCTTACATTTCAAAATAAAAGGCATCAGCACTTAAAAACTTACGAGATGACCATTCTATCAAGATCTTGTCAGCAGTCAAAGAAAATGCAACAGTAGTTATGAATGATTTAACATACCATGAGAAAATTGCCAGACACCAGGAAAGGAAGACTATTGGCCGCTTCACAAATTCGTACGCGCCGTTACACCATTTAGAAGCTCCAGAAATTCACCGGCTAGGCTAACTGCCCAAACATCTTCCAATGATCATCCAGCCACTGCATTGTAAGACTACTTTTTGTCAAAAATTATAGCCATTTTGTAAATACTGTTAAAGACAACCCCTTGGACCCAGAAGATTATTTTGTTTGTAAGATTTGATGTGGAAAGCCTCTATACAAAAGTTCCGGTGGTTACCATTGGATGGGGTTAAGGACCTGTTGGATTATTGTCTACGTAATTCTGACTTTCAGGTTAAAGAAAAGTTACCCGCTTCTTATGAGATACTTCCTCTCTCCACAGGTGGCTAATATTTACATGGAGTGGTTCGAAAACCATGCCATAGAAACCGTAGGTTTACACCTATAGTTTGGTTAAGATATGCGGATGACAACAAACAGAGGTCACAAATATCTAGAAGAATTTTTAGAGCGTTTTAATAATATCCCGAGTAATATCTGCATTTCAATCAAATTTGATGTTCTTTTCAATCATTAAACTAATTTGATCAAGGCTTCCATTTACAAGAAACCTACTCACACAAGCCCCCACCTCAACCAGAAGTCTAACCATTCTGCGACAGAAAAACAAAGTGTGATTAAATCTCTGTATAACCTTAGCAGAATGATGGAACATAATAATTGATAAGAGACACAATTATGAAATATCAAAACAAAATTACGTTGTGAATGATTAGAATTAAAGACAATGCAAGTCCGACAAATGAATTTTATTTACCAAATTGTATGTTCGGAAATAAGGGTAATATAATACTTTTTTTTTAATTTGGGAGTTTTTAGATAACAACTTTATTTATTGAATTAATAATGGTACAATTAATATTCTTGGATATCAGAATAAAGAAAAATATTTTATAATTTGCCTAAATCACAACAGAATAAGTTCAAAGAGTGAAATTTCTCGAATTTTTACCGTTTAAGAATCCAATAAAATCAAATCAATACAAAATATTCAAAGCTTTTTGTCGACAAACATTTTTCAATTTAATTTTCTATCAGCAGATAGACAGATATCGACAGCTCGAAAACTGTACATGCTTTGGGTTATTCATTTGATAGGTTAACTACGTTACTTTATTACAAAATGTTTAGGTGATACCATCATTTTCACAATGAATAACAAGATAAAGGGCGGACTGTCATGACCTACATGCTACTGACGTAAACGTTTTAATTAAAAAGCTGTGATCGTATCAGAAATAGAAGTGATACTTTTTTTTTGGTTACCATAATTGCAAACTACTGAGTTGTGTTTTGAAAAATACTTACGTAGTTCTTTACGCGTTAGAAAATGTAATCCACTCCTTTGGATAACTGTATGAACTATAATCGTAAAATACTTAATACAGGAAAAAACTTAAGAAAATGCTCTTCAGCAGATATTACTCATTTAATTAAACCACTGTACAGAGTAACTCCAAAAATAAGAAAAGTCCTTCTACATCGGCTATCACTAGTTCCGAAAAGCCCTTGTTTAAGAAGCAAAGTTATTTTGTTTACTTAGTATTAGTGCTGTCACTTACCGGATTAGATACATCTCTGACGCTTCATCCGGATTTTCCTTGCACTTTATAAAACAAACGAGCATGTCATATTTCTCCAAGTTTTCGAAATTCGCAGCCATTTGATATTTAATAAATGGACAAAGGCAATATTTGATTAAAATAATTTAACAATGACAAATGTCAATTAGTTTCTACAGTGGCTCAACAGAATCTATATATTCGTTTGTTTAATCAAGTCATTGACGCCTTATTTTATTTAAACACATCTTGGGTATTTCTAAGGGATAAATTAAATAGTTGTAGTTAAGTATTTTGTCAACATTAGAAAAGTATTAAATCCAACGTCATTTGTTGTAAATAAAACATTTTTAGTGTATAATAGGTATATTATTTTTTATTAGATTTTTTAGATTTGTGTTAGTTGTGTTGTCCAGGGTAAATACTAAACAGTAGGTATGTATATGAGTTTATTGATTTATTGTTTAATTATGATATTATAACAAACTTTGGTTTGTTATAATATGGAATTATGGATAATTCAGATTTAGAAAATTTAAACACAATTTTCATGACCTACTAGAAAAACATATTAAAATTTCTTTAAATTAACTTTATTGTCGGTACCGGATTGAAATAAATATCAAGTGTTATATATTTCTGAGAAGCTAAAAATGAGCGGAAACCAAATATTAAAAATATACAGGGTATCCCATTTAAAAAACCCAACTTTAGTCTATACCTCGAAAAGGATAGTATCTAACCGAAAACTGACTACGCCGCTGGATTCTACGCAAAAAACTCTATCGATGTTACTTTTCACCTTTTCGGTAAGTTGCCAGGTCATCGAGATACGAGGGGTACCTGAAAACGCAAAATTTTCAATTTCACACTGTATCTCAAAAACAAAAAGAACTAGGAAAAATTTGTTTGTGGTTTCTTTAGTTTCACAAAAAAGTAGCACGGTGTTGCGAAAACCGCATCTCTCTATCTTCAGTAATAAGGGAGATACCCCGCAAAACCATCGAAATTCGGATACCCTGTACATAGGTCAAATTGCTGCGAACGCGATAGAACCGATAAATATAGATTTTCTGCTACACTTTTCTCAAGGGAAGCAATATTTATATCCGTGAACACTGTTGTTCTTTGTCGTACACATGACAGACATAGTTTGGTGCAAAGTAAATGAAGCTAGAAAATGATGAATAATTTGGCGAATAGCCCGTTCTGATAGTCGATTATATGCACCATAAAATGGTCCAATTGCTCTAAACATATTTCGCATAGAATTTTGATTTTGAAAATAAACATCCACGATTTGTAAACATTGCTGAAGCGAGTATGAGATCGTGATAAATTGCCAAACTGTACTGAATATAAATGACCTTGCTAGCGCGCTAACTAACACATGTTTTAACAGATTCTTATTCTTTCTGCTCGATACCATATCTCCCAATAAATCCTACATTTTGTGTATATATTATTCTCCTGGTATGGTTTTCTATTTTATTACGTGTTCAACTTCTTCAGCGTTTTTCTGCCCTTTATGTTTTCTTATTTCGTTGTTTATGGTTCTGCATTCTTTTGCAATCTTATTTTTCCTATTCCTCCTTTGCTCTATTAGCGTTATTATTTCCTTTTAGTTTCTAGTCTTCCAATTGTTTAGGGCAGTTTTATTTTGTTGAAGTTTCGGTTGCACTTGAGTTCATTGTCGTACGTTAAAGAGATAGCTACCCTTTTTGTATGTGTCTGTATCTTCTGGTTGCCTACTTACTATCGTTTTTTGAATCAAATTCCCAGGTTCTTTTGTATGATAGCCCCTTACTTAAGCTCTTACCATTCGGCTATCACCTCCTCTTAAAAACCTGTTTAGAGTACCTACAGTTTTGGCAATAACAATTGTTTGTGAGTATAGGATATTAATATTTAGACATTTAAAAACCACCTTTATTGAATAAATAAAAAACTTTTATCGTTTTACAATAGCAACATCACATAATTATTAAAAAAGAATATGTAATTAGTGCAGTAATTGCGTGATCCAATCGCTACTAATGTCATCCGTAATATAGATAAAAAAAACTCTTTTGTCAGATAATGTGAGGCTAATGAGCTAGGACTATTATCCTGCGTGCATTCACTGGAAAGAATCCAACGGATGAAAGTTAATTCACTAATGTATTATAGCAAATTTAAATCAATGAAAAGAAATGGAATAAAGATTCTGTCTTTGAGATATTTTCCTAATAAGAGACATTGCATAAAGCTCATACAGGATTTTTACGTAAGCGGCTCCCTAGATTTTATACTCGTACTAACAACATCAGAATAAATATTTTTATAGATGTTGGTTGTCTAAAACAATCGCGGGCAGATTAGTCTGCGTGTTAAAATTTCTGAAATATATATATATATATATATATATATATATATATATATATATATATATATATATATATATATATATATATATATATATATATATATATATATATATATATATATATATATATATATATATATATATATATATATATAATATATATATATATATATATATATATATATATATATATATATATATATATATATATATATATATATATATATATATATATATATATATATATATATATATATATATATATATATATATTCATTCCGGCATTATTAGTTTTTATTGCAAAAATTATAAATGGTTTTATTGGCGCTCAAAAAGATCTTTTGTTTTTTTGTCTCTCACTTGTTGTGCTTTTTATAAAAATCGGGTAAATTTCCTTTATCTACCCGGAACTTTCCTCTTTAAATTTTCTTTTATTAGGAAAAGTAAAAGTAACGCAATTTCCGCACATAGTCATTTAGTAAAGCATATACATATACTGTCTTATCAGATATTTTTATTGGGCGTTATTTTGTAGTTTTAACACTGATTTTTCACAATTTATTATTATTTATTACATTTTTCACATTTTATTTTACCGATATTTTGTTCCGATATCTTGAATTTCGGCCATAATTTTACTAGTTTATCACATCATATCACAGTATATCACACCTAATGCTTGCACACAATTTTAAATGAAGTAATAGCTAGTTTTTCAATCTGAATTTTTAAGTACTTTATTAAACCGTAGTCTAGATTTGTAACAAACTGTTATCAGTTCATTGTATATAGCACTTGATTTTTGTGCAAAATTTGAGTAATAATTTTTTTAACGTTTCACAAGGCAGCCATTTTGTTCCGCCATATTTAATTTTTAACAAAATATTGTCATGTTATCTCAATATGACCCTAAATTTTTGACTAAAATTTAGGATCAATTGGGTTAGTAGTTTTTTAGGTATGCCGCGAATTGACAGAAAAAATCAATAGGAAAAGTAATTGTTTAGCTACGCCCGAGAAAATAGACACACAGGCAGATGGAATTGAGAAATGTTTTTTGGCATCTAGGAGCTCTAAAATGAGAAGATCTGTAAAACCCAAACTTATTACTAGATGAATTTCAAAAAAAATTTAATTTGTCTTCCGAAATTGGTAGGCTATAGGTTCGAAATTACAGCTGATCCGTTAGTGATATTCGCGATGTTGCGTGTCATTTCTGATATTCAAAAGTCTATTGAGTTTTAATAATAAAGTTAAAAAAAATACTATTTTTTCAACTGATACCGACAAAATTAAAATTCTAATGCTTTTGGGTTATGGCGATCGATAACGCACACAGCAAGAAGTTTTGCAATATTTTTAATGATAAATCAAAATTTTGAGGAAATTTGAAGTAACACAACATGTGAAGGATGCTTCATGATTTGGCCGTCCCAAAACAGCCACTGATGAAGATAAGGCTTTGGATATTTTATATGAGTATAACAGAAAATCCCCATTTTTCAATTAGAGAACTTGGCCAAGATCGAGGGGCAAACCGCTGATCTAAATTTTGTACATCAATGCCCATTTTAGGCATTACTCTAATGTTTTTTTAACTAATGCCCATAATTCCTTAGTAAATTCCCGCCAACGCCTACTAATTCCCGCTAATTCACTGTAATACCTCAGTAATTCCTAGTAATGCACCTAAATTCCCAGTAATACCTTCTTCGTAATACTTTGTGATGCCTAACAAAAGTGGCGGAAACTATAATATTCACAGCAATATAATGCTGAATTATTTACTTATTATACAGGTGAGTTATTTAGCATGTCACCCAAGGAAACTTTAGCATACAAGTCAAAGACAAATAGAATAATGTTTAATTGTCTTTCGGTTTATGTTATAATAGCTTATTACCAAATATAATTCAATTCTTGCATACAATATGCACTTTAATATCAATATTAGCAAATAATTTAAAAAAAGCTTTACTAAAATCCTGCTAGTTTAATATTTGACTCATAGTAACTAATTGTAATTATATATATTATTGTTATACATTTGCCTCGACTTTTGCTTTTTAATTTATACATTTAAACTATAAAAGTATTTTTCTAGGATATTAGAGCGAAGCCTAATAGACGAACAATAAAGAAACCCCAAAAATGTGTTCTGCTTGGTTTACTGTTGACAATAAAAATCATAATTACATATTACCGTTTTTTTTGTAGATATATATGAAAGAAAGGACTCGAAAGAAATAAACAAGTTTATTGAAAATACTCATTT
The DNA here is from genome assembly GCA_030620095.1 of Kuschelorhynchus macadamiae. Classification (NCBI taxonomy): domain Eukaryota; kingdom Metazoa; phylum Arthropoda; class Insecta; order Coleoptera; family Curculionidae; genus Kuschelorhynchus; species Kuschelorhynchus macadamiae. The sequence continues at coordinate 80,185 of JAUTXW010000441.1, forward strand.
ATTGGTTGCTCCAGCACATTTAAATGTTATAAAAGAAGTTCAAGCAAAGTAAGAAAATATTTTGGATTTTGAAATCGACTTAAGCATTAAAAACAGAAAATTTCCACTGATTAGTTTGAGGAATAGATAATGATATTAATTTTTTAAATAAGTATAATAATCCGCCAACAAAAATGTAATTACCTAAGAACATCTTGTAACTTCTTATATGAGTTCTTGTGTTGCTAACATTTTTTCGAAAGGAAAATTGGAAAATGTATTTTGTAGGACAATGTTAAAATTGGATTCTGGGTATTTTAATTAGCAATTATGAAAAAATCACCTGGTAATCTATAAAATATAAAAAGTTATTACTTTGGCATTTTATGATTTTTGTCATAATCATAACTTATTTCAGTTTATAGATAACCATCTGATTTTATATGATTGCTTAATCAAAATACCTAGAATTTAATTTTCATATTGTCCTACAAAATATATTTTCTAATTTTCCAGTCCGATGCGTGAATACATTTCAATCAGCGGTGGCGGGGCACGCATCATTAAGTAAGAAGACAATATGAGGTCCTCGCGAAATTAAGCTATCCAAAAATTTACAAGATGTTATTAATTAGTTATATTTTTGTCGGCGAGATCCTGAACTCTTGCTCACTTTTATAGCAACAATTCTTATCATTTTTCTTGTAGCTAAAAACCTAAGTTACATAGTTGAAGTTTTGGTATTTTCCCGATATGGTAATAATGATAATGATAATAATAATTATAATAATAATAAGGAGGAACAACTTAAAGGAGAGGTGGTTGAACTTTAAAACGAACGCGTTGAGCTTATAGCCTTAGCGCCTACAACAGAGGTACCCGATGAAGAGGTACGAAATGAAGAAAACATAGGCGAAGTCGAATCTACAGGACAAGACATCATTGACAGAGCTAGCAATACCCAGGATTATGGAAAAATATCACTATACAATGAACTGCAAAAAGCTGTTGCTGAGTTTAATGCCCTAGATCCAACTCAAAGACCTAAGCTCCCGAAACTTAGAACTAGTCGGGAGACTCACAGCGATGAACCAAGGCCAGACCTTCAAATACTTAGGATTCAAACAAGCTCTTCTGAAGACAGAACTGAACGCCGGAAATCTCACTACAGCAATTAACACCTATGCTGTGCCCATGCTGACCTACAATTTCGGAATCTTGAAATGGACTAACACGGAGCTAGAGGGACTACAACGAACCTGACAACAGAGTAAAAAAAATAATAATCATGATACTGTTTTTAAATTTATTCATATTTTTTATTAGGATGTTCCACCATAGTTATTCCAAGTTGTATGCCAGTCATGTCAGTATGCTCTCAACGTTTTCAATCTACTAGCCACCGAAGTTGTAACTGTTATTTATTTAATGAAGATAAAACTGTTTAAATAATAACGACCGAAATTTAAATTCTTCACGACAAGTTTTATCCTTAAACCGTTACGGAACACGGCACTCGCCAATGCTTAATTAAAATAATTTATAAGTAGCCTTCTCTACGGGCTTCTCTATTATAAAATAAATAAGCAAAACAGTGCTATCTGGATCAGTTGACAAAAAAAAAGGCCACGAAACAATCATGTATGCGTACTCTTACAGATGCGTGTTAGATAAAGACGGGTAAGTACACATCATCCTCAAGTGGGTGTCGTTCTCGGTGTTGTCAAATCGACCGTAACTACAAATATGTTCCGATTTGTTAATTACCGAGGCCTTTTTTTTGTTTCACTTTTTTTTTAGTCACTAGATTTAGCATTTACAAGTCACAGTCGCTTTTCATGAAAGTACCCTTCCGAAAACAGCCGATTCTAATTTGTATATCCAAAGAAAAATAGTTTATTGCATGCTAATAACGCATGTCTGGCAACAACGCAATATGGCCGAAATTCCCATAGTAATGCCTACTTATTTCCAAAAATTTCTAGTAATGCCTACTAATTCCTAGTACTGCCCTCTAATTCCTTTGCAATTTCCAGTAGTTCCCAGAATTTATATACTGTAATTCCTCAGCGGTTTACCCCTAGGCCAAGATAACAATACGTCTCACATGTCTGTGGAACGCATTTTGATGGCGGAAAAATTTCATCCTTACAGAGTCACCTTGATTCAGGCACTATCGGATAATTATTTTGACAGGCGTTTGCAGTTCTTCGACACCATGATGGAAGTCTGTAATACAAATGAAGATTTTTTTGTATGAAATAATATTTTCGGATAAGTCGAGTTTTTCTTCAAACGGCACTGTTAATCGCCATTGGGGTAGGGAAAATTTATTGGGTACGGGAACATCATATATACAGTTCGCCGCACAGATCTGAAACCGCGACGAAAGGGGGAGGTTTGTCAAAAGCAGACTGCTTCTTTGGATATGTAGAGTTTTAGCCAATCACTAATGAGTAATGCACCGTTTCCATAGATACTTGCATTCTTTTTATAGTCTCAGATTCGTGTGCCATAGTTTAGTACTCACAAAAAATCAATCTTTGAGCCGGCGTTATAGGACGGTATATAAGTGGTCCGTTTTTCATGGAAGAAAATTTTAACGGTGAAAGATATTTACAACTTTTGAGGAATCACGTTGTCCCAGCTTTTTTTTTTGTTTAGTAAATAACGGACTGCCCGACGATAGAATGTGGCTTCAACAGAATGGTGCACCACCGCATAATTTTTAGATGAAGCATTTTTTAAGTTGATTTGGAGGACCTAAAACAACGATTAGAAAATGAATGCACTATCAAGAATTAATTTAAATTGATTTTTTTATTAAACTTGCAGATTTAAAAATATATTTAAAACCTACAGGGTTTTAGACAAATTTGATTTAATAGGATTTAATTGCCACAGTTTTCGAAATTGTAGGAAATACGAAGTCGGTTAAAATTGAGAAAAATTTAGCAATTTAAGAGATATTACAAAATAAATTTCACATTCTTATGGCCCCTTTTCTGCCTTTATAATTAGGGATTTATTTGCATTTTATTGAAGCTTCTAACCTCCTAAAATAAAATCTGAGCTACACCCATCAACTGTTTAACCAAGTTGAAAAAAGTCGGTGTGTTAAAGAAAGGTATTGCGATGGACATCTGTGTTAATAAAATATTGTACGTTTACCCATACGTGTTTGCTCCTCTTGAGACAAAGGTGTGTGACACGTCCATAGCGTTATCTTTCTTTAACACTTTGATTGTTGTGAGAAACTTTCAACTTGTCTAAATAGTTAATAGGTTTGTTGCATATCCAGAAAAAATCTACGACCGTATTTTTTAAAAATCTTAATAGATAATTCAACTTAGACGGAACGTAATCTGAGTTAGTAAGAATTTGCTACCGCATGTATTCATTTGTTTTCTTGGGCCCTAATATTCCCCTAAGGTTACTAGATACAAGTCGTACTAAATTCAAATCCTTACTTTAACTGAAAAGGATGTGATTAAAAAACAGTACAAAAGACAAAAAAATTGTGTATGATACGCTAATCAAAGATATTTTAGACTTTTATTCCAAGCAATTTCACATTTTAACTTCTAAAAAACTTAATAATATACAATAATATACCTACTATTGGCATATCCAAATCCAAGATGAAACATTTTTTAAGTTGATTTGGAGGACCTAAAACAACGATTAGAAAATGAATGCACAATCAAGAATTCATTTAAATTGATTTTTTTATTAAACTTGCAGATTTAAAAATATGTTTAAAACCTACAGGGTTTTCGAGAAATTTGATTTAATAGGATTTAACAACAAGCCGTTGGCAAAATTGAAAAATTATGACTTCCGAAGATTAAACCAAAAATCGTCATTTTATCCGAGTCCGACGTCCGAAGAGATATTACAAAATAAATTTCACATTCTTATGGCCCCTTCTCTGCCTTTATAATTAGGGATTTATTTGCTTAAAAAGCTTTTTTTCTGGTACGAGGTTTGTGTGATTGTTCATAATTGAAAAAATTATAGAATTATAATATTTTTTTTGTAATATAAAAAAGCTTAATTATACTGGTTTGCATTAATTTGACTCAGATTTTCTAATTTGATGATTTTTTATTTCATCAACATAGAATTTTACATTTTTCATATCCTATACATTTGTACCGAAATATGGATGTCAAAAGTAATTAATGCGCTAACTTTTAGCAGTGTGGCATTTTCTAATTTAATGTAGCGTAATTCCTTAGTTTACATTATAAATAGATCCACAAACATTATAAAAGTAGTGGGATAATAAATAATATTTCTTATTCTGTTTAATTTATTTTATTCTACTAAATAACCAGTCCAACTCTGACATGCGTGCCATGATATCAGATAAGCTTTTGAATATCTGAAGTTATAGAATCTATATGGAATATTTGAAAAACATAAAACAAAAGATAAAAACTAAGAAAATATGAAACAAAGTTCATTTAAACATTAAAACAGGAGAAAAATTATATTAAATGTTTGAAATGCCGTCCTTTTACTTAGTGGTAATAAGCTAGATATTGTGGAAAAGCATTAAGAACATTTTGAAGATTTTCTCGAATCTTCTACATTTATTTTATATTCTTTCTTTTAGATTCTCTAAATCAAATGGTTTGGTTTTGTAGATTAAGTCTTTTTTAAGTGTCCCCGCAAAAAATAATCGACGGGGTGAGGTCGGGAGACCGAGGTGGCAATCAGTCATATCCCTTCTATCCATCCACCTCTCAAAAAATGTTTCATCTAAAAATTCCCAAACTTCTTGCTCGTAATGCAGTGGTGAACCATCCTGTTGACGCCATAGTCTATCTTTGGGCATTCCGTTATTTACTAAAAAAAAACAATAAAAACATTTTTTATTGTATTTGGCAATAAAAGTGACCTACGAGGATTGGAAAATATTCCCGCTAAAGCTGCGACAACGTGTTTCTTCAAAAGTTGAAAATATCTCACATTTTGTTCAATGAAAAATGGACCAATTATCTTTATATTTCTCTAATTATATTTTGTGGATACTGTGTATCATTTTCCTAATATTGTCAATTATGATGATTAACAGTTCCCTTTAAAGAATAACTCGACTCACCCGAAAACATTATTTCGTATAAGGAATGCTCATTTGTATTACGTACAGATTTCCATCATGATCTCGCAGAATTGCAAACGCCTACAAAAGACGCTCCGCGGACAGGTGGGACTTATTGTTATCTTGGCCAAGATTTCTAGTTCAAAAATGGGGATTTTCTGTAATGCTCACTATAATATCCAAAGCTTTATCTTCTTCAGTGGCTGTTTTCGGACGGCCAGATCATGGAGCATTCTCTACATGTCCCGTTACTTAAAATTTCCTCAAAATTTTGCCAACAGTGGACTTGATTATTGGATTCCGGTTGGGATATTTATCATTAAAAACATGGCAAACCTCTTGCTGTGTGTGTCGTCGTTAGCCATAACGACGAATTTCTATTCTCTCGGTATCAGTTAAAAAATTCACATTTTTATTATCTCTATCAATAAAACTCAATGAACTCTTGAATGTAAGAAATGACACGAAACTACTCTCGACACTAGTCATTGCTTAGATGAAAAAAAAACTTTTACTTAAAGTTTACATTATTTTATATTTAATAAAGAGTACTCAGAATTTTTTTCAGAGACCAAATATCGAATACAATCTAGAGCGTTCTATAAGAAAAAGAAAAGTTGATTGGATTCTGAAGCACCATCGTGGAAATCACTAACGGATCAGACGTAATTCCGAACCTAAGCCTACCAATTAAAAAAAAAAAAAAATATATATATATATATATATATATATATATATATATATATATATATATATATATATATATATATATATATATATATATATATATATATATATATATATATATATATATATATATATATATATATATATATATATATATATATATATATATATATATAAATGAATGTATCAATTTTTAAAGCAATATCACAAAAGTTTAAGTATTTTAAGTTCATATACGTTGTATTATGTATTCAAATTTTCTTTTAAAATTTCGCTAATTTGGTATTTGCTTAGGTACGTTTTTCTGGACAGAAGATGAATTTGACTTTGTTACAAAAAGTACACCAAATAAATTTTCCAATACCGCAAATATTTTTTACCCACATAAAACTACCGAATTCATTAAATGTTTATCGATAGCATGAAGAAAATGCATCTGCCAAAACCACGTAACTAATTTAAGATCTGAGGCGCTCACCCTATAAACCAGTCTGTAACCAACAGAATGGAATTAACTGACAAAGAGCGAAAGCTAAATTACAGACAAAATGTTTTTGTTCACTTCGCAACACGTCTAGTTTCATCTTTCATGCATCAAGCCCGTTTACTAATTTTATAGGGCAAAATGCGTAATGGGTAAATTTAATTTTCTAACGGGGAATTTACATACCAAAAAGTCAGTGAGGGATTTTAAATAGATTATTAGGAACTTTTTTTGCTAATGATTTGAACTACAGCAAAGGTTGTCGGTTACTCTGCTCATGAGCAGTAAAACTAAAATAAACGATTATATAAGTAACATATAACGGCCGACGTTATATGTTACTAATAAAATCAAGTTTTTAAAATAATCAAAATCGTGGTTGAAGCCATAAAATAGGGGGAAATCATTTTTATTAAACCTAAATAAGGCAAGATTTCAACTAGAAAAAACAAAGAAAAGCAAACTTACGTAATTAATCAAAGATCAAAGAAAAATAAAGTTACCACTCAGCCACACTCCATTTTACGGTAATAATAATATACTGTATGATGATGTTTATAATGACTTGCCGACTGAAATACTAGTAACAGTGTAATTGTTTAATAATTTACTTTTGCTTGTCCTTAATTGAATCCCTCTAGACTGTCCTTAATTGAATCCCTCTAGACTTGAATCCCTATAGCCAATATGTCTTTGCGGATAGGCTGCGTTTCAGAATCAATAAAATGCTATAGCTATATAAATCTCTAATTAAGTAATCCTAATAATGACAAAAATTGGTGTTTATCTGCAAAACATTTCAGATTGGTTAAAACTAAAATATAATTCTGTAGAGATAACTATTTTAATAATCGTCTAATTTCTGTTTCAAGTTGGCAAGAATAACCGGTCTCAATACAATTCGAAATAACATAAAACTAATGCTTTTCGAATTGACTAAACAAGTCTTGTAATGTTATAATATTGAAGTTTTTTTACTGATAAGTATATACTTGACATTGTAAACTGTTGTAACGAATTGCATTATTTTTCGACCGTGTAAAATTGGAATTACTTTCCGACGAAAGAAATGCTTCGTGCAATCGCAATTTTACATGGTCTAAATCCAAGAACCATGATTCCTTAATTGACTGCAGCCATGAAGGATTTCGTACTATGTTAGGAGACCTCTATGGGGAGGACATAAAAAAATATTTGGAGATGGTCGTAACTGCCAGAAGAAGATGCTCTGCCACTCGGCCATCCTCCTATGTGATCGTGATAAAGAAATAGTTCCCAATTCTTTAAATCAATCATCATGTTTCAGCAAGGGTAGCCACGAACATTTACAGTTGCGCTAGGGTAAAGGAGAGGATCAAGGCTACTCGTCATGATTTGGAGACAAATGCCCGTTAACATACCTAAAACTAGCTTCGAAGTAGAAAGGATTTACCAGCAACTGACAGCAAACAGAAGAAATTCGCAATTCTGCGCAGCAAACACCAACCCGTACAGCGACTACAGAATACGGTAATCAATTAATCATCTATTTCATTAACAAAAGAAGAGGAATCGGTTCTCTCTAAAAGACATAATTTAGCAATTGCTCTAAGAACCATTCCAGTAGAGGACATAATAACACCATCCTAAATCTGCCACAAGAACAGGCAGATTCAGTTCGATATGAAACAGTGAAAATATTTCGCACTTATGAACCAACAAAACCCAACTTGTAAGCCGCAAAAAGAACATCTATAAAGAGTCTTAATGACAAAAAAGATGTTATAATTGTGCCAGCAGATAAAGGAAATGCAACGGTGGTCTTGGACAAGAAAAACTATATAGAAATGTATAGAGAATAGAAACATTACTTTAAGATGACAGCTATAGAATAATACAAACGGATCCAACTAAGAAAATAAAAGGTAATTTATTAATGCCCTAAATTTGCCAGACCTAGAAAAAACGACATTGAAGCCAAGCGGTTCGAAAAATCCACGATTTTACGGACTTCCAAAAATACATAAAGCTAATGTACCGTTACGTTCTACAGTGCAATAGGTTCGCCATCTTATTAAATAGGTAAATGTTTAGCCAATATCCTAAACCTCTTCACGGGACAATCTAATTCTTATATTAAAAACTCTAAACATTTTGCTGAAAAGCTTAAAGATTTTACTTTAGATCGCGATGATATTTAGTCAGTTTTGACGTTAAATCCCTATATATAAATGTGCCTTTGACGACTCAATTTATATAATATCTGACATATTTCAACATAAGAACCCTAATCCAATCCTAATTGAATTGATAAGAGAATGCTTAACGTCTACATATGTCATTTTTATAGGGACCCTTTATGAGCATACCTCGGGTGCTGCTATGGGATCTCCGCTATCTCATTTGATAGCAAATATCTTTATGGCGGCTTTAGAGGAAATTGCTTTAAGATCTGCTCCTTTACAACCTAAATATTGGTTTAGATATGTAGTTGATACTTTTGTAATATATCCTTATGGAGAAGAAAATTTAACGATATTTTTAGATCTAGATGATAACCATCAACATTCTAATATAAAATTCATTATGGAAATTGAATCAGATGGTGCCATTCTCTTCGTTCATGTGTTAGTACAAAAAAAAAGAGAACGGCACCGTAGGTCATAATGTTTACAGGGAACGGACACTTAAATTTTAGACCATCATCTATCTCAAAAATAATTCATTAATCTTTAGGGTTTTTTCAATATGTAAAACAAATTCAATTCCGAACAAAACACAAAAACTGTCAGAGGCTTTAGAATCAAACGAATATTTCTGTGAAAATATTAGGCATTCGATTAGGTACTATATTAATCCCAGACCAAAACCTGTATTGAATATTCAAACATCAAGTAGTGAAGTACCTTTTAATCAGGGTACCATAGATAAAATTGCAAGAATTCTGTGGAGATCCAACATTCGCGCGATCTTTAGTACACAGAAAAAGATTGGGTAATGTTTAAGGGCACCAAAAGACGTAATTCTATAAAAGGAGTTTATAAAATTGTTTGTTCTTGCGGTAAAGTATATAGGTGAAACTGGTCAGTCTGCGTCTACTAGACTTGAGGAACGTGAAAGATGTATAAGTAAGAAACACATTATTTAATCCGCTGTCGCTGAACGCCAATACCCAACAGAACACATGCTTAATGTAAAGGATAAAGGGTTCTTACATCAGTTTCGGGTTATTATAAACGAAAATTGAGAGAATCTATTGAAATAATCAAGCACTTTGAAAATGTCAATAGGGGCGCAGGCTACGTGCTACATCATGCGTGGAAACCAATCATCACAGTGAGTCACGCCTCGATAAGCATAGATAGTTTATGAATACCTGAACTCTACTCATTAGAACTCATTCAGTGTTTTAATGTTGTGCAGTAAAGATCTCTGAAGATGCCTTGCGCAATCGCAGACGACACGTGGGAAAGTAATTCCAATTCTACACGGCTAAACCCAAGAACCACGATTTTTTAATCGATTCCATCCACGGAAGCTTTCGTACCATGTGAAAGTATAAGCAATTTAAAAGCTCTGTCTAAAATTATTGAAAATAGTTTATACAACCAATTGTATGATAAATTCTGTATTGAAAACAGTGTCATTGATTAATATATGATGATATTATTCGGAGAAAAGATAATAAACTTATTATTGCTTTAGTTCCGTTGGACTTCTCCAAAGCTGTCGATTTTATTAATCAGAAACATAAAGTTTTGCTGCTTTAATAAAATGGCTTGCAATCTTATTAAATATTTCTTGTCAAATCGATATCAATATTAAAAAGATTTTTTTTGGTGGCATATTTTCTGTCTGGAGTTCTACAGGGGTAGATTTTGGGTCCCCTGTTAGTTTTAATTTTCCATATAGATATTCCTTAATCTATGAAAAATTGTAAAGCTCGACCGTACGTTAACAAAACACAAATTTATTTTAACTTTAATGTTGATATTTTGAGGCTCAAATGATCATTACTCAAAACGTGTTTATATTTAGTCAACTTTGTGGTGACAACATCATCATCACCAGCCTTTTTCACTAACTGCTGGATACTTCTGACACATGCCTATGTTTGAGGTATGATTTTAGCGTATTACTGAACGGATACTCATCAAATGGTGAGCAAATTAAATTTATTAATAACAAAATTTGCTTCCGCTCGATACGTATGGAATATAAACCTCAGGAAAGTCTTCCAATCTCTGGTCTTGACACATTTTAATAACTGTGATTTGTTTATGGTTAGTGTTTGTATAATAAGTGTCGATCCCATATTCAAAGAGTAAAAAATGCTTACATTCCCTTCCGATTTATAGTCTGTTGATTTGATCATATTTTTCTTTTTTCGAGGGGTAAAATGGCTTAATATGGGCTTGCTTTATTTTTGCGCCTTGATTTTTAAGGTCATTAATTATTTAAATTATAATTTCTGGATTAGGATACGTTCTGAAGAGATAAACGAGTTCTGAATATTCGTCTCTTTGAAGGCTTACTATGGCCCACCACAGGAGTGCCATGTTTCAGAGACCGCTTAGCTACAATGTTGTCCATTGTTTTAATTCCTTGATATTATTTTTCATTAAATGAATGTCAGTTTATAAACATATATAAGAACTACCTCCTTACTATCCAAAATAGTTAATGATAGTATTTTTTTTCTCTATGAATGTACCAACGCATCCTTTCTAAGTATTATAATTTCTCATTATAGATTTTGCCAAATTATTTATTTGGTGTACTAGTTGTTTTTCTTTTTTACCTACCAGTATACCACTCACTATTCTTTCTAACTTGTATAGCCGTTAAGTATAGATTTTGTTAAACTCTTCGCTTTCAGTTATATTTAATGTTTCAGAATTTTCGATTGAAACTTTATTGAGTAGAGTAGCTATTGAAGCTACATTGCACGAGGAATTAATCGTTGTCTAGTAAAAGAACGTTTGAAGAATCTTAATTACTTGTATTTTGCAAACATATCTTCCAATAACATAAATGCAATCATATTTTCCTTAATTTTAAATTATAAAAATATATTTATACATTTTCAATATGCAAGTCTAGTTAGTTACCTTCTCATTCAATAGATCCCTTTTAATATCTAATGAACATCTTAATAGTAGCGTTAATGATGATCTAAATTATTAACCAGTTTTGGATTGAAGCACCCTATACAAAAGTGAGCATCGCTTTAATGCACGTATTTTATTAGATAGCTTCAATTTAACTTCCTTCAGAGGAATAATATATTAACGCACCCTGTGCTGAATACGAATAAACACCCCCGTCTATTTTCCAACGTTACATCGCTATGTAGTGCCGCGAGTGTGGCAATATAAGTTGAGATAATTATATAACAACCATAATATTGAAGCGGCGCACAGTGTTTCAGAATCAATAAAAGTTGGCCAAAATTAAGAAAAAATGTACGACCTATTTAAAAATCTGTATGTACGGGTTTTTAGGGTTGCTGATAACGAATTTGGTATCAGATATAAAAACTGGTTTGGTTTGGTTGACGATTGGTTTAAAAGTAAGTAAAAGTTACGAAAATTAAATGAAACCTCATAAATTAAAAGACAATAATAGGAAATGTTTACTTCCACTACTAAAGCTAGTAAAATAATATTGTGTTGTAATAATTATGTATTAATATCAGTTCTTATTGATTTGTTTATGGTAAAAATACACAATACTTTTACAAGAAAGTAGAAAGAAATCATTTACATAAAGTATTTTCAATTGAAATATAAAACTTATATTGGTGAATAAAAGAAGAATAAGCTGTAGCTGCAGAATATTAGAAGTAATTTGTTTTTTTTTTCTGGAAGTGTTTTTGACAGATTTCATCCTAATAATGTTGTTAGATGTCAACGTATAGAAGAATCGAAATTATAGGAGATGGTAATTGCCCTTTTAGAGCCGTAAGTTATGTTTTATATAAAGCCTGGGTTACAGATTCCAAACGTTTGCGTCTTGCGTCGCCGTTTCCTCTGTTCTTGAAGTTTACTTAACGTAAAGCAATTGGTACGGTTATATTTTTGCCGCCATCCGTTTGAGTTTCCGCTAGCCGCCGAACAGATGGCGATCTTTAACTTTGACAGAAGTGGCTAGCGTAAATGGACGTTTGCATTAAGCTGCAACCAATGAAATTGCTGGATTCCCTATTCGAAACATTCGTCCCTCGTAATAAATTTGACATTAATATATACACATAACATCCTCGTCCGTTTAAAGTCTGCTTGGGACCATTGTCTTTAATTTTAAGAGAATACTGGTGGAAGTATGATTTTGATTAAGTTAAAAAACGCACATAAACTTAAAAACAAGCAACACAAAATTGCATTACACAAAAAGGCGATAAATATAAACATAAAAGTAAGGTTAGTTCCACAGGCGACGCAAAAAGCAAACGTTTTCAATCTATAACCCAGGCTTAATACACAAAACAATTTCAAATGTCTAAGACAGGAAACTATAAAGTATATAGATAAAGAATTTTGTACTCGAGTCAAATTCAAGTAAATACGAGTATTGTGTATACATGGAATTTTTTGGAACATCCATTGATTTTTTGAGGATTCGAAGACAATACTCGGAGATAATGTTATTAGTTTTTTTTTCGATCCACCTATGAAGCTATGAACCAAATTTGGAGCAGAAGCCCTTACGAGTGCGATTCATCGTTACTCTAATATATCATCATATTTCTGGCAAAGTAATTCTAAAAATCGATTATTTTAATACTTTTAATACGGTAAATAGCGACATAATTATTTCTAGAATTAATGAATGTATCATCTCGTCACAAAGATGTTTGCAACAAAGGGATCCTCTTGGGCCTCCAATATTTTATTTAGCAATTCATCCGATTGTAAAAGCTATTCACTCTGAAATTAATTTATGGTATTTAGACGATGGAACAATTGCCGGAAATATTTCTTGCTTCAATGATATATTCTAAATTCAGAAAACTGGCATCGTATTTTTTACAGGTGCCATTTGATCAGTTCAGTCTATTAGGATGTCCTTTCTCAAATGTTAAAGTGGGATGCTTTAAACAAAAAGTTGTTGTTTTAAATGGGTTTTCTGAAAATATATAATATCTAAATAGTCACATTGGATTTTATTTACTTAAACATTCTTTTGCAATACCCCGTACAACTTTTTTACTAAGATGTGCTATTTGTTGGAATACACCAACCTCTCTTTCCGACTATGATTTAAAAAATACTCTTCAAAATATAATAAATTGGCATTTTGGCAATAATTCTTTTAAACAAAGTAGAATTTCTGTTACATTTGGTGGTCTTGGTAATCTAGATTCATCCACACTTTGTTTTCCGCGTTTTTAAGTTTTGTTAATGATGTAACAAATTTGCTTGAAATGATTTTACCTAAACATATTTTAAATTGTTCTGATGTTGACTCAAAATTTGCTTTACATTTTTGGCTTTCACTTTACAATCATACGAAGGTATTCGGTACCTACTACGAACTACCACGTACATAGAAAAATTTAGATTTGAAGTTTTTCTAAGTTTAATGGCCAGCTGCCCAGATATTTCGCGTTATGAGAATACCTAAAAGGTATTATTTATACCACACCACCATCGATGTTCAAGATCTACAAAACAGAATTCTGGTGGCTTGCCAAATTGTTACCCCTGCTATGAATAACGCACAAGCACAAGCACAAGAAACCTTAGAAAGAAAAAGACTTGTTTGTAGTGGTGGAAATCAATTTGAGCATTTGTTAAAATAATATTAATATATAATTTTGATTGTTTATGTGTAGTTGCTTTCGTTTTGTTAAATAAGTTCCAATACTAAATGGCATTTTAACTAAAAGTCCTATACTATGTATTTAGGTGTTTTTATTTGTGAGCAACCAGCTGATGATGAAAGCATCAAACCGTATATCGTTACTCAGCGAGCCGTATCGAAATCTGTAACATATTGTTTATAAATATGGTATTATCTGTAATTTTAATTTCTAGTTCCGCGACTTATGATTCATCACTGGCCTTTGTACTGTCCTTTTGGTTATATCCAATTCATTTGGAATAGAACGCAACGACGTATGTGGGTAGACTTGCAGATAGGCTAAGATGTTGATGATGTTTTCTTCTGTTTGATTTTTCCTACGAGGATTTTGATGCTTCCCATTTGAAAAAGAGATGCACGGTCCGGACATTGCTCTCGATATAAAATCTGAGCTGCTTACTATTTCCTTGACTGCGAATATCAAAATCATGTCTACATATTTGTTGTATGTGAAGAAAGGTATTTAAAAATGATCTATCATAACAGGCTGGTGACTTGTGACTAATCTAACAGGTATGTAAGTATCATGAGCAAGTTTTTAATACTTTACTACTTATCCGTAAAAATATACAGGGTATCCCGTGTAAAAATCATAAGTTTGGTTGGCTATGACTTTATGATACAACCTGTATGATTGAGGTTGTGTTTAAATTATTCATCAAGAGAACCCAAAAATATTTTCCTTATACATTTTTTTTGAGTCTCTTACATTAACGGTGATATTCGCTGTCCGAGGGCTCGTAAAACACCCTGCATATATCTCAAATTCTGGAAGTTGATTTATCTTAAGAAAATAAGAAAACAACATACAAGTGATCGAAAAAGCTATTTTTCTGGAGATACAGGTTTTAAAAATATCATTATTTTTTAGTTCTTTTTTACATACCTCACACATTTCTAGCTTCATCTTCTAGAGCTTATAAAATAAAATTTGATATACTTAATACTACCTAATAAACCTGTTAAAAAATTTTGTCCGGGTAAAAGTCGTTTTGTGCACGGTAAAATTGCTGAGTGTAAATAACTTCACCGCAGCGAATATAATTCAACACTGGGAAATATTCCAAATGATTTAATAATGTTGCATACGAATTTTACACTCTAAGCAAGAATTATTATTATTATTATTATTATTAAGTATTGTAATTATATGAATGTTAATTGTTTAATTATATACTCTAACAGTCGAACTTAATACAATATCGACAACAAAAAATACCACATTAGTCGCTTCTTACCTAACCCACATATCTGTAACTGTCTAGCAACGAAGCGTTTCCGTCTTCCTTGTCCATTTCCATCGTTTATCCATTAGTCTACTGTTCGGTCGATATCCATTAAACCAAACTGTTTTCAAACTATAGTTCAAAAACAAATAAGGATATTTTAAAGTGCCCTGTGACAGTGATAGTTATGCGAATATAGTCAAGCAGTGATAAAACTAAGTTTTTTTATTCCCAAAACATATTTTTATTTAAAGTGGATTATAGTTATTTGTTTTGATGTTTAAATGTAAATTACGTCGAAATTAATTATTGAAATTGTTGCAAGACTAAAATTTCTCCTAAGCCGTGCCTTAAATTTTTTTCTTGTGAAGATACAGGGTGTTTAATATATTAAATATTCCCTGCAGTAGCGTTTTTTATAAAACTCGGTAAATGCGGAAAGTTATCAAATGTATCTATTCGGAAGTTACAACTCTTGTAAAATCCACCACTGGTATTTATACGAATTTTAGCTCCACTATTTCTGCAAAAAGGGATACGCCAGTGATTTTATTTAAATAATATTTTTTATGAAGGTTCAGCTCGACAGCTACCTCTCTTGACTCTTTTTACTTTCCTCATAAAGGGAAGTATTGTAATTCTAAAAAAATCCGCCTCCAAGATTTTTTCAGAATTTTACATGTTAGGGTCCCCAGATGCCGAAAAACATGTTTTCTCAATTCCGTGGGATTGACTGTTCGCGACATAGCAAAAAAACTATTAATTCGATTGACTTCAAAATCAAGTGTTAAATAGGCATGAACAGGTAACATTTTGATGTGAATCCAAGATAGCAAAACAAAATGACGATAAACTCGTAAAATTCGAGTACGAATTCAAGATGGTGAAAAAAAAATGGGGGTAAAAAAATCAACTTCTCTTATTTCTTGATTTTCAATTTTACAGAAAATCACAACATATGTGATATAGGGATAAACTGGTAAGAATTCAACATGATAACGGAACAAAATGCCAGCGTGTGTCAATGTAAAAACTACTTATTCAATTTACTTCAAATGATACCCAAAATATATATATATATATATATATATATATATATATATATATATATATATATATATATATATATATATATAATAAGGTGGAACAAAATGGTAGCCAGTTTAAATGTTTGAAATAGTATACATTTGTTACTAAATGGCTATGTGCCGAACAAAATTTAGTCAGTAATAAAAAGAAAGATTCATAACTCACAAGGAAGGAATTCATAAGGAAAGTTCCGGGTTAAGAAAATTTTGCTATTTTTTATTTATTTAAATATTTAGTTAAGATATCTAAAGTATTTACGGATATTTTTAAAACCCTGTCCCTGTAATGAAACTAGAGGTTTAGTTTCGAAAAACTTACAGAAAATAATGCGGAATTTGACTTTGTTGTAAAAAAGGCTATTCACGTAAAAAATTAAGAAGGGTTAAAAGAGTCGCCATCTAGAAAGCCATCTTGTAGGTTTTCCTAAAATCTATATAGTTTTTTATCAACAATAGTCATAGCATAACAAGTCTTTACGTGAAGTTGATTTCTTATAAATATCTCGTTTTTAGACATACATTAATTTACACACTATATTATTACAGACATAAAATCAATCACCCTATATATAAAAAACATAATATATATTAAAAATACAGATTCATATAAATGCCTTCTGTATTTACATTTATATATAATTCTTTGACATTCTGAGATATGGTAGCTTTATGTCCGAAAGAATTCACCATTCACATATTTAATTAAAAAAAGGTGTCTACGCCTAGAGTAGACTTGCAAAACGAATTTTAAAAGCATAATTTACTTATTACTTTCACGCGTATAAGGCTTGGGTTAAAAGAAAACAAATACATTTTAAAGAATAAATCATATGTACATAGTTTAGTAAAAATTCTGGCTTTGCGATAAATATGAATAATTTCTTTATATGGATTTTCGGGATAACTCTCTAAAAATATAATACAAGAAAAAAAAAACAATTTTGTAGAAATCTGGAAGTCATAAATATTGGAGAAAAATTATGATTTATTTAAACACCTTGTATAAAAAATTACATATTAATTTGGAAAAAAGTATTACTCTAGTTTATCCACTAAGAATATTTGTATTGAATACTAGCAGGCGCATGTCAATCCTTCTTTTAGTTTTCGAAATATTTAACAAATTTACCCTAAAAAAAGTTTGTAACCCACATATTATGTACAGGAGTTTATTATTACAACTTTATTTAGCCATAAAGATGTTCTTGCCTGATGACAAGGTTTCTAATTTCTATTTATGTGCCTCTAACTCGCTAAGCATTGCAGTAATATACATTATTCCACTGACACATATTCGCGAATTAGCAAGTTAATTATTGCTGTAAGTGACGGCTCTAGATTTGTGAGCTGTCTACAAGATTCTGCTCTACGGTAACGCTACTCTAACTCACTTTGACTACACTATACATCATTCGTCTGCCATGGCATAAAGTAGACACTGAACGAGAAATTATAGACGACACTGTCATTTAAATTATGGATTCAGGTGAAATATTTGGATTATATATTTAACAGTACTGTTTAATAGTAGCTTGAAAATATCTGGTTACATATAACATATTTTGTATTTAAAATATATTATTGTAAACACAATTCCAGAAATCGAAATTTGTTTCATAATCATTTTGGAAATCTCCCATCAACACTTCGTTTCATAATCTTTATGAATCGCTTCCGTATATATACCCGACAGTGTTGCCGTTTTAGTACATTTTACATATTGAAAGTATCTTTTATTTAGCAAATAAGTATTTTATGATACACGTTTAAAATATATGAAAGTAAGGAACTCTTTTTAGTTTACAGAAATTGTAGGCACGTTTTTAGTACAGACCTACAATTAGCTAATACATTCGTATGGGTCGCTTGTCCTATGTTTAGTACAATTTAGTGCAAACCGAAAAAGAAAACATTCCTAAAAAATTTAAATTGGATCAAATGGAATAAAATAACAACAATCAAATCCAAATTCCATCTTAAAGTTCTAAAGTTTTTTGAAAAGTGTATTAATTCTACAACTTTTATTTAATTTTGTATTATAAAATTTCTAACTAAAAAATTCCTTTATATATTTTTCTTAAGGAAGTTGTCCTAAGTTATTAGAATTTTAAATTACGTATTAGCTAGACCTTTGAAAAAAATGTTTTCTCGGAAAAATGTCAGTTTGACTGGACAGAGCATGTACAATTGACATCAATAAAACCTATGTAGTAAAAACATCTCAATTTAAAAATATGTGTGTTTTAGTTGTAGTTAATTCACTCCACAATTTTAAAATCTTTGACACATATGATCATGCTGAAGTAAAAAAAGAGAATTAAAATTCCAGCCTCAAATAAAATGTGCATAGTAAGATTTAGACCACCACTCATAATCAAAATCAAATTTTTGGTCATTAAAAACTTGACACTGTTTAGGAGCCCACGTAGCCAATTAACCAAAGTGAGGGTTGGTTCGTCATTTATCTATTGCTAAGCTAAAGAGCTTTATACACAATTACAATCGGAATGGCGACTCGAATTTTCCTAACGTGTTCTTGAAAACGCTTTGCTATATGACATGGTCAGAGATGAAATAAAAATAGTTGTATTTTATCTGTTCAGAGTTTTATAAAAATAATATGCAAGTAACATTAAAGCAAACTTAGACTTCTTTTATAAAAATTTAATAAACAAATAACTAGATTAATATTAAGGGAGTGCGGGAAAATATGCTTAATTAGAAAGAAGGCGGCCACACACAATAAGTTTAGATTTGTGTTTGTAATTTAGATTTTTTAAAAATGTTTAGGCTGCCAAGGAGACAAGGGAAAAGTCTGCTCTGTCTTTATTTAGATCATCTGGAATATTTCCACTAAATCCAGATACTGTTTTCGACCATTTTCCTTTTGACAACTGATATCTCGTCAACAACTATTGAGGAAAACTTTACACACCATAGCGAATGTAGGAAGCATCTCGCTTATCATTAGCTTATCCGACCGTCAAATTTTATGTCAATTAATTGGGTTTTTATGAATCATCAAATAAAATTAATAGCGAGGAGTTGGATAGGAACGAAGATAAAGAAATGCCTAGCAAGTTCTCACCTAATATTAATCCTGTTTCCAAAATTCGGAATCCTCAGACAAAAGAAACAAGGAAGCAGAATTGTTATAATAAAAATATAAAACTGTAATCCGCAAAAGAAAACGGCAAGATTACTAAAAAATACAACAGCGGCAACGACTTTAAACAATTTTTTGATGTTGAATATTAAAACTAGCCTATAGATCTAAAGATATGTGGTATGCTCTGAAAATTTCTTTAAAACTACAAACAAACAAACAAACAAACAAACAAAAGTAGTGGCAGAAAAAAAATTTTAGAAGCAAAATATACTAAAAATGCGAAAATAATTTGGTATGCTTTTTTTTTAAAAATGTAAAAAATTTCTTAGAATATAAAAACATTGCAAACAGTAAATGTTAAAAGAATGTAAAAATAATGTTGACTGGCTAGAGAGCTTAGCTTACAAGGAAGCGTATCATGCAACCTGACTTTATAAGAAATATATGTATTAACTGTGGAAGAACTAAAATCGCAATGAGAAAACAAAATCTGATTTCAAAAGATATTGTAAATATATTATTTTCTACAGCCGTACCGAAAAATCAATTTTCCGCACCGATATTCATGCGGAAAATTGGTTTTTCCGCATTAATTTGGAAAAAATTTTCCACACGTACTATTTCAAAATTAATTTATTACTTATTACTTTATTAATTAACCGTCTTTGATACATATCTCAGTGTGTGTAGCAAACTTAATGCATTTCGTTTTGGTTAGATACCAGATTTCCAGGTTACTAAGGACGCTTAAAGTCAATTGTTAGAAATAACAAACTGACATTTCGACATATTTATTTGTCATCAATTGCTTTTTATATGTGCGTATTTTCCGTAATTTTGCATTATTACAATGAATTTAATTGATATATTATGAACGCCGTAAAAGAAGTAGATTTGGATCTTCTTCGAGAAAAATTCAAAGTCAGTAGTAAAGAAGAGGTGCTTCTAGTTTACTTTTAAGAAGTTTCAAAGAATTTTCAACCGTCTGCAATCTTGTCCAAGCACTCATTAATAAAATCTATGCTAAAAATTAAGAAAAATGTTGATAGTAGTAGGCATTTTAAATCAATTGCTTATTTAAAAAAGAAAATGGTAGGTTTTAGACCAAAAAAGTCTGAAATTTTAAAACACAAACCCGTCGAAAAATGTTTAAGCATTGCTCCTGAAGATACTTATTGACTAATCAAGGTCGCAACACTATTTGGAATCGCTGGAGCCTGCAGGCGTGAAGAATTAACTCATCTGTTGTGTGAAAACGTAGTCGAACAAGAAGATTTGATTCTGGTGAAAGTACCAGCAAGACTCACCGAATTTAATCAAGAAGTCAATTTCCAAAAAGGTAAATGTACTACTCAAACTGTTGAGACCTTTACTGGACACTGTTATAGACGCTCTTCAGCTACTATGTTGGCCGACGCTGGAGTGGATATTACTCATTTGGAACGTCTCGGGGGATGGCAATCGACAAAAGTTGCAGAATCGTATGTGGATATTCATGGAGAAACAAAAACGCATCGCCAACCAAATTCTATGTTCTACATGAGAAAATTCCAAGGAAAATTTGCCTTCGCCTTCGCCGTTGCCTTCTACAAGTTTCGCGTACGAAATTAATAGTATTGCTGACAACAATGAACTAGTGACTCAGCACCAATATGACAAGTTAAGAAGAAAAAGTGTCAACATTATTGCTAGCACCAAAAAGACTAACCATCAAAATGCTCCCAATTTAGTTAATAATGCCTATAATTGTCAATGTTCGGTTACCTACCGTGTTAATTACAACAAAGAATAATTTTTTTAAAAGGGTTTTCTATAGCTCTATGTAGTTACTACCTTTTTCCAAGTAATTAGTTACTTTTAAATGTATAATAGTTTGTTTGTTATAGTTTAACAGAAACTATTAAATCACTACGAATTATGTACTTATTTCCGCACGTCTCTAGAAAAACTATTGTAACTAACTAAATTAGACATAACGTATGGTCAATAAAAATGTTCTAAATTGGACCATCAAAATAAGTAATAATATACGGAGTGTTCCATAAAAAAATATATTAATTAATTATCCACAACTTTGTGGGAGAACCTGTATATTCCAATTTATAACAGATATGTAAATTTTTAAAAGCCTTACAATTTTGATATAAGATATTTTTTGATAACTCCCGTATCTTATATTCAAGAAAGACTTTTTTCGAACCTTTCCCAATGAAATATGCATCTTTAAATAAAAAAATTGAAAAAATATTGGTAACGTAATGGTAATAACTATTTCTTGGAATCTGCTTCATCAATAGATAATTTCTTTTAGTAAATAATTTTTATTCTGTAAAGTGATTGCTAATGTTTATTTTAAATTAAATTAAATTTACCTAATTGTTAAAGAAGCATGCATAACTTATTTTAATTAGGTCTAATTTTTAAGTTATGATTAGTTTCAAGTAAAAAAAACGAAATCTATCGAAGCGGGTATTTTTTTGCGTCTTTATGGAGTGCCTCATTATTTCTCCAGCAAGGAAATGTCGCGCTGAACCAAAAACAAAGATAAAAGAGAAAGGTCTTGTAAAAATAATTGGGTCGTAAAAGCAGGAAATTCAATAGATTCGACCAGTTATCTAGAGGTCGTCAAATCTAATACAAGGGGCTGTTGTGCCTATCTGCGAGTGACGGCTGACCGCAGTTTCCCGGAAAATCATCTTGATGCCACTTTCCATAATAAATCGATTTTAAAGGATCCCGCACACAAAATTTTGCGTCTTGGTAGGCAGTTCGGGTACAAGTTAACACTTAACCTCTAAATTATATATTCAAAATACAAACTAATTCCTATTACCAGTTTTTAAGATACAGGGTATGAAAAAATCCCTTTATATACAATAATAAAGGCACTTTAAAGTTGTGAAGTTTTCGTACGTGGAATTTTTCTCAAAATGTACACATGACTAGATGAAAATATACATGGTGTGAGAAATATGCGTGTTTTAATAAATGGCGAAATATAATAAGTAATCATCGTTCTAAGATTAGACAGTGTCAAATTCAAATTACTATCGACTGCACGAGACAACTTCAGGGATCTTAACTCCACTCGGTTTAATCCCAAGAGCCATGATTTCTAAATTGGCCAAAGCCGTGAAATCATCCGTTCAATTTTATAACACTATCGGAAAATTATCTCACTCGGCTGCATTTTCTACTACAAGGAAAGGTATTGAACATTTGGTTGATGGTGAGCATATTCCAAAAACCATTCAGCGATTACTGTATAACAACAAATTCAATCCTGTAATTTCTTCTTAATTCTATAAAGTAACCAGTTGCTATAGGGTGATATCTTTATGTCATTATCTTATTCTAATTCTTAAAAAATGATTTATATTTAATTTATGGTTATATTTGAAACATATATTTGCAATGGCATGCTCATTGCTTTCCACATAAAATGGTGAGATTTTTAATTAAAATGTGACAGATGTCTGAAATAGTCTATTTCTACAAGACAAAGACAAGAAATTCTTTATTGATGGTCCAATGTCTATGCCTCGAAAATATTTTTTAGTTTGGTACAACAGTGTTTGGAAATCATATGAATAACATGTAAATATATTTTTTTAGTTGTTATTTTTGGAAAAATATACGGATTTTGGGAAAATATGAATGAACGCGCGAAGTAAAAAATATAGACGGGAAAATATGTGGTTAGAAAGAGAGGTAGTCAAATTTGTGAAACAGACAACGCGGCTGTTATTTTACATGTTAATTTTAGCACTATCGAGTGCAGAGCACGTGTGATTTCTTGTCAGTTTTGTCACCGTAGTGTAGAGTCGAAAATGGAATTGTGTTCGGTGGAATTAATTAAAGAAAACTCACACAATTTTGAACAGCGAGTAACTATTAAAAAGAATGCACCACCTCGCCCCGGGATGTTAGGGATATATCTCGTTTATCCACAAAAATTTGCGGTGTATTTGAACTGGCATTGCGAGGACATGACGAGTCATCAGAAAATTTAAATCCAGGAACAACATTTGCAAGGAAATAACATTTTATAAGGTACGTCAAAATCAGTTCAAAATGACGTATTAGATGCCATTTTAATAGTTTGCCAAAAAGAGATAAAAAACGGGTATTAGAAGCGCGGTTTGTAGCGATTCAATGTGATGAAACCACTGATATTTCTACGCACCAGCAATTTATTATTTTAAGATATAAACGAAATGAACAAATTCACGAACGTTTTTGGAAATTTTTAAACTCTGTGTCACATAATGCCAATGACATAGCCAGAGATATTAAGAAAACGTTGGAATTACATAATATGTCCTCATATTATGTAATTAATTTATGTCGTTATGTCAGAAAAGGAAAGGTGTGTACAAAGTATTATAAGAAAATAATATTCATACGTATTCTATACATACTGTATATATATATGTGGCAATTTTTTCTGCCAATTTACTTGCATTTCCAACTCTTTTTCGAGATCAGCAAAACGCACTAACGTGCTAGACGACACAGTGAAGAAAAGGATTCCCGTGGCATCAGCAACAAGTTGGAATTTTAACACACGTACTGTGAGTGCGGTTCATGAAAACAAACAGCACTTAAAACTTGTTTAGAAAGTATGTTTGACACCCCCGGAGATGATTTGAATACAATAATCGAACTGAGACTATCTTGAGGTATTTAAATAATGAGTATTTTATTCAATAATTTTAATTTTTTGCTCAAATAATGGCACACTGTGAAATCCTCATTAAATAACCTCAATCTCGGTCTTTGGATGGCGTTAAAACAAACTAATGTTTAAACAGTTTTGACGACGCTACAACAGGCCAAAGATCGCTTTCAGTTTACAGGTCATCTTCTAGCATCAAAACTTTTTTCTCTGAGAATTTAAGGAATATGAAGGAACTTTTCCTGCAAATGATTTTAATAAAATTACAACATAACTTTTTTGAGAAAGAAAAGCTTAAAAGTGATTTGAGTGTTATTTAAGGCAGAAAAGATTTTCATAATGCGGGAAGCACATTAGCAATTTTACAACTATTTATCGATAGAAACATGAATGCTTTAAAGAAACTATCCTGCTATTAAAATTTAACTGTACGATTCCAATGACCAGTATCGAAATGGAGCGTTCTTTTTTACATTAAAAATAAATAAATATTAGCTCAGAAATATAATGCAGCCGGATCGATTAAATTCGCTTGCCATGTTAAGCATTGAGAAGGAATTGATATCTTCAATGACAGACCTTAATGCCCGAGGGCTAGTGTTCGTGAAAAACAGAAATTGAAGGATGGATTTTTTGTTCAAATAAACAATGAACTCTACACAATGATCATCAAGCTGCTTATATTAGGTAGAAACGTATTTTTGGATTTTATTATATATAATGTTTGACTTGATTTTTTTTTGTTTAAGAGTATCGAATTAAAAAATATTGAACATCCATTTTAAAATCGCACGAGCAGCCAGTGTATCCATTCCATCGTATTTTTGTAATCAAATGCGAATAATGAAATCAACGTCGGTTGTAAGTTGTGTTCTGTTCCCTAATTGTGGGAGCACTTCTGCTTAAATCCCGAGTCGATTTGAAAATTTTTAGGCGTCAACGCAATCGGGATCTAGTGCACAAATATAATCGCTATCAAACCACTCTCTTGACCCATATCATTTTCATACTGGGGTAATAACATCATCGGGTCGTTATAGTGAGTATCAACAAAATAAGGTTCCTAAGATGCAACCATCAGAGCATTTTGCAATATCGACGACATGTTCATTTACATAGTTTCAAGTGATTGTATTCAAGATTTTAAGTTAAGAAATTCGACCACTTTTGAAATTATTTTAAAAATTCATCTGACAAACCTTGCCTTAAAAAACATGCATAAAAACATATCAACTTTTACTTACATATCTTTGCCTATTATATAAAGTTTCATTTAGAAGTGTCGAATAACTCCTGCACAGCATTAATCAATTCTGGCGTGCCAGACATCTTATGGTCGCATGAGGACTCAAACAGTGTCATAAAATTGTAAGGTTTTGTTCTTCGGTAGCTATATTTAAACCATTTTTTTCCATATTATCGTTAAGTATAGAATTTAGATATTCCCAATATAATCCCGATTGTGAAAAAATCATCCTCCAAGATTTTTCCAGTTATTTACGTTTCAAAGCATAGCTAAAAAACTACTCACACGATTGAAAGCAAATTTTGGTCAAAACTTAGGTTTCATATGGATCTAAGCTGGTAATATTTTGGTAAAAATCCAATATGGCGAAACATAATGGCGGTCTAGTGAAATGTTAGAAAAATTATGACTAAATAACTAAAAATGCAATTTTCCTCAAATTTTGCACAAAAATCAACTTTACATAGGAATAAATTGGTACCGATCCAAGATAGCAAAACAAAATGGCGGCTTAATAAAATGTCTAAAAATTCAGCCCTAAAAACTAATTAGATTAATTTCAAATTTTATGCAAGCATTAAGTCTGATATAGAATGGTGAAATTGTGGCACGAATGCAAGATTGTAAAACAAAATGGCGGCCAAATAATTTGTTTAAATAATCAACGTAAAAAAATCATCTTATTCAATTGCAGACAAATTAAATGTGATATAAAGATAAATTGGTAGGAGTTCAACACGATGGAACAAAATGGAGATCTTAAAAAAATCAATGTTAAAAAACTTATTTTATTTTGAATATAGCCTAGAAATCAAGTGTGGCTTAGGTAGAAACTGATAAAATATTGATAGGAATCTAACATGATGTAACAAATGGCGCCCAATAAACATATTTAAAAAATCGGTAAATTCCATTACCCGGAACTTCCCTCGTTATGAATTATTACTTTTATTGGGGAGAGTGAAGTGTGATCCAAGTTAGGTCAGTACATAGTCACAGTATATATGTGTTATATATGCTGTCTCTTCATTTTTATTGGGCGCCATTTTGTTCCATCATATTGGATTCCTACCGATATGTTTACCATTACCTTTCTACTTAGGCCACACTTGACTTTTGGCTATAATTTAAAATAAATTCAAAAAGTATCCCATACTCACATTTAATTTTTCTACAAAATTTAAAATCAATTGAACAAGATTTTTAACGTTGATTTTTTTAAAAATTTTATTTGGCCGTCATTTTGTTTTGCCATCTTAAACAGAAACTCATATTTTCAGTCTTTACTTACTCCGTTGATTCGCAGATATCCCAGATATTAAGTTTCTGAATGATTTTCATTAACGATCCTTTTGTTGTTATGTTAGAGTGGTGTATTATTTGGGGTTAGAATCTAGTAAATTTAGTGTTGCATCCTCAGGACACATAGATTTTATATCCTGCATGAAACCCGTATTAGTCTTTACCTACTCCATTGGTCCGCAGGTATTTCCTAACCCCTTATAATACAGCACTCTAACATAACAACAAGATCGTTAACGAAAACAATTTAGAATTGTAATATCTGGGAAATATCTGCGAACCAACGGAGTAGGAAAAGACTGATAATATATCATGCAGGATATAGAATTTATGTGTCCTGAGGATGCAACAATATAGTTGCGAAATGTCGACATTAAAAAAAATTGCTTTTTTACTGGATACTAACCCCAAATAATACACCACTCTAACAAATATTTTTTAACATTGTTCCGCCATATTGGATTTTTGCCATCCCCATATAACTCTTAATTTTTGGTCAAAATTTGAAGTCAATCGTGTAAGTAGTATTTAAGTTATGTCGCGAACTGGCACACAGACCGACAGAAGGACCGACGGAATTGATAATTGATAAATTGTTCAGCCATCTTGAATTAGTAAAACAGTTTTACTAGTTGAGCCCTATACCACAATTAGCTTATTAAATGGTTTTTCAGGCTAAATTTCTAAATATCTTATTATACCGTCATTATGTTCCGCCATCTTGGATTCATACCAAGATTTTACCAGTTGATTCCAACATAATACTTGATGTTTATGCAAAATTTGAAATAAATTGGATGAGCAGTTTTTTCATAATAGTTTTTTTAACATTTCACTACGCCGTCATTTTGGATTTTTACTAAAATATTACCAGGTCATGATTCTTAATTTTTGATAAAAATTTTAAGTTAATCGGGCAAGTAGTGTTTAAGCTATGCCGCGAACTAACAGACAGACAGACATAACGACAGACTGACCGACGGAATTCATAAAACATATTTTTTTGACGTTTAGGGACACTAAAATGTAAAGACGTAAACGTAAAACCTGAGAGGGTGATTTTTTCACGATTACGTACCTATTATTTGGCCGCCATTTTGTTCGGCTATCTTGAATTAGTACCAGAATTTTACTAGTTGATCCCTATACCACAACTAGTTATGACACATATATTAAATATTTTATTAAGCCGCTATTTTGTTCCGCCATCATGGATTTGGACCAAAATATTATCAGCTAATTCCAATATGATATTTGATGTTTTTTGCAATATTTATGGATAAGCAGTGCGCCAATAATATTTTTTTAAGACTTCACTAGGCCGCCATTTTGTTTCGCCATATTGGATTTTTACCAAAATGTTACCAGGTCGTCTCCATATGATGCTCAATTTTTGACCAAAATTTGAAGTAAATCGGGTAAGTAGTTTTTTAGCTCTGCCGCGAAATGACTGACAGACAGACAGGCGTACCTACAGAATTGATAAAACATATTTTTTGGCATCTAGCGATGCTAAAACGTAAAGATGTGTAAAACCTGAGAGGGTGATTTTTTCACGATTACAAACATTTTATTTGGCCACCATTTTGTTCGGCCATCTTGAATTAGTACCACTATTTTACTAGTTAATCCCTATACCACAGTTAGTTGTGGCACACAATTTAAAATCAAACCATTAAGCAGTTTTTATATATTTTATTAAGCCGTTATTGTGTTTCGCCATCTTGGATTCGTACCAAATTTTACCACTTAATTTCAACATAATACTTGATGTTTTTGCAAAATTTGAGATACATTGGTTAGGTAGTTTTTTAATAATAATTTTTTTTAACATTTCACTAGGCCGCCATTTTGTTTGACCATATTGGATTTTTACCAAAATGTTACCAGGTCATCCCCATATGACCCTTAATTTTTGATTAAAATTTAAAGTCAATCGGCTTAGTAGTTTTTTATCTACGCCGCGAACAGACACACAGACAAGCCGACGGAATTGGGAAAACATGTTTTTCATCATCTAGGGACCCTGAAACTGAAGATCTGAAAATATCTCGGAGAGTGATTTTTTCACGAATATAATACTTCCCTTTTATGAAGGAAGTAAAAGACAGTAATGTAAGGAATTCAATTGGGTTACACTTCACTATTCCCAATAAAAGGAATTCATGACATGGGTTCAGTTTCGGGTAAAAGAAATTATTTATTAGTTAACAGTTTGTTTACAAGATTCTGATTTTAAAAAAGTTTACTGTCCCTATACCTAACTGTAATAGTTTTCTAATTATTCAAGTTTTGAAATTGGATTTTATTTAAAAAGTTTCTGTTAGGGTATGACCGAGTCCATGACAACCAGCATAACATTAACCAAATTTTCATTACCTTTAAATACCCTAACTGTAACTTCATCCTTCTTAAATGACAATTATTAGACAAATTTAAACGTCCTTAATATTTTTATTCTTATGGAGAGTGCAAAGAAATATTAACAAGAAAATTTAATGAGCTATTATCTCACTTACCTTCATGAACAAAGACACATTTAGAAAAAAAAATTCATTGGCCACAATAGGTAAGGTTAGGTTAGGTTAGGTTATGTTAATATTCATTAAAATAGTAATGAAAATGTAAATATTACAGTAATTTACAAAATTAATCATAATTAAAAGCAGTAAAAACCAAGTTAATGAAAATGCGTTTAACTCCAAGTATTTTAGAATAGACTTCACATGATGAGCGATAGCCTGTCGGACTTCCTCCCCGTCCAAATTTTGAAGCGATCCATTTACATGAGCGATTAATTCTTCTTTTGAATCGTTTGAAGTTTTATATATTCTCTCCTTAATAGAACCCCAGAGATAAAAGTCCAATGGCGTAAAAACAGAATCAATTTTCTAATCTACCTGCCATCAAACCATTCGTAGAGCAAATTCCACATTTGCTAAATGCAGTGGGCTGGTGCATCATTTAGTTGATACCAGCAGGATGCCTGTATTTCTTGAAAGTGTTGGTGAATATTTTGAAATAATTTTGTCATAAATGGAATACGTAAACTGATTATCCATAAGTATGAAAAATACTTTAATACCAAACTTGTCTCGAAAACTCTTGAATAAATGAACTGACTCATCTAACAAAATATTTTTTCGAGAATCCTGGATCTTCTTAAATTCTGATCAATAGCATTTCCCGATATTCTACTAGTTGACCAGCATCTCCTTTTAAAAATTACACTGTTTCAAGTTTAAAATGATGCTTACTATTTTTATTTAAAATCCTTTCAACTGAGGAAATACCACAAAATATTAATACCGTTCGTGAGTTTTGTATTTATTTATTAGACTAACCTAAATTCGGCAGGCTGTTATTTTTCCATTGTTTCCATTTACCTCATACTTTCGTAATTTATTTTTGTTCGTTGGTGGTAAGTGGACATATATCTCATTATGTTTTCTGAATGTTCTTATTGCTATTTTGCTGCATTCTCCATAAGTAATAAAAAGGCTAAAGATGTCTAGACTTGCGTAATTATTTGTCATTTAAGAATGCTGAAGTTACGGTTAGGGAGCTTAAACTCGATTAACGCTTAGATAATGTTATGTTGGTTGTCATGGTCTCGGTTTTAAAGCTTGAATATTTAAAAAACTGTTACAGATAGGTGTAGGAACCTCAGAGAATCAGTGTGCTTTAAAATAAACATTTAGGTAAAAATATATACATGTTCAATTTAAAAAATAAAAGCTATCATATAGGTAATAAAATTTCCCCAAAATAACGATATTTTTGAGACCGTGTATAAGTTAAAAATTTGTGTCAATTTTATTTTTCCATATTAGCTCATAAAATTGCTATAAAATTGTATTGATAAATACAGAACTTTTCATAATATTACATTTTTGTTAAAACAATTTATTTCGTTTTTATTTTTAATTCAGGCGTATGAAAAAATATTTCAAATAGAAAAAATGTTTCAAATAAAGCAAATAATTAAAATTTACGTTAAACCAACTAATTATTCTCGCATGACTTTTCAATTCATTTCAATACATTCCACCGCAGGATACACTATACTGGATAATCTGAAACGTCGCATATTGCAACAAATACTTCTTACATATAGAAGTTTTTTTCATTCAAGTCCAAATAATAAAAAAATTAATAAAAAACAGAATTTTAATAGAACTACCAGAGTGAAAGTATTAAACCCTAAGTCATTTGTAAGCGATCTGGTTGTATAATCATACACCGCCATCTAAGTATTCCCGAAACACTGCTATTTTGAATGAAATGCGATGAAATTACTCTCAATATCAGCATTTGCCTATCCGTTATTTTCTGATTTACTTGTTAGATTACTTGGGGAGTTGTTCCTTAAATTATATTTTAGAATAATGGAATCATTATTATGAGGATAATATATTTTTGTTTGACTAAGATGTTTCTAGTTCGATCCATTATCAACAATATAGGAGCTCCTGTTCAGAACTTTATGTCCTAGATCAATTTTCTGGATTTTAACTATAGTCGCATGCCCACACTACATTCTTATTTTTAAGGGAATATTCATGAGTTATTTTGAATTTCTAAATCAAAACAAAATTAGTATCGAAGATAGAACAGAGAAAATATTTAAACTAAATTGTAACTTAAATAATACCGACGAATGGGGCAGAAGTAAATCAAATTTTAGTTCTTAAATTACTCCTAAATAATAGCCTAGCAGGACTTTCGCAAATTGTTGTATGTGGAGCATTACGTTATTGGAATATAAAGATATTCAAAATTAATATCTGATTGAAATTATTAATTTCAAAACATTCAAACCATTTGGATGTTGCATTCTCTATTAGTAGAAAAAATCTATTGAGACACGGATCAAAAAAAATCGGCGTGCAGTCGTGCCCAGACTTTATTTGTGTAATCATATAAAATTAAAGAGGATTAGCGCCAAACAAAACACACAACTTACAGTTTCTAGCAATTTTTTTTATTGATTCTATATTTGGCCAGCAAATTTTCTCACTAGTTGTTAAAAGGAGCACACATTTCCAAAATAATTAAAGAGCCCAGTATGTTAAACTAATAATGTATACTATGATGAACATGAGTACAATTATTACACAAACCAAGAAAATTAATTCTATTCGTAATGACTATGATTATAATAAACATTTAATCAATCATTTAATCCAAACAACTATATTGATCCAAATTAATATAATAGTCAAATCGATTACAATAAAACCTCTGAAAAGCAAAATTTTTAATTGATTTAAATAACAGACAACTAATAACACATTTCAAAACTTTACTGTTATATCGAATCGAAGACGAATTTGAGGGAACTCGAAAAGCAAATCAAATTCAAGAAACGAACGAATCTCAAACAAACGAAATTCGAAAAACCAACGAAACTCGAAATGAAGACGAATTTGTAAATAAAAAAAAATTAGTATAAAAGGTAGAACAGAGAAAACATGTAAACTAAATTGTACCTTAAATAATACCGACTCTATTCAACTTCAATATCAACGAAAAAGGTGAATTTTTGACTTCTTTGAATAATGCTAATGCAAAATTTCCCAAACCAAATTCAAAATACCAAATCCCAACTTCTTATTGAACATCTTAATAATTAAGAACGCAAATTAGTTAACTACCTTTGTATATAATTCGAAGATATATTTTATCTTGAAGGAGATCATCTCACGTTCACTCATAAGATTAAACATCAAATTGACACTAACAACGACAAGTTAATCTTCACTAAATCTTACAGATATCATCAAATACACAAACAAGAAGTAAAATCTCAAATAAATAACATGTTAGAGCAAGGAATTATCTAACCTTCAATTTCTCCTTGGTCATCTCCAGTTTGGGTTGTTTCCAAAAAACTTGATTCTTCTGGAACACAAAAATGGCGAATAATTATCGAATAACGAAAGTTTAGTGAATGCCCTGAATCACCATCTATAGAATATTTCTGACCTTTTAGATCAGTTAGGCATATGTCAATACTTCACGATATTCGATCTTGTCTCTGGTTTTCATCAGATTGAAATAGATCCAAGTGACACCTCTAAATGTGCTTTTAGAGGAGAAGTTTGTCATTACGCATTTATAAAAATGCCATTTGTCGTTAAAAATGCCCCGTCAAGCCGTAATGGACAACATTCTATTAGGTATTCTAAACGAAAGATGTCTCATAAACATGAACGACATTATTGTGTATTCCCCTACTATTTATATGCATCTTCTAATACTTATCGAAATATTTAAACGTTTAAGAAACGCCAATTTTAAAATACAATCTAATAAATGCGGATTTTCGAGAAAAGAAGTTGCATATCTAAGTCATTTAATTACCCAAGGAGTTAAACCAAATCCAACAAAAGCTAAATGTATTCAAAACTTTCCTGAATTAAAATCTTTTAAAAATATTAAATAATTTCTCGGTTTAGCAAGTTATTGCCGGCAAGATACCCTGAATTTTGCAAAAATTTCAAAACCCTTTAATAGACTACTTCAAAAAACATTCAATTTGACTTTGATATAGATGGTCGAAATGTCTTCGAAGAATTAAAAATATTGTTAATATTTGACCCGATATTTATATATTTAAAATTTGAAGAATCATTTCTTCTCGTAACTGATGCTAGCGCGTTTCCGTGAGGCGATATCGTTTCACAAAATCCTATTGGAAAATGTTACCAATTGCCTATATGGTTTATAAGCCAGCTACTCCACTACTGAAAGAGAACTACTTGCAATAGTGTAGGCAATTTTTCGTCCCTATCTCTTTGGTAGAAAATTTACCTTACCACAGATAAGGGTAAATTAAGGTCCCCTCACACGGCTTTTCTCAATTAAAGGCTCGATGGCGTCTTAAACTTATATATAAAGAATATAATTTAAAATAATTCTTAAACCCGGAAAAATAAACAAAAACACAGACGCTCTGTCTAGAATTAAAGTTAATCATTTTCAGGAATGTGTAAAACTACAATCAAAGGTCTTAACCAATAATTTTGACAGATGAAAAAATCAAAACAAATGAATATGATGAAGAACAGATTATTAATAAATACAATAAATTTGCCAATCTTTATGAAACCAAATATCTAATCGATTATTCAAAAATAAAAATCTTTAACAACCAATTGCCAGACAAAGCTCACAAAACTTTCTTTAGACAAAACAACTTTGAAGAAATTCATGACAAAATAATGGATGAAATTTTTGAATTTTGGTCTCAATAGACTCAATATGTTTTGTAGTAAAACAGTAAAGAATCGAAAATATATTATAATTCCTCTTCCATTTGACCCTGAAATCCTTTAGATGGAATAAATATTGATTTATAGGAGTACCTATCACAAAATGTGATCCGTGATGAATTAACTAAATCCACTCAGGCTTATATAATATAAGTTAAAACTGAAAAAACAGTTGTCGATACCCTTTTAGTGATAATACACTTATGAAAAGCCTCTGTCAACTATATGACATAAAACTATCATTTTCAAGTGTAGCACACCCCTAATCAAATGGTTCAATCGAAAGGTTTCATGTAACCCTGAGTGAAATGATAAGAGCCAATCAAAACGAAAATCCACATAAGTACCCTTTTAATATACTCCAATATATTATTATTTGTTATAATAACTTTTGAAAAGCAAAAGTTTGGTTTTTCGTTTTTTAATAAAAACGATAAACCTTTATTAGAATCTCACAAAGTTCAAAAGTATTAAATAAATAGATGCAAAAAACCGTACATTTTTCGGAGGAATTTATTCTAACAACTGGAGCCCTTCCCCGGTTAATAATAATAATAATAATCATATTTTTATTTCACCAATATAACAGATGTACATAAAAAAATATACCATCGGTAATTGGAGAAAACGTCAAGATTAAACTAAATATACCTACTGATAAAAGTACATCGTCAAAAAAGTTGAAGGTACATTAAATTTGACTAGAAAAGAAGAAAATGCGAAAATTAACTTTACTAGGTACTTTCAAAAAGAAAAAAAAACTAACTTAAGAACTCTTGATCAGAATAAAAGTTACCCTTTACAAGATATTTTTTTCATTTGCCTTGCAAAGATCTGAAGTTATTAGCATGTCATTACCCAATTTATTAAAAAATCTACAGGCATTATACATTAAGTCTTTCATAAAAATGTTGATTTATGTGCACTAGGTACCAGTGAAGTTTTATTTCTAGTAATTTTCTGCATAGATTTTCTATATGATTTCCCCATCGTAAGCTTTCATCAATTTCTAAACCTAAGCCATTCTTTTTATAAAAGACAAATTTGACATTTCCCCTCACCATTCTTCCACACTTCAGAAGGAACTTATGCCAGCCTAACGCAATAAAATACAATTATAATTACAGTGGTGTTAGTGTTCCCCCGAATAGAGCTGGCGAATTGCTCATGATCAGAGCCAAAATTATATCCTGGCAGGATGCTAAAAAATAAGATATCATAGTGGGAGAAGAGAGGGGTCAAATTCCAAATATAATTAATAAACAATTCTTGCGCCTTAATTTCGAGAAGCTAAACATATCTACTTTACAAAATATAATACAATGAATTATGAATAAAGCAGTTGAGGTATGTAAGATGCAATCTAAATTTAAAGGTTATATTTAATTACAATTTTATAATGTTCAATTTCGTTTCAGATTACTAATGGACTTAAATTAATAAAAAAACCATTACCAAAATGTGTGTTTAACATTCCACATAAAGCAAACATAAAAGAAAGCAGCTTTGATAAATGATAAACGAAGAACTATGAGAACTGAACTTTCTACGAGTTTAAATATACTCAAAGTGTTAAGTTGATATTGTACAAGAAAGAAAAGAGTAAACGTGTTTATCATAATTCATCTAAGTGAAATAGACCCAAAGAAGAAACTAGAAAAACAAAAATATTATATTGTAATTGACATCAACTCCGATCATAACCCGAATGTAATGACTATGAAAATGGAACGTTTTATGAAAATTGTGAAACCAAAAACTCACAGGAAAATAGAAATATGAAAAATAAAAGAGCCCCAGACAAAATAACAAGTTCAAACAAACATAGAAAATAAATTGAAACATATCGAAGGGACAGGTGAGACAGATATTGAAACTAGTTGGCTAAAGACTTAATAACGAATACCAGAAAAACTATATAAGATATACAGAGAATAATAAAAAAACAAGAATAGATGACGCAGGAAATATTGGAGTTGATGAATACCAGAAGGCAATTTGAAAGAAGTGAAATACAGAGAGCTCAACAAAATTATACTTAGAAATTGTAGGGAAGGCAAAGAAAAATGGTTATCGGCAAAATGTAGTGAAATTGAGGTACTTCAAGAAAAACATTACTCTTAAAATGGACACAAGAAAAACAAAAACACGAACAATGAAATATTAATAAAAGTTAAGGATAAGATCAAGAGATGGGAAGGACATGTGACAGCATTGCTTGACGACGACAGGACAAATGAAGGAGTAAATCTGGGAGGATTAGAAGAAACAGGTCCAAACATAACAAAAAGCGAGTTAATACATGCAATCAAGATACAGAAAGTTGGTAAAGCTACCAGATAAAATTAACACCGAAGCTCTTAAGATCATGGCAGAACAAGAAGTTATGGGCCTAAACTCGCTTATCACACTCTTTAACTGTATATACAGGACTGGAAGAATACCCTTTGACTGGCTAAAATCAACTTTTATAACCCTGTCCAAAAAGTCAACGCCTCACATTGCAACGATTACCTTATGATAAGACTAATGTCCCACTTACTCAAGGTATTTCTAAGAATCATCCACACAAGAATACACCGATAATGCAAAGCCAAGTAAACGAAATGTAGGTTGGTTTTCACAATGGTGTAGGCACTATTTTCTTTGAATGGGTCTGCTACAGATTTTTGAGTCATCCTATACTCATACATATATAATATTTTTCTAAAAAAAGAGGACCAATATCTTTTATTTTTGACATTTTTTTCCAAAATTGAACCAATATTTAACATAGCGAGTTGTAAAGAAATGCACTAAACAAAGTGACATCAAAAGATTATTTGAGGGATCAAAATAAGGGAAATTTTAAATGCTAAAAAACTTTCAGCAAATAATCTATCATTACTTAAACCTTAATAAAATTTAATGAATCCGAATGATTTGGCGTTTGACGTAACATGAAAGTTAAGTTAAATCAAATTAAATACCTCCCTTCTCCGAGGGAAATAACAATAAGCAAAACAGGTTTTTGTAAATACCCTGATAGTGCTAATTTGTGACAAGCCTCTATATACGATGTGTAAATATTTAGAGGCACCACTCATGATCATAATTGTCCTAAGAAACAAATGCTTATACATAAGGTGAAAAAAACACGTTAAAAAAGTAAAATTTGTTGAAAGTACCCTGTATATTAAACCAAAAGAAAATTTAAAAATAACTAAAAATTATTTTTTTTGTATTTATGAGTACTTGGTTAAGAAAAGAACGCAGAGATATCCCATTTAGAACAGTCCTCGTTTAAGAAAACTCAAAGGAAATTACAAGGTTACATAATATTCTGTAAAACAGAGTTGTGAAGTCCGCTATATTTAGGCTTTTCTGTACCATAAACTCAATATCTGGTGCTAGTGAAGACCAAAAATCGCAACTTAATATCTTCCTGAAAATATAAAAACTTGAATGTTGCATGCATAAGTTTGTCTGTCCAGCGGTTTAGATAGGTATTCTACCAAATAAACTTGCCACTTCAGTAACTATATCTTATCGCTTTTTTTAGCAGTACGGTAATAGTCTATAAAATATCAATTAAAATTAAATCTGATCATATTAAAAAATTATTTAAACGAACCTTATTTAAATTATTAAAGTGAGTAAAAAATAACGTCTTCCCTTAATGTATTTTAGTTGCAAAAATGCATCACAAAAACGTTAACCCTATGTAAGATATAACATTTAGTAAATATTTTTCCGAATTGTGAATATTTGCAACGTACTAAATAAAGTCAGACGATTTTAAAGCCAGATACGGATAAATTTGACTAAAATAAAATAAAGATTGTAAGCGTATGTCACATGTTGCAGACAGGAATTGGAAAACAGGCATGCAATGGAATGCGGATCAAAGGAAAAAGATATGGCGTAAAACTGTATTTTACCTAAAACAAAGCGTTTGTATTAATAGAAGAAATGAGTGACAACAGAATTTTCCTATGTTCAAAGTTATTTTGTGTTTAACTTTGTATAAAAGAGGGATAGGATACATGGCGAAGAAATAATTGAATAATTAACGTAATCTAAACTTTCCAAACAATACAGTCTTAATTCGAATCCGAACACACCCTGTGCAAAAACAAACCTTCCTGAAAAGATAATTAGTCATTTTAATTATCACATTACGCCCCTTTCACTTTGGCGCGTGAGGTAGGGATTTATAATCTCCCCAAGGTATAGCTATTTCAAAGTGGGAGGATCATTAACATAAGACTAAAAGGGTTTATATCATATGGGTTGCTTAAATAATAGGTTGTCAGCTTTGGTGCACTAAAATATTTTGACATATTTGGGAAAAAACTGTTATGATGTATCACGTACATCAAAATTTGATTATATAGAGTACAAAATAATATAAATAAACTGACGAATATGGGCCCTACCACAATTAAAAAATCATTAACGGCTACATGAAACATGCGACTGAGTAAATTAATTTATTAATAAATTATTTTGACTTGTAAAAGTCCACCCGATTTAAAATTCTAATGTTTATTTTATAACTTCTTTGAGTGACCAATTTAAGTTTGTTTTCAATTTAAACTTTTTTTGATACTGATGGTACCGACAAATACAGAAAGCGGGAGAAGGTTGAAACCACTAACTGATATAATAAAACAATGTCATTCTATTTGTCCTCCTAACAAAATTGTTATAAAGTTTAAAACTGGCTTTAATGTATATGGATCTTTTTACTAAGAGTTAAATTAGTTTAAGCTGTGCGTTAACTCTATGCTCATTAGCGTTTAAAAATCTACAATTTGAGAAAGTACAGTCGCATCTAAGAGCGAACTCAGTGGCCAGAAAATTTCATTAAAACTTTGTAATTTTTATCCCCGTCAACAATCACAAATTTCTACTTCAGTGGAAACCAGTCGACCTATACTTAAACGGATATAAATGGGAAATCTTTCCGTTTTAAGCCGATAAGAGTTGGAATCAGCAAGTCAATTCGAAATGAAAGTATGTAAGAAAACGTTTGTTTATCGCATTACATATATATATATATATATATATATATATATATATATATATATATATATATATATATATATATATATATATATATATATATATATATATATATATATATATATATATATATATATATATATATATATATATATATATATATATATATATATATATATATATATATATATATATATATATATATATAAATATATATACATATATATGTATATATAAATATATATAAATATATATATATATATATATATATATATATATATATATATATATATATATATATATATATATATAAATATAAATATAAATATATATATATATATATATATATATATATATATATATATATATATATATATATATATATATATATATATATATATATATATATATATATATATATATATATATATATATATATATATATATATATATATATATATATATATATATATATATATATATATATATATATATATATATATATATATATATATATATATATATATATATATATATATATATATATATATATATATATATATATATATATATATATATATATATATATATATATATATATATATATATAAAACCATCTGTAATTTTTGTGCAAACCGATAAAATTGTTTTATTTTTTTAAATGCAGATGTTTTTGTTTTCTTCAAAATGCCACAAAATTTAATTTTAATAAGAAATTCTATTTAATTTCTAAAACCAAATTTATTGTTTTGTTTAGGTTTTAAATATTTATTTTTATTACTAAATGTGGAGAAAAAAGCTATTGTACAAAAAAAAATAAAAATAGTTGCCAAAGTTTATTTTTAAACAATAAAATTAATTTATAATAGTTTATTTCATTTTTAAATAATACTTTTTCTATAAAAAGGATCATTAAAAATTCTTTAAATATGAGATAAAATTTACTTTATTTAGAAATAAAATTATAGTAATTATGAATTCTTTTTTTAATTAAAAAATAATCGCTGTTTCCTCAAGTATAAAAATAAATATTTGAAACATAAAAAATTAATTTTTTAAAATATTTATTGTTTTCAATTTTAGACATGAATTCTCTTTTTTAAAAAATAAGTTTTAGTGGCATTTTGAAAAGAACAGAACAACCTGTATTTGAAAATAAAACATTCAATTTAGCCGATTTGCACAAAAACTACAGACGATTCAATTTTAAAACTAAATTGCAGTTTTTAATGGTTCTATCAGAAACAAGGACCTAAAATTTGATATGTTTATTAGAGATCACACAAGTCTCTTTATCAAACTTTTATCAAAACTCATTAAATATAACAAAAATTCTTTCTCATGTGGCTTTGTTATTTTAGATGTTACGTATTGGACATAGAAGTCGAAATCCCCCAGTTTTTTCGAAAACTTGAAAACGAAGAAATTGTTTTGTCTTGGTTTCGATCGGACCAATAGAAGCCGCTGTAATTATTTATTTGATAAAGAGAATTGACAAAAACGATATTTTTTTGTTTATAGAAAAAACCCGAGGGGAAGAGCAATTAATATTTTACGAAAATTTTCAGTAGATTGACTCCACTAACTGATGAAAATTATTTTGGAATAATTCAGAGGGGTAATCACGTATTTGTTTTTGAATTACATGGCATATTATAAAAACATATGTTCTATTTCCTTTATTAAATTTATATACAATAGGTATAGGATTAGATATAGAGCTTAGATCTATAAATTAAAAATTTTAAAGTTGTGGTGAATTAGCATTTTAAGAAACTTAAATATATAGGGTACAAATATTTACTAAAGTTCTCCTATATTAAAAATGTATTTTTATTTAACAAAAGATGAATTAGAGTTCTTGTGGAATAGAATGTTAATAATATATTTGAACGGCGTTGCTTGAAATACGTAGTTTTTAGTTAATTAAAAGTTTGATAATATGCAGAGCGTCCAAAAATCACAACCAGAACTTTCAGGACGTGATGCATTCAAAAATTTAAAAAGTTTATCTTAACCTAGGTCAGGAAACGTCTTCATAGGAAGTTAAGGGTTTATGAAGATGTTAGACAAAATGTGGTTTTTATTTAATATCTCTGAATATATTCCAAGAACAGAAATGTATACGCTCTCTGTAAAGTATGTTTTATTAACTGCTACCCATTAATTAATCATAAACAAAAACATGTTTTGCTGAAATATTTTTTCTCTAAGAATAAATTAAAAAAAAAAAAAAAATTTAAACTTTTGTGTCTATGTAACAATAACCCGTTTGTCTACTCTGAATACATATAATTTTTATATATGATCCAATCAAATTGAATTGTATTGAAGCCAGTAATATATACATTTTTGTATTTTAGGTATTATTATAACCCGATAAATAGTTCCTATTTTTAAGAAATCATGGTTCGGGCTTGAAATTACTTTCCGATGTTTAGCCTACGATTGTTGCATCTTCAAGGATTTACGCTGCAAAAAGTCAAGGCACTGAATGAGCTCCGATGAGCAGAGTTCAGGATTGCACAGTCCTTTTGTGTATATTAAAGATTGTGCGAATGTTAGATATCCTCAGAATTCCTGCAATTCTGTAGTACCCTAAATAAAAGGTAGAACTGCACTACTCGATGATTGAATATCCAATGTTGCTCAGTATCGCCATCTTACGAAATCGGTATATATTTAGCCAATATCTTAAACCTCTTTACGGGACTAATTCTTATATCAAAAATTCCATTTCCGTGAAAAGCTTTTACATTAGATCCCAGTTGAATCCCTCTATACAAATAAATATGCCTATTGACGATTAAATTTATATATTTTTTTACGTATTTCAACATACCAACTTTAATCCGATCTTAATTGAATTGACAAGAGAATGCTTAACATTCACATATTTCATATTTAAGGTACTTTTTATGAGCAAACCTCAGGCGCCGCCATGAAATCTCCGTTATCTCCTATGGTAGCAAACATTATTTTGGAGGCTTTTGAGGAAACTGCCTTAAGCTCTGCTCCTTTACAGTCTTAGTATTGGTTAACATATGTGTATGATACTTTTTTGTAATATGGCCTCATGGAGGAGAAAATTCAACTATTTATATTTTTAATTCCTCTAAACCAACAACATTCTAATATAAAATTCACTATGCAAAATGAGTCAAATGGTGCCATTCCGTTCCTGTATGTGTTAAGACAATAGAAAGAGAACGGCACTCTAGGTCACACTGTTTACAGGAAACCATCACATAAGAATAAAGATTTAAATTTTATTTCTCACCATCATCCATATCAAAAACAATTCGTCATCAATCCATCAGTCCTTATGGCTTTGGCAGTATGTGATGCAAGCCCAATTCCGAACAAAACAGAAAAACTGACTACTAATTCCAGACCTCAACCAATATTGGATACTCAACCATTAAGTAGTGCAGTTCTACATTTTATCCAAAGTACCACACATAAAATTGCAATAATTCTGTGGCTATCTAACATTTTTAATACCCCACAGGTCGGATATAAATACCTGCTCATCAGAGCTCATTCCCTCTTTTGATCTTTTGCAGGGAATATTCCTGAAGATGCCTCATGCAAACACAGGAGAAACGTCGAAAAGTAATTTGATATAGTTTAAACTCAAAACCATAATTTCTTAATTCACACCACAGAAACCTTTTGTACTATGTTAGCTTCTAATTTATAATAAAGTCTAAAATTTAAAAACAAAAAAATGGATATATCCTAATTATTTATCGCTTACTCTGTGTAAACAACAACAGTTTACTAGATTGTGTGCTACATCTTAAATACAATCACGAAATGTAATAAAAGATTTATAGAATCTGTTAAAGAAAACTGGTTGAATTTATCCAGGGGCTCCTACCTTGACATTTTAAAAATTCCGCTCCTTTAATTCCCATTATTGGAAGTAGAAACAAGGATAAAAATAACAAATAAAAGAGGCAAATTCCCTTCTTCGTAAATTAAAATACGTTGTTGTTCTAAAAAAAACCGAACAGGAGAGAAATACTGCTCAAATTAAATATAATTTAAAACGGAAATGTACATTCGTATGTTTTTTGTGTGCAATATAGGCAAAAAATATATTTAATATTATACTTTCATGATCAGATTAATTTACGATAACGTCTTTCGTAATAAAAAAATTCGAAAAAGCCTTTAATAGCTTGTAGGCTTCGGGTCACTTCCTGTAAAACCTGAAGTAACTTTTTATTGCTTTTTCATAGAAAATTTGCCTCTTACAGTATTTTAGGAATATCTAAAATACTATAATGAAATTGATATATTTAAAACAAAAAAAATGGCAGCCTGTTACATGTCTCCCGTGTCTTTCGGAATTGACAAATTTAGCGCTATAGGCAACATCTGTATTTTTGAAAATAGGAACATTAGAGAGAAAGTAAAAAATCCGTTTGGAGAAAATTTAAATAAAAACTGTTAAATTTAACACAGGATATTGAAAGATACGTACATGATCTTTAGGATTTCTAGGTTTTTAGCTAATCTTAATAAATCGTGCAAATCTTCTTCACTAAATATCACTGAGGTACGAGGCAGCGAGCAGTTGTGGATTTTGGTTAAAAATTTTAC
The DNA here is from genome assembly GCA_030620095.1 of Kuschelorhynchus macadamiae. Classification (NCBI taxonomy): domain Eukaryota; kingdom Metazoa; phylum Arthropoda; class Insecta; order Coleoptera; family Curculionidae; genus Kuschelorhynchus; species Kuschelorhynchus macadamiae. Next base: position 123,834 of record JAUTXW010000441.1, read on the forward strand.
ACGACAATTCAGCATAGGTACTTTGTACCGTCCTCCCTCCTGCTCCGTAGTCGAATTTCTCGGTGAACTCGAAAACGTTCTTGCTGTTTTAGATCCGCAATGCAATTCTATTATAATGCTTGGCGATCTTAATATTGATTTACTTGACTATGATAATAATAATTCCAAAAAATTACTTAATATATTTGATTCATTTAATTTATGTCAAATTATAAATGAGCCCACACGGTATGGTCAGAATAGTGCTAAATTACTGGATACTATTGCTCATTCCAATAACATTAACAAGATTAACTCTAAAGTTTTAAACATATCTGACACTGCAGACCCCTGCCTCGTGTCATGCCAAATATTTAAGTGTAAGGAAAAAATAACACCCTTTTTGCATAAATACGGTGACTTCAAAAATTTAAATAATTTTAATGCTGATCTTGCTCTAATGGATTTTTCGCGCGTTTACAGGGCGTCAGACATTGAGATTAAAACAAATATTTTTAACTTAACTATCCTTAGCCTATTCGATTTTCATGCTCCCTATAAATGTGTTAAAATTTCAAAAAGCCCTGCCCATTTGCTAACCGAAGCTGTAAAATCACTTATTACTGAAAGGGATAAAGCATTAAAAAAATTTAAGCGTACCAAGAAGGATGTGGATTGGAATTTTTATAAAACTCTCCGTAATGAAGTGAACTACGCTATTAAACGTGAAAAGAAAGCTTATTTTCAATATAAATATCGTAATGCGGACAAAAATACACTGTGGAAGGAATTGAAAAAATTAAATCTGAACTCTAAAAATTCTAATAATGAGACATCTAATAATCTTACTGATCCTTCCTTACGTAATAAGTTCTTTTTAAGCATACCTGCTCAAAATACTGTGGACCAGACCACTATCGACTTTTTTAATAGAAATAAATTTAACGAAGGACTAAATTTTAAGTTTAACCATACTAATGAGAATTATATCTATAAAACACTACTTTCAGTTAAATCAAAATCCACTGGTCCAGATGTTATTAGCGTGAACATGCTTTTGTTATGTTGTCCTATAATACTACCCGTAATAAAACATCTTTTTGGCTTTATTATTGCTAGGAACACCTACCCTTCAACCTGGAAAATGTCTCACGTCATACCGATTCCTAAGAATAATTCCCCAGAAGAACCCAAAGACTTTAGACCTTTAGCATTTTATGTGTTCTATCAAAAATATTTGAAAAAATTGTCGAAAGCCAGATTAGGGAATTTGTTGATAATTACAATATTTTACCACAAAATCAGTCAGGGTTCCGGAAAAATCATAGCTGTATGACTGCCCTAGCTCAAGTAACCGACGATATTCTAACAGCTACCGATGATAACAAATTGACGATTCTGGTTTTAATTGACTACTCCAAGGCCTTTGACTGCATCAGTCACACCCTTCTTATCGCACTCTTAGGTTATCTGGGCTTCTCAAAAAATTCAACAGACCTTCTTTCGTCTTACCTGGTAGGCAGTGAAACTGCGTCAGGTGATGTCGGATTTTGCTGTTGTGAAGAGCGGAGTGCCACAGGGCTCCGTTCTGGGACCTCTTCTATTCAATATTTATACGTCTCAGTTCTCCAATATCCTCCAGCACCGTTCATCGCATTTCTACGCCGACGACTCCCAAATATATTTATCTTTTATTCCAGCAGAAGTTGACACTGCGTGTATAGAAATTAATAACGACTTAAAACGTCTTCTGGACATCTCCAATAAATACGGTTTAAATATCAACGCAAGTAAGTCCAAAGTAATGTTGTTTGGTAGAAAATCGGCACGCAACGCATCAATTGGTCACATCAATATTAATATGGATTTGGACAGATTAATCCTAACAGATGAGGCAAAAAACTTAGGGCTTCTTGTAGATTATAAGCTTAGGTTTGACAAGCATGTCAGTACCCTTATAAAGAAAGCCTTTAGTACCCTTAAAGTTATTTACACAAACAGATATTATTTTAACAAAAGTACGCGTCGTTTATTATGTGTGGCGCTTGTTCTGTCACATCTGAACTATGATGATATAATATATGGTCCCAACTTACTACGTGTTGATATGAGTCGGCTACAGCTGATTCAGAATGCTTGCATAAGACTTACATGTGGCATAGGATGACCAAGTCATGTATCTCAGGCACTTAAAGAATTGAATTGGCTTAATATGGAAAACCGACGCAAACTACACTCACTAATATTTTATCATAAAATAATCTCGTTAAAAAAACCGTCTTATCTCTTTAAAAAACTAAAATTTCGATCATCCGTGCACTCGGTTAATGTACGATACAAAAATCTCCTCATTATACCTCAGCATAAAACCACTACATTTCGTGGATCATTTTCATTCGACACTCCAAAAAAATATAATAATTTACCAGATCATTTAAAGATTCTATCTATTCCCGCCTTTAAAAGGCAAGTTTAAATACTTAACTTTTAAATTCTAAATATTTTACTCCTTCTGTATGTTTATATATGAAATATAGGAAAATTAATTCTGAATATGTAAAAATAAATATTTTTATTATTGATGATTTCTACTAGAAACTCTAAGCTGTCTCACTTATATTGTATTGTTTTTTTCTATACTGAATTTTACTTAGTTTAAAGGTTGAGTCGAAAAGCGCTAGTCACCGCTACGCCGGTGAATGCGAACTCTGCCCTTTGTCAGATTTCTTTTTCCATCTTGGGTTAGAATTAAGTTGTAAGTTTTTCTATACTTCTGGCAATAAAAGCATACATTATTATTATTATTATTAAAATAATTTTTGCACACTCTAAAAATATTAAAAATATTAAAAGATATGTCGAATATTTTTCTATAACTATACCAAGAAGCTAATCTAGCAACTAGAACCTAAAAATGGTTTCTGTAAATTTTCTGAACAAATAAAATATCGGAAAATTTGCGACTTGTTGAAGACCCTGTATAAATAATTTTTTTGTGCTTAAATAAGTTATACGCCTAAAATCGGTAATCTATATATTTGAAACACTAAGCTAGATTTTTCAGCAAGTTCGTGAGAAAGTTGTACTGCACCAATTTACATGCCCTTTCAACACTATTTTTTGTTTGTTTTTTTTGCGTATTTTATCTATAAAACCAATAGATTTTCCTTCAATAGCATTTCTGGACGATGTGATGAATGCGTCCCATATTCTTATAATTTCACTGGAAGCACATCTCGTCATCTAATGGAAAAAGCAGAACAACATCTGCCGGGCCAGCGAGTATGCAATAAAATTTGCAAGACATAGCTGAAAATCGCATCTCTCGTTTTAAAAATATTTAAATTTTACTTTTAAAATTGGCTTGTCCCGTTCGCTCTGCTCAACAGTTTAGTAGCCAATTTCCTCAAATTCTTCGGACCTGTTGTAGTGGCCCTTTAATAATTTTTAACATGCTCCTACTGTATGTAACTAGGTATGTAAACAATCTAGAAAGTCGATTTTAACCTACGTCCAATTATCGTATTGATTGGAAGTTTAACAAGTGTATGTAATTCTTATTAAAATACATTAATTTGGTACGATCGAGCGGATCTGATCAGCTTGACGATACCAAATAGTACTGATAGATTTTTAACTAACTTCATATTATCGTATCGATTTGAAATTTTACAAGTATAATTCTGCTGACAATACAATAATTTGGTACTTGATGGTATCAAAGGGTACCCGTCGATTTTAACATAGTTCTAATTGTAACGATATGGGATTTTGCAAGTGTATGTAATTCGGATGAAAATACAATAATTTGCTACCCTTGAATTTATCTGATCAGCTCGATGGTCAAATGGTATCGCTGGTATCAGATAGTAAACCTCTCCACTTTGGGCTCATTTGGTTTGTTTTGACGAGTCCAATACATAATTTGGTATGGTGTTATGGTATGGTATTATGCAAAAGATATTTTAAGACTAAAAAGTAGAAAATAAAATATAATTAAAAATAACCTGAAAAACACGTTTTTGTCAGTAATGGACAGAAAAGAACATATAATTAACTTAAAATATTTTCTCACGATATATGCATTCTACCCTTTTAACAGTATTATTTATCTTTCGTTTGCTTCAACAAGTAAACAACTACCAACTTGAAAATACTTTTATACAGGGACCTTACTCACCATATTCTTTATCTATCTAATTTTTTTTACTGTTGTTAGAAAGTATCATAAGGCATGCATTTACCGCATCGGGAAGAAGAATGTTGCCTTCGAATTCATTCTGAGATTTGAAGAAAAGTTTTGTAACATTCCTTCGGACATATGGACGACTTTACATCAATTTGATTAATTATTTGGATGATACAACATGGTCGCGTAAAATAGTTATTTACGAGTAGTGTAATACCAGTTCACGGCCTTGTATCGTACAACGTTTTATTTCACCCTGTTTTACAAAAGAAAACAGAAATTAAGTAATTAAATATTATGTTTTTTATTCAGTCCGGAAATTGTTACTTCCCAAACTGTATTGTGCCATTTCCCGTACTGATAGGAGTAAAAGTATGAAATAAAATACTGTAAATTTCTGGTATAAAAATTATTGTTTTCGAAGATTTTGGGCTTACTTTAAAATATTCACTGGATATAATTTAATTACAATATTTATATGTAATATTGTTATTTAGATGCCTATGAGGCAAGTGCTCTTACCTCTGCGCCACCGAAGCGGTGGAAGTATTTAATGTTAGGGAGTATCTAAGATTGCCAACTATGAGTGTTTAAATTTCTAGGACTAAAAAGTATAAAGTGAGTATTATATTAAACATTTTTAGTAGTACGGATAAAATAAGAACCCTACGTTTTTAAAAAATTTCAAAGATTCCGAGAATCCAGGAGTGTTTTGTAATTTTCTTTTTAATCATACCTGAAGAATCTATGGATAAATAATAAAAAGCTGTTTCTGTAGATTTTCGATAGTTTTGATGTTTATCGATACACCGGGAATTATAAAAATATTTTTTTACCTTAAAAATTAAACCAGAAATTGAAAATGTGTGGGTAAAACAAACGAGTTTGTCAACTAATGATCAATAGTGGTACCACTAGGATAGATAATGCTAAAATAATATAGACAAAAACCAAAAGTTAGACAACTGCAGTTCTAAATATGATTTTTTATATTTTTATAATTTTGAATTTACAATCGAGAAGGAACTTTTTAAAAACATAAATAATCTAGTTTGATATATATTTTGTGTAAAAGGAACCTTTTTTCCGAAAAGATTTTCGAAATTTTAGAATGTCTTTATTTTCAGAAAAAAATGTCACTGTTTCTTTTATAAATATTTTTGTCGGCGTGCAGAGTCAGTCATCTGTTGGAAAAAACTTTTCTAGGCTAATATAATAATTTGACTAAGGCAGTTGAAACCAAATTACAGTACCTATACAATGTAAACAGTTGCTTACCAAAATTAAATTTTTGAGTTTATGTGTCTTTTAAAAACATTCGGAGAATTCGAAAAACTATAAGTTAAAAATAAGAAAAGTTCATATAAATTCTTAATTGTGTTTAATTTATTAAGTGAGTCTATCCAATTTTAGGCAACGAATGGAAACCTTTTTTAATATCGCAAAAAAGTTGTTTTTCATAAAACATTTTCCTTATTTAAAAAAAAGATTAATTTTTAAAATATGCGATACGGGGTACGCAAAAAATACACAAATAGAAGTTTGCCCAAAAAAAATTGGATTCAAACTTTTGGAGCAGCTAAATCACTATCTAATAAATTTGATATATTTTTAGTTAGCAAACGAAAAACTATTATTGCTTTAAGAAGGAAAGTTATTTTACATAAAAAAATTGCGTGGAAAAAAAATGGATGTATGTAATATACGAGGTTCACAGAAAATCCGTAAACGCAAGAAGTCAGAACCAAAAATTTATATATAAATTGAAAAGTTTTTATAAGATTTTTGTATGTCTAGATTTTAGATAAATACTTGTTTAGTATGTTGAGAACATCAAAAATCTAATTTTTTTTACATATTTTTCACTATTAATTTTCTCAGAAACTACATATAATGCCAAAGAAATTTAAATAGTTTTTTAACTTGCAAGAGCTTGCAATCTTTAATTTAGCTCTTCTCAAAATTTTAATTTCAATTTTTTTATTATTAAATTTTTTATTTTAGTATTTGTTTCATATCGCGTGTACGGACTCTTTTCTTATTTTTAAATTAAGCAAATTTTTTTTATATTATATATTAATTTTTTTGCTATAATAAAAAACTCTCTTAGTTAACTAAAATTGAATAGACAATGTATTATTAATTTAACATTTTTAACAATTCAGTATAATAACAGGATTAAGAATTAATTATTGTGCTTATACAAACTTTTATTATTTTAAGAGTTGAATCGCACTTTGCTCGAATACACTGAATAAATTTAACGGATGGCCTGTATAACGTAAAAACTAAAATCTAAATATACTTCTCTTTATAATGTATAAATACTATGGTTTTATTCTAGTTGATTTAGTCAAATTATTAAGTTAGCCTAAAATACTTCCTTCAGCAGATAACACTCTATGTGCCGACAAAAACATGTAATTCTGAAAATAAAAGTACTACAAAATTAAAACTTTTTACAAAAATGTCCCTTTTATGCAAAATGTGTGTCAAACTTGATGAATTATACTTTTAAAAGGTTCATTTTCGCCGATAAAATTATAAAAATGTACAAAAAAAAAACAATTTTCATATTTAGTACTCATTTACTAACTTTTGACCCACACTGTATAACATTTAAACATTACTTATGAGAGCGATATCACTATTGCTTATTACTTTCTATGAACCTCTTTCGTTTCACCTTCAAGCTCTCAAGTTAGAATTTAACTTTTAAGGTAAAGTCCAATTTATTAATAATTCCTTGCATATTCATTTCTATTTCCTCACAGATCGTTCAGGTATAATTAAAATGAAAACTAAAAAATAATCCCGAATTCTCGGAATCATTGAAATTTTTCAAAAATACAGAATATTTTCCTCAATTATATAATACAGAAATTCCAACTTTGTAACTCACTTGGTTCTCGAGATATGCAGGTCGTGCTCTTGTACAGCGTGTCCAAATTTCGATGCTTTTACGGGGTATCTCGGCTATTTGAAAAGATAGAGACTTGCGGTTTTCGCAACACTGTGCTCGATTTTTTTGAAACTAAAGATGCCGTAAATAAATATTTCCCAGCTCGCTTCGTTTCTGAGATACAACATACACCCCTCGTAGTACGCTTACTGTTTGAGATATCAAAAATCCCAGATAACCACGAAAAACATTTGCTGTATCTATTCCAATACCTGGATCTACTTAGAAAGATACCTTAAATTGGAGTTTCAATTTAGATTTTATACTAAATTTTTAAGTAATATAAATATATTACCAAACATCAATAACAATTTTAAGAAAACATCAAAAACAAGTAGCAAGTATATAACAATTCAATTTGACATTTCAACCATTTAAATTTAACAATTTCGACATCACGTTTCAACAATTTAACAATTTAAATTGAACAATTTTAACATAACAACTTAACAGTATAACAATTCAACAAAAACTTTTTGTAATATAGCTTTAATACCTTCAGCAAAACAAATACTTAATGGTTTAGTTTACTTCTTATTTATTATTTATAAGAATTGCTGAAAATTATATCCGTTTTCTCTAACACATAATTCAGTCAGTTTTGAAATTCGATTAATATTCAATAATATGATTGATCGCTTTTGTAAATATCGAAATGCCGTTTCGGTAGCTTCGCGCAGTTCTTCCATTGTACGGTGGTGTGTTTTATAGACCTTATCTTGTATATAGCCCCATATGAAAAAATCCAGCAGAGAAAGATCGGGAGACCGCGCTGGCCACCTTATTGGTCCATTAGTGGCTATCTATCCACTTTTGAGGAAATTTATTTTCCAAAAACGGGCGTACTAAATTAGAATTATGTGAAGTTGCTGCTTGCTGAAAGAAGATATTATCTAAATGCGCCAGACGAACGTTATGCAACAACTCCGGTATTACCTCATGCAATATTTCTTCAGGTAATGAGCCCCTGAGAGACCTCCTTCATATATTCGATAAACGAGTTGTGTGCCCAAAATTTAGCATGCAACACTAAAGCCAAATCGACCTTGTTGTTCCCGCTCAAATACTAAATGTTTATTTTCTTGATGCCAGTATCTGATATTTTGTCGATTAAAAATACCAGCACTTGAGAAGTGTGCTTCATCAGACCATATAACCATCCTTGCAAAATTTAAATTTTCTCTAACTTTTAGTTGGAACCAATTGCAAAAATTTAATCGACGTTCGGCATCGCCGGGGTGCAAGTGCAGCACTATGTTTACTTTGTACGGAAAAAAATTGTATTTCCTTAATATTGTCTGTGCTCTAGTCTTAATAACACCGACTCCTGCTTCAATAGCTCTACATGAAACTGAAGGGTTCGCCTCGACATAGGCCACGACGTTGATTTCTTCATTTTTGCTATTTTCTTTATTATATGATTTTGGTCGTGTCTGAATAAACGCTCCATAATCATTCAAATTTTTTTCAATCTTGAAAATATTGTGGCAAAAGGATGTCGTCGCTCAGGATACCTAGTTTCTCCTTTTAGATCCTAATTGTTCTCTTAATAATTATCAGAAAAACGATAGTTAGGACAATGGCATCCGTGGAAAATTAATTTAAATACCCAGAGGTAAAACACCTACCCCTTCGAAATAATATTGGTAAATAACTCAAAACAGTTTTTACCTTTTTGATATCTCAAACGGTAAGCGAGCTACGAGGGGGGTCCCAAAATGCAGTATTTTCTAAATCACCCTGTATCTCAGAGACTAAGCGGGCTAGGAAATTTTTGTTTACGGCATCTTTAGTTTCAAAAGCATCGAAATTTAGACACCCTGTACATCATGTAGTTAAAGAATTCATTTTCAAAAAAACATTGATGTTTTAGAAACAATACAAAGTTTGTCCAATTTTTGCAATGCAACGTTATTAAAATGTTGAATTCGTAGAATTTTATTGATGCAGTAATATCCTCATACAAATGGAAATACGTATGTATTTATATCCGTAAGGTGAGGGTCTCTTTTACTAAAAGTCGGGATGAGACGTCAACTGCTTCATGAGAGAAGAAGAAAAAGCGCCTAAGTATATGGAAATGAATGCAACATACACAAGCATTATAGCGAATATGTTTTCTTTTACAACGCAATCTTTGTTTTATTTCTAAATACGTTTTAAAATAAAAATCTCACTCAATCTACATTGAGAAAAAATTGCGTTGCGTTTTTCAAAAATGTTTCCAAACTTAGCCAATAGTTTCCAATTTTTTTCAAAATGGTATTTGTTTGGCACCCCACGCTTTTTTGCATGTAATAAATTTATATGTCTGTGCTAAAATTTTATTTTTATATTTTATTATTTTATAAAAGCGTGGTTTTTATTATTTTTTATCTAATTTAATTTGTTTTCACTTATTAGTCATTGCTTACCTTGAATAACAAACGCTGGACAAAGAACACAGCTATACTTCAATTAATATCTACCCATCAATCGTTATTAAAAATACTAATCTGATTAAAAAACAAAATAACGCTATTTTTACTCTCAGTGTTTTTCTAGTCTAAAGTTACGTTACAGAAAAACAATCAGGATCAAAGTGTAAAAGATAAACCGAAATGTAATTGAGGAACAAAAGAGAAGAATTCGATATATTGGGGTGTTATCTATTGTTTGCCATAGCCTAATAAGGCGAATTTCTGTGCGGACCTGAAAACTGGAGGATGAGATTTCAGGTGTTTAAACTCGGGATCAATTTCCATTATAAATCGAAGCTAAATGTAATTCGAATGAGTGGATTTGAGATTGATTTAACTTTTCTTTATACCGAGAGGACATATAGAAAAAAGGAAAATAACAAGAATAAAACAAATTTTAAAGAAGGAACATTTTATAAGGATTCCTTTTGTAATAAAAATACTAGCGATTAAGATATGATTTTTTGGGATTAGACCGTGTCAAAATAAAATCACCTTCTTACGTTTAGCCGTCGATTACACAAAGCATCTTCAGGAATTTTTATCTCACGAGCAGACACCACGTGCAATCGAAAGCGAGACCTAATTTTTTCAATTTTTACACGGCCTATTTCCAAGAACCAAGATTCCTTGATTGACCAAGGTCGCGAAAGCTTCCGCCGCATGTTACAAATATTAGCTTTTTAATTTTTCTTTTACCTCCCATATGTCGTTATTTCACTCCATCTTGCGTTATTCGTAGTGATGCCGCAAGACGAGACGAGAGAAGGCCTTCTTTCGTCTCATCTCGTGACACGAGAGAAAAGTGTCCTCTCGTCTCGCCGCGAAAGCCCCGTTTCTCTCGTGAAATAAAAATTAGAAAATTTTCAATTCTAAAAACGTTACATTTGAAGCATTCTGCAGTTTATTATCAAGTTTGTTGGCCTCTTGCACTTGCTGCACATCAGAATAAACGTTACTATTGCTTGTGAAAGACCCAACAATCCACTACTTCAGGAAATTTGCTTTTGCTACAGGGAAGCTGCGCATATTGAAAATAAAAGTAGTATTTTTTTTCGATTGTTTACAAGAGAAAAATTTTCCCTGCAAAATTTTTTCTCAAGTTGTTGATTTTGTCAAGTAGTCAAGTTTTGCTAGTAGAAAACAGCTCGTCGTCAAGGAATTTTGGTATAAAGTACTCTAGTGAAATGTCTATTTTGTGACTGTAATCAGCGGATCAACGTAAATCTCATAAAAACATCATTAATTGTATATTTTTAATATTTTTAGGTTGCCTACACCTAAAAAAATAAATTAAAACAGATTCTTATGTAGTATTGGTTTTGTTGTCGTTTTGAATTACAATCTTCTAAGTATAGAAACTTTGTTCACTACTCTTGCTCTGAAAAGAATGGCATTTGGCATTTTCAAATCTTCCTGTTCCGCGTTCGAATGGAGATAAGCTTTCAGTTGGGGAGAGCACTCCCATCCTTCTCAATATAGAGCGCAACCAGTAAAATTTTCATCATAAAGGTTTTTTTTTTAAATTTGACTAAACTAAAAACTGAGTTTACAGAAAGTTTTGCTTGAAAAATAATGCAAATTGACAATAAAAAATAAGTAACTTTTTATTGAGTTATCTTAATGTGAAATTTGACCTTTTCAAAATACGTTTTTAATTTTGAGAGATGATAGAGGAAAATGCTGTTATTTTTTAATTTTATACCTTTATACCAAAATCAACTGTAAGTGTTAATTTAATTTTTTCTCATTTTTTTTTAATATATGTTTTTTTACCTAGAGATAACCAAATGTATGTAAACAAGAATGAATCTATCATTGCACGTTTAATAACAGAATGAGGAACTTACTCAGTTTTTTACATAAACTACTTTATAATTTAAGCTTTATTTGGTTATTTCAATCTTTTTATTTTGTTTACAGAGGGCGATATAGCGATATAGAACTAACAAAAAATTTTCAGTTTGGTTTTGATTAAAAAGACATATTTATAAAAAAATATGTCTGTAGGGATATGTGTGTATTTGAACAAAATTTGCGTGCACGATAATTTAAAAAATATCTAGCCGATTTTTTTTTTAAATTTGCATTAAAAATAGAAAAGATTCATATTTTGAGTCCCGGAACCCAATAACAGTCATCTGGCAAAAACTTTTTGCAAACTCACATTTTACTTATGGCAGTTATTTAAAAAAATCTCAAATGTAAATGAACAGAAATTTGCAATTTTTTATCCAACTTCATCATGACGCTCAACAGATCAAAAAGCTCGCTTAGTATATACAGTATACCATACCTACAAGGGGTATGAAATAAATGAATCCCAAAAACTTAAACATATCTATAACGAACCCGAAACTTCATGTTCTAGCTTTCTTAAAACAAAATATATTTTAATCTGCAATACGGGGAGAAAATGGCGCTACTTTGTCTTTTATACTAATCATCTACACAGGCTTTAGATTGTATTTATTTCTACAGACACCCCGTTTAATGAAGTGACAAAGTACCATTCAGCATGTTAATTATAAGATTCAATCCAAATTTTCAAAAAAAAATGTTAAAATATTTAATTTCTGTTAAAGATTGTTTTCCTTTTAGCTACCGTAAACGTGGTATCTAGTTCTACCAAACAATAAAAGAAAATTTTCCAGTTTTCACAAAAACACAAGATAATTGATTTTGTTATATGTGCAGAGACGTTTTCACACACCCTATATTTTGAGATTTGGTCAATCTTTTCCTTTATTTTGATTAGAGGCTTTAATGTAGTACTCCGCTACTGAACTGGATTGAGTTATAACATTATCTCTACGGAAACAATGTTCGATATAACTCTCAAGACATAGTAGGCCTACGTTCTCAGTAATATTCGAAGGAATTTTTTTTCAAATGTCTTTATTCCCACACATTGTTTGGAATATTTTCCTGCCTTCTATGCTTCGTAAAATTTATGTGGAGTATTTTCAAGGCGTAAAAATTTGTAATTTTTGTAAACGCTAATGTAGCTTGTTTCATGTCCAGGATCACATACAACAAATTGTTTTTCAATATTTGTTTTTGTATTTGGTATTGTTACTTATAAAAAATCATCTTACCCGTCAGTATCAAATATAGGGAGTTTCGCCAATTCCTCTTCTCGACCACCACCTGCTATACAAAAAATAAATGATTGCCTTTTCATCATTAGGTAGACATTGTCTGGTGCTTCGCATGGAAACTACACAGTTTCAGCTTTTTCTAGCTTAAACCCGTCAAATCAACGTTTTTCTTAACTTCCAAGCTTAATCATGGGGTACTTAGACCATAAGGTAAAAGGTGAATATTTTTTATATAGATTTTTAAAGTTCGCCATAAATAATATCTCTTCTTTTAATGACGATAATTTTTTTCGAGAACACAATTTTTTTTGAAAAACTATATCGTTATGATATTTCTCGGATTAAAGGACTATTTGACTCCTTGGCTTCTTCCAGGAGGTATCCATTTTAAGGAAGGAGACTCTGATGGAGATAGTTGAGAACTAATTAATAAAATTAAATTTTTATGTACAAAAACTATTTAAAAAATTTGCTGACAGGCTTCTTATTTATTCGTAGCTAAGGGCAAAGTGACCAAGTTACTTGCTACTACAAGATGTCAAACTATGACTTGTGATTAGAACCAGCAAGTTATAGTAGTATATTTTACAAGTAAAAATGATTTCAAGATACGCAAATTCTGCTGTTATTTCTTTTTCGTTTATAACAGCTAAGATTATTTATTATAAAATAGCTGCAATTACAAATAAACTAGTCACCAGTTGTTTGATGTATACTGTCATCCCAAAAAGGTATCCTGAAGGGATTTTATAGAAAGGCCATGCGTTCACAATTGAAGTGTAGGGTCCATTTCTTTTAGTTGAGATAACCGACGTACACTTTCCAGCAGAGGTCAAACCCCTCAACACTTAAATTATGTTATTTAAACTACGACGACAGCTTTCCCCATTCTTTTTTTTTGGGTACTAAAAACAATATTGTATTCTGTTTATATAACACAGAGGCTGAAATTGATTCAGTGTTAAAATAACAATGTCTTCCCCGTTGTGATATTGCTGAGGTGTCAAAGTCTAGCAGTATTTAGCAACTACGGGCATTTTCTCTTTTTTTAAGGAACACATTATCAATATTGTATATTTACGAGTAGATTATATGAAAAAGTTTGAATATTTTTGTTAAACCTAATTCTTAGTATCTGACAGTTATGAGTTTAAAAAGCGTTTCTTTGAACTTATCTTTAAATTATATATCTAATTCTTTAGCTTCAGAATGCATACACTTTTTATTTTGTTTATGACATTACCTTACAAATCATTAGTGATGCCGCCGAGACGAGAGAGCAATTTTTTCATAGAGATGAGAGAGTGGTCTTGTCTCGTCGAGAATTTCTCGTTTCTCTCGAGCATAAAAAAATCTATATTTTTATATTTTTACAAATTATTGAAAACTACAAAATTCGGATTGCTTTTGTAAACTAATCCCAAAAAAATTAAGTATATTTTTAACGTACCCGAGAATACAATGTCTTGTATCTTTCTTAAAACACAACTTCTTTTAATCTGTTATACGAAAAAGAAAATAACGTTAATATAAATAAAATACAAAAATGTATAAATAAAAAAAAATATTCCGCTGTCTACCATTACAGAATCACTCCTGTATGCGTGAATCTAATATAAATATCTACTCTAGTATTCCGAGGCCTCCACACTCTCGTACCGATATTATGTCAATTAATAGCCTAAATCGGCTCTTATTAGAGAATATCACATAACTCCATTCTACTCCCCAGTTAAGTCAAAAATTGTATTGTATTTATTTCTACAGACACCCCGTTTAATAAAGTGATAAAGTACCATTCAGCATGTTAAATATAAGATTCAATAGATCACAGTAATAAAATCCAAATTTTTAAAAAAAAAAGTTAAAATATTTAATTTCTGTTAAAGGTTGTTTTTCTTTTAGCTACGTAAACGTGCTAACTAGTTCTACCAAACAATAATAGAAAATTTTATACAAAATATATTTGAAATTCTATGTAGCAACAAATTTCAATCAGTCACATCTCTCGTATTATATCAATCAGATGATACGTCCAGCAGTCATTTAATTCCAGTAGAAGCAGTTTTGAACATTGTTGACTAAACTACTGCCGGGTTTCTTTAAATGAAATTATTAAAACGAACACAAAACATAAATTTTCCAGTCAGAAAATTTGGAAAAATAAATGAACTATTAAATTCAAACAAGAGATTTTCATTCACTAAATCGCGGATATTTATGCACGATTGCCTTTTTCTCCTCCACAAGCCGTTCCGTGCCATAACCTACCAAACTAAAAAAATCCTTCCCCGCTACAACAATTAGGAACGCACCAACGAGCAATGAATTCGACGCGAAATGCAGAAACACCGCACGAAACGAACAAAAGAAACTAAACACAATAAGGTCCGAAATTGATTTCGTTCGGTGGGATGAAACGGAAAAAGAAATTGCTCGTATATAAAACAAATCAAAGTGTAAATTCGAGATAAAAATTGGAACATATAGCTGCAAATTCAATATTATACTGCGGAATTGTCCGACGGCAAAGAAAGACTGTTTGAAGCCGAATCAGTGACCGGAAAACGCCAATACTCAAGTTAGAGTTATTGTGTTGTCTCGAGTTAACCTCGAACAATTGTTAAGAAAGAAATTCTGTAAGTATTTCGTGGCTTTTATGAAAAAAGAAGTTTATATTATACTGGCTGTCACAAATAAGTGACTTAAGGTAGATGAGGGCAATTTCGGCGGTGAGGGTAACTTCGGCGGTTTTCCCATTTTATGGTATTTAATAACGATTACCCAAAAAATATTTAAAAATAATGCGACTCAATGCAATCGTGGACAACTGGCAACCATGTTGTTAAATAGTAGCGGGAGTAGGTATAGGCGTCAAAAATTAAAGTTTAGTCATGTTTCAGACAACCTGGAAGGAAGACCTTCGATTTCGTAAGATACGAATTCTGGATGCATTTCTAAAACTTTTTTTTATATTACAGTTACTTATATTTTATATATTATTTTCTGTTTGGGCTAGAGTTTATAGTCCTAGCTGAAATTTAATTTTTTTATATTATTTCTGAAAGTGTTCGCCGAAATTACCGACAGCCTAAAGCGAAGTGTTTGTAATTTCAGCAGTACTGGCGAAATTCCCAGCTAGACTAGTTTTTTATTATTTTACTTTTATAAATTCAATTGCCAATAAAAATAATAAAAACCTATTATTTTTATTAAAAATTGTTCAACTTGATTAATATGGTAACTTCGTCGTGCCTTTTTTTTATTAGATTCTGAGTAATATCATTCTATTTCTTATATTTATTCGACAGAAATTTAAAAAAATATGATCGTGCACATTCAAAATAAAATTTTATTATACAATTTTTTTATAAGAAAGTTTTAATTTGAAAAACTATATTGTGAGTGGGATATTCTAGAAGGTTCAAATTTTATGTTCTATGCTATTTTTTTTGTGTTTTTTTACAAAACATGCCTGCCGAAATTACCCACAATTTATGGAACAAAGTGTTGGTGCTAAAAATATTAAGAATTCGATAATTTTTTTTGTAAACCATTAAATTTATTTTTAGTTTAATTAACAACAAAACATTAGAGAATATTCATAAAGTGTACTAAATTAAAACAAACATACTAAAAATGGACAACGCTAAATTAGGGGCAAACTCAAACGATCAGAGAAAGAAAAACACAAAAACGGAAGAAACAAAGAAAAACGGCAATAATGAAAAACAAAAAAAAAGAAAACGGAGAGGAAGCAGATAGTAGCAAAAAAAATGTTGGTTCCGATATTACTGAAAAAATTACATCAAATGGCCTAACGTCGACCAGACGCCTCAAAAAAACCTAAAATTCATCCAGAACGAATGTACCAATATCTTATAAAAAACATCTTTTCTACAAACTGCTACACGATAAAAAAAAGGGCAAAACTAGGAAGCCCAAAAAATACCTAGAAAAGAATTGAAAAACAAAATGAAAATGAAAACGAACAGTTGACGAAGAAATCAAATGGTAAAAAATCAAAACTTTTAAATTCAGAAGTTTTTTGGTGGTAAATTAAAAGGGGAACATATTTCCAGGAATCATTATTCCGATTAACAAGGAAAACAAATATTTTCAAGTTAAGCGTATGGAGAAGAGAGGATCGTTTTGGAAATTAATCTATCCAAAAGAATATGTAATTCAGAAACCAAAATTAATAAATGGTAAACCGAAGGCCTTTACGACGTTCCTGATACGCCAAAAGAGTTTATTAAGTTATTTAGTAAATAAGAGTTTCCGACTTCCTATAAAAGGTTTCAAACTGTACCTGTTTTGCCATATTAAATTTTGTGATTATCTCAGGACTTAAAATATTAGGTTTAATTTTGTTGTTCGTATGTGATAAAAATATTTATTTCACAATTAATTTACATTAACTTTTTACATCCACAATCCACATGGTTATTTATTTAATATTACTTACTGTTTTGTCGTTTTGATAAGTAGTTACCTACCAATTTTTATATATTATTTATAGAAATTTTTGTCGTTTGTTAAGTAGTTACCTACCAATTTGTTTACGTACCCGTACTATTTGTTCTCATTTAATATAGAAATGGAAAATTAAAACTGTTTTTTATGTTGTTTATTGTATTACAAACCAACGGACGAAAGTAATATTTTCTATCCCAAGGCTGAAGTTTGTAGGCTAAGTGGAGGTTAGATAGGGTTTCAAGGAAATAAATTAAAAACAAAAAGGGTTAACTTTATTCTTTAGAGGCTTTAAGTGCCACTTTATTCTTTAAAGTGCACTCACACAAATTTAGAGCTTTTTTTTAAACACCGGGTACCGCCGAAATTACCAGCACAAATATTTCTACTTCGTATGCTGAAATTACCCACATAGGTAACTTTTGTACTTTTTATTTATTAAAAAAAGTAAGCAGTCAAAAAAATTTAGAAACTAGTCTTACAAATTCACAAAAAGATAGTTTCAATATGTATGTAATTTAGAAGCAATCGCACTGGAAAGTCATAACTTGTGAAACTAGAGCCTTAAGTCGCCGAAGTTACCCGCATTTACCTTACCTGTTTTTGTTTGCCAAGACATTAAAATGAGATTCTAATTGGTCATATAAAACTTAATTTTAATTTTTTTTACCGTGACAGTTTTGCCATGCATTTTTTAATTCCGAATTTATTTTTGAAAAAGGACACCCTCTATATTTTTACATATTTTGAATCGTTGGGATATTCTAAGTACAACCATATGTTATGTCATTTTCTTTTACATTGGAGAATGCTGTGCTTTAGCAACAACGAATACAATAACTAGAGGCTAAAATACAATATATGCCAGCCGAAACTGAAGCATTTCAATAGTACATATCTAGAAAACTAAATGTGATAAAAGGATGCGGTTTGAAGAAAAACGCATTTTTTATATCAAGCTTTTGAAAAATGTATAATCTGATACCATTATTTCCAAAATAAAGCATGGTATGAGCCACTGAAGAACTGCTTGCATGATAAGAAAATTTCCTTCAAATCTTTCGCATTTCTAGCATTTTATCAAGTAGCCTGAGCAGAAAGCTATCGTTACCATGGTGGCTATTGAATGGTTTTTAGAATATCAATTTGAATTTTAGAAGCGTGACGGTTTATTGTGCAAAAATTATTTATAACCTAATTGAAACATCTTAAGGCGTGTTATTTTATTCTTTTTTTTTATTATTTGTAATTACTAAAAGACGATAGATAAAAAAGATACTCTCCGTAAACTTCACGTTTGAGTAATCAGGGGACGGAGACTTCATGAATTCCCGCACCCGACTTGTATATGGCAGAAGGTGGTTTTTCGGATTGCCTCTTGAAACTAATTCCTGCTTCGATTGATATTTTCCTCTTTGGATAATAACGACGTTATTACTGATATTGGCTTTAAATTGACAATGGCTTTTGCTGCTTCGATTTCAAGTGGAAGTACATCAATAAAACATTCTCGCTTGGATGCCTCACTTTTGTCTTATCGCACCATTTTTTAAAATTTTTACGGGTCATTTCAGACTGTGTGTTCTTGACCGGATAAGTAAATGGAATTCTGTTGCTAATCTTACAGATTTTTTTATATCGAATGAAAAAATTTGGGAAAAATAGAAAAATATCATATGCGTGGTGAAAGTTGTCCTGCAAGATGTGTCTATCAATATATAAATCTAAAAATCTCCATTCATTAGCTATTTAAGCATCGCTTACTTTACGTAAAAAAATGAGCACAGTGTGTTGATAAATATGTATGAAACTAGTTTAATTTTTACCCACTACTAATTTGATAGCTAAATCCCATTTACTAGATTTTTGAGTGGTATCTATTGCGTAAAGGATAATATCCAGGCAACCCTCAAGTTTTTAGGTAGTAATTGATTCCAAAGTGTCTCCTTTATAATCTAAACATGGTTAAGCCTATTTTGAATTTAATTTTTCGGTTGGCCATGAATCATTTTATCAAGTACTTTATTTTTCTTCTAATGCTCCGAGGTTTTTAATTAATTAATTCCTCTTTACACAGTCAAATATTGGCATCAAATCTACTTCTGTGGTTACTTCATATTTATTTGAAAATTATTGCAATCTAATTAAATTTTTTTTTTTCAAAAAGGTTTGAACCGTTTGTCAGACCAGTTATAAGGCCGATATTTTGGCACAACTTCAGTATCTTCTTTTTATAGAAATGAGTGACTATCGATCTAGAGATGGCATATTGGATTTTCTATATTTGATAAATTGGTAAATATAATATAAAATAAACAAGGATAGATCTTCAATGTTTGGACAGGTAGACCTAATTTGATCAAGATTCTGATTAGCTACATGCCAAATATTTCTAGAGGTGTCTGTTAAATTTTACTCAAGAAATTTTTATTATTAAGGTAAAATTCGTATTCGATACTGAATGTCATCAAAATTGGCATTTCTACATAGCCAGTTCCAGATTTTTAGTTCCGCACTCTATATAACTGGATTAATTTAATTTAAATGATTCACCCATCAGGGGGTCAACGTAAATACTAAATAAGTTAAATCGTATAGATATATGTAAAAATGGTTGGATGCCTTTTAAAATTTGTTATATTTCCTTCTGCGTTTCAAAAGTGTTGACTTTCAACAATTCAATGGGTTATTAAATGAAATGGATACAAGTTTGCGTAATTTAAATATTGTAGGCGGGTGGTCTAAGAAAGACGCCAGGCTTAAGATTTTTTTGGCGTATTGCCAAAAGCCAGAAACAGTGAATTTTCGATCGAGAGTGAGAGAAGAGAGTGAACTAAGTGTTAAGTTGTTCAGGTTCTAGAGAAATGGAGCCTTATCAAACTGTTGCCCACCTCAAGAAGCTTCATCCACCAGTCTAGTCTTGGCCTTAACGGATGAAGAGAAACACCTGAACTAATAAAAATTACACAATTTTCGCGGCAGCTACATTATGCATTCGTGAATGTGCGACAACTCTTGCCACTATTGCAGTAACTATGATATTTGATTTTTATGATGTAAAGTTACGCATAAAATATATGATAAATAATATCAATAAATGCTATTTATTAACCATTTATTTATATATTGATATATTTCCCTTACGAAAATAAACATGTTTACGATTTTATAACTGCATTGATTAATTCAACGAATTCCTTTTTATATATATTTTAACATTAGTCTGTATAATACATGTATTAAAACAATAAAGTGTTCAACATTTCAATAAATAATTTATCGATTATATGAATTCTTTCGTACAATATTTGATAGAAATTTGATAAAATATTTTTGTTATATTGATGTTTAAAATGTTTAAATAATGAATTATTCGTTGCTTCTATCAAACAATTATTATTTCAATTTAATAATGTTTGGCACATTTTCGTAGATTTCATTTTTCAATAGCTCTAACTAGTACCTTATAGGAAAGTACTGGTTTACTAAATTGATGAAAAACATTTATTACATTTAAACATGTATAATATCAAATTTTAATATATTATATTATTGATTAAAATTCGTTGTATTAACAAACCCATAATTGTTGTTATTACATCAATAAGACGTTTCTTCGTTTAGTGTTTTGTGCGTCTGTTTTGTGCCTTTTATGGCATAATACAGACCTTATCGACCTCCCTTCAATATAATTTCAACTCCGGATAAAACGAGCATTAGGGATTTTTTCTCAGCACAAGCTTCGATAGTAGAAAGAAGACATGTTAGTTAGCTGGGGAACTTAAGTACGCTTTTATGCTTGATCATATTAGGTTAAGTTAGGTTTAAGGTAACGCAGGCGCAATGATCCTGCGGCACTGCAGGACATGTTCCAGACAGATATCAAGTATCCTTTTTATGACGTTGGTGTAATGTAAAATAAAATTTAATAACCGTATGTCTCCCAATAAAAGCCAGGAATCTAGAGTGTAATTAATTGCCAGTCGTGGTATTGATTCCATTTTGTAGACTACACGATAATCCACAAATCGTGTATTGTAATATGCATCGTCCAAAGTGGCTTACAAAATAGCTAAATGTAAGAAGCCGCATGCAATCGGAGCGGAATTCATTCTGCCAGCTGCCCTAGACAAGGTAGAAACAGGGTTTGGTGACATACGTCTAAAATTTTCTGTGGATAGTTTGTTGAAAATTAATTTTCTATACAAATTGATGAAGCAACAGAGAGCAGTAAGAATTCGTGTTTCATTTACTATATCAGATTGTGTCAGGGAGCTGCAATAGTTGAAGACTTGCTCTTTTGCAAGCCTACACCAACGAAAAATTGCTGTTGTCGGAATTTGCACCGATGGAGCTCAGGCTATGTACGGTAGGTACAGTAGTTTACAACCATTTGTGAAGAAAGAACCTCCAGGAAGTAGTCTGGATATACTCTATGATTCATTAGGAGCATTTAGCATGAAATAGCGATATTCTTGAGCGAGGAGGATCATAAACATGCGGAAGATTTTTACAAGTTATATATAATGAAGCTCTCCGACGTAGTAGGCATTTTCGAAAAAATAAACTTACTTCTACTTCACGTCAAATAACAAATTAAAAGAAAATGCGTTTGAAACATTTCCAACAATGTTGGAATTTTTTCAGAATTACCCGCCGAAAGAGAATCATAAAAAGCTGTTACTAAAGGCAGTGGAGGTTCATTTAGAAAAATTGAGCTAGATTTTCAGCAATTCATTTTTTGCAGAAGAAGACATTAAATTGGATGAATGAAATTGAGTAAAATATTCATTAGAAATTAAACCTGCCCGCCTATCTTTGCAAAAAGAAAAACTGATCGATCCTTCTTTAAGTAGCGCAGAAAAATCAAATTTTGGTAATAAGTTATTAACAACTTTCTGGAGTCAACTGTCTTTTACCTAGCCTCTTATTAAAGTAAAATCATTTGGTATGTTGTTACCTTTCCCTATTTCTTACCTTTGCCAAACTGGGTTTCAGCTGTAGCTGCTTTAAAGTACGCAAATCGAAACAAGTTCTAAATAGAAAATAAACTCAGAGTGTCTTTCTCGAATATAAAACCAAACCTGGACAGGCTGTTCACTTTAAAGCAAGCACATATTAATTGCCCTCACAAATGTTATAAGTATTTCTATTTTAGTTTTAATGCTTTAGCTAAGATTATATGAAAAAATTATTTTAATGTCTTGTTCATTCGTTCCGAGCCCCCCCATCCTTGGTTGATTTATTAACGAATGCCTCGAAAAACCTTGATTCAATAAAATCAACCACCGGTTCAATTTCAAGAAATTTTTTGTACATGGTTTTAAACGAGGTCCACCAGTTTAACTTTCAAAGATAACAGAAATATTTTATACAGAATTTCTATGGTTTTCTCTGAACCGTCAGAATTTTCAAAGAAATAAATAAATGACAATTGGAAAGTAGAAAATGATAATATTATTTCAATAATTACGCATCTTCTTGCTGAGTATAAACATATCAGATTTGATACTTTAATTTTAAGAGACAGCCGAGAAAATTGACAAGGATCCTGCTATTTTGGCAGAAAAAAGAGCTGAGAAAAACCTAGTCGAAAACCATAAAAAACTAATATCCATTTAAAAGTAGTGGAATTTCCGTCCAAATAACTTTATTCCTAGGACGATTACCAAAAGTTTATCTGTTCATTAAGATACGGCACTTAATTAAAAATTCTTAAAGATTTTGCGGGAAAAATCTTTTGTTAAATAATAGGAGAAAATAATAATAATAATTTGCTTTAAATACTTAATCATAACGTATTTTCCTAACATAAAATTTTGTGTGAGTATTATAGCAGTTAATTTTACAAAATGTTATAGGTATTACATATTTTTACAACGATAATTTTCGAGTATATTTTGTGCAACGTGATAATACAAATATATACCTAAATTTACTTGACATTTGGTTATTATACAAACAACAAAACAGAAATACATATAAAACCTATTCTAAAATTAATAACTGTATACAATACTGCTATCATAATTTGGACATTAAAAAATTCCTAAAGTCCTGTGAACAATCAACCTACGTGCGTCTAGCAATTACTCAAAAAATTATTAATTTAAACTACATAAAACTCATATAAATAACATCAGACAGCTAGTGCCTTGCGGTTTTGGCGGTATCGACAAGAGAAAACAAGGTGCAACTCGTCCGATCTAAAGCAGACCTAAACATCATATTCTTTCTATAAATAACTAAAACAAACTTAAAATATCATATTGCTTCTGTGTGACGTCCACCTCGTTCGATACACATAATTGTTTTATTATTAAGTTTGTTCACAGCACTACGTAAAACAGTAATTTAGGTGAGGCAAGTACATATAAACCATTAATATTGAAATGTGTTTTAGAGCACATATAACGACATTACTTGCCTACATTGTAACAACATTTAAAATAAAATCCCAGGAAACTAATTTTATCTTCTATCTTTTCTCTTTTATCACTTTACTGGTTCGTGCTAAGTGCAAATAGGAATTTTTGGTGCTAATTCGCGGCTTAATGGCCCTGAAAATACTATCGCTTTTAAATCCATTTGCTTCGAGAAGCTGCTCTTGGCCAATTGCAACGTAGGATTCAAATTGGCGAAATAAAATGACGTCACGCGTTAGAAATAACACTCCAGAAAGGTTTAACTCCTCGAGTTTTTTGATTAGTATTAGCTTCAATTATGGAGAAAATAACCCTTACCGTAGATAATGACATATAAAGATACCTGTGACCCGGAAACAGAGTACATCTGAGAATATTGGATAAAGCAACAGCACAGAGGATTTTTTTTAGATTGGATTAAAAAACAAACCAATAAATTATTACATTTGGATTATAATGCTATTTTATATTATATTTGCCTCTATTTAGATGTTTAGGGTTTTGGAGTTTTTTGTGTCTTAAAATGAGGATTTTAAGAATTTATTTTTGCCAACGGGGAGGTGCTAAGTATGTTTTTTCTTTATTCAGATAAAATTTGTACTCAGTACTCAATGTCATTAAAATTGGCATTTCTACGTAGTCAGTTTTAGATTTTTAGTTTAGAAGGTCAAAGCAGATAGTAATATATATATTATATATATATATATATATATATATATATATATATATATATATATATATATATATACCGGGTGACCACGAAATTACTAACAAGGCTGTAACTTTTTTAAGTTAAGTACTATTAACATAAAATTTTACAGTGATATATGATTACTTATGAGGAAGATTTTCGATGAATAAACCATCGACTGCCGTTTCCGGTTTAACCGGAAATACTATTAACTTTAAGATTTTAAACGGTAAACCCTGTATATTGATTTATTTTTGGATTCTGTACTAAATTCTAAACATAAAACATTATCATACCGTATGTCAATTCCTGATAATTTTCGAGAAAATGAAAATGAGAAAAAGAAAAATTCCTTGGTTGGAAAAGTATTTAAAATCGGAAGGGAATCCGCTAGGTGAGAATTTCATAGTTAGTGAAGAGGCTGAAATTAATACACTGGTATAGCAATCGATCCTGCTATATCAATACGACAAACAAGCAGTCAAATTGGAATTGGCCGCGAAAGTGCACGAAAATTTTTACGTAAGCATGGCTTTAAATCATTCAAATACCAAATCCATCACCACTTATACGAAGCTGAATATCAGAGAAGACTGGAATTTTGCGACTGGTATTTTTATACGCAACAAAGACAGCCCAACTTCCGGAAAGTAATTTTTGTAATCAGATGAATCCCGATTTACCAATATGGGAATGTTAACCGCAGTAACGCTAGGTACTGGGCTACAGAAAATCCGCACTTGGTAAGGGAAGGGGCATTCCAAGAAAGATTTGGTGTTAACGTCTGGTTTTGAGTACTAGGAACTCGAAAAATAGATTCCATTTTTTTATGAGCCAAGGGATGCAGAACATTGTTTTCAATTCCTCCAAAATACAATAGAGGATTTTATAAACAATTTATTTATTGTTTATTACAATCAAGTATATTTTCAGCAAGATGGGGCACCTGCAGACAATTCCAGAGTAGTGGCTAACTACCTGAGAGAAAAGTTCGGCGACAACGCCTGACCTCACCCCGTTAGATTTTTCATATTGCAGTTACATTAAACAGAAGGTCTACAGAACACCATTAGAAAATCGTGCGGACCTTATTAATCGAATTACAAGGGCGATAGAAGAAATAACTCCAAGGCAGATGGAAAACATTTTACAAGAGTTTCATAACATAATTCGTATGTGCCATGAAGTTAATGGACAATGTTTTGAAGACCTTGTCTATGGATGACCTTTTTTCTTGGTTTTTTTATTACTCATGTAGGTTTAGTTCTATTTCGTATTTTTCCTTGAGTTAAGAAGATTTTTTATGTTTGAATGTTATTTAAATTAGTGTTTTGTGGCGTAATGACAGTTGAAGCTACTCAGTAGTGTCCTTAATAAATAGCTATTTAAGTAGAGTGGCAATATTTCTTATAGTAAATAGTAAACAATGATTAGTTATACAGCGTGTGAAAACATCAAACAACAGTCATTTTGAAATAACTTTTTGTAGGTAAGCTTATTTATATTTATAACGTTAACTAATTTTTCGTTTTTACTCAATTTACATTGCTGCCAAGTACAAAATATGCTTAGCCTTACAAATAACATATCATAGGCATGTTATTCCTTTTTTATATGTTAAGAACTCAATTTAGTATCATGTGAAATTTAAAAACCCAGTCGGTTTGCAAAGTTTGAAAGTGATTTTTCACTACGTTTGCGGGTTAACCGCAAGTACCCTAATTGTCACATTAGATACAATGAGTTGCATAACAAACACTATTTACGGTATTAAATTGGAATTATCTTCATTTGTTTTTCCAAAAAAACGGAATTATTCATTGATATTTTTAAAGTTTCATTCGCCATTTTCTCGAAAACTATCTAGAATTGACATAAAGTATGATACATGTTTTATGTTAAGAATTTAGTGTAGAATTCAAAAATAAATCAATATACAGAGTGTTAAATTAAATTATTAAAGTTGATAGCATTTCCAGTTAAACTGGAGACGACAGTCGATTGTTTATACAGCGAAAATCTTCATCATAAGTAATCATATATCACTGTAAAATTGCATGTTAATAGTACTTCTCTTAAAAAAGTTACAGCCTTGTTAGTAATTTCGTGGTCACTCGGTATATAACAAAGTCTTTTTAGGAAAATGTGGGCTAAAATGTATGTGCTTGAGCTCTGCAAGAAAAAGCTGAGAAAAACCATAATAAACTAATATTTATAGTTTATAAAACTAATAGTTTATCTGTTCATGAAGACACGGTCCTTAATTAACAATTCCTAAACATTCTAAAAAACTTTACAAGAAAAGAATTTTAATTTAGGTGATGCAATTACACATAAATCATAATATTAAATATATTTTGGAGCTCATATAATGTCTTTACTCGGCTACATTGTAGCAGCATTTAAAATAAAATCCCAGGAAACTAATTTTATCTTTTATCTTTTCTCTTTTATCACTTTACTGGTTCGTGTTAAGTGCTAATAAGAATTTTTGTGCTAATTCGCGACCTAATGGCTCTGAAAATACTATGACTTTTAAATCCATTTGCTTTGAGAAGCAGCTCTTGGCCAATTGCAAAGTAAGGTTAAAATTGGCGAAATAAACTGAATTCACGTGTTAGAAGTAACACTCCAGAAAAGTTTAACTTCTTGGATTTTTTGATTAGTTTTTGCTTTAATTATGAGGAAAATAACCCTTACGATAGATAATGACATACAAAAATATACAATATTGGATAAAGCAACAGCACAGAGAAATGTTTTTTAGATTGGGTTAAGAAAGAAATCAATAAATGATTACATTTTGATTATAATTATATTTTATAATGAAATAGTAATTTACCTCTATTTCGTAAGTTAAGGGCTTTTGTTTTGTTTTTTTTTGTTATCTTCATATCGTAAAATGAGGAGTTGAAGGATTTATTTTTGCCAACGGGATGGTTTTAAATATGTACTTTTACAGAACCAATAAATAACAATTTTTCTTTAAAATAATATTAGTTTAAAATTTTAATTTTTTTTCATCATCATCTTGCTGTAAGTAAAAATTGTATAAATAACAGAATTTTTTTGTTTAAAAAAATATGTGTTTCTGTTAGTATTATCTCTTCTACTTTTAAATATATATGTTTCTAAATCATGGTGAAATTAATATTGTGAAGATAAATGTTTGAAGAAACTACGACGTTTCTGTTAATATTTAGAGAATTGGGAAATTTTGCAAATTTACGTACGACTGTACGTAGATTTGCTACCTAATACTATATAATCTAACGCAGATTAGTGGAATAAATCAAATTTATCGCAGGCTTGGAAATAAAAATATATTAGACTAGAAAAATAATATTATAAATTGTTATTTTTCAAAATAATTGGGGAAAATATATAAACAATTATTTAAAATGTAGAAAATTATTTTTTTCTTTCTATACTAAAATGAGTTGGTTGTTTAAAAAAAATACTTCTTTAAAACTTATAAATAAATCAAAACCGTATTTTTAAAAAATATCCGGGGGAAAACGTTAATCAGTTTCTGTTAGAATTGCGAAACCTTTAAAATTTGCTTTTTGCAAATGTCAGTAAATTATGCAATTATGGAGTTAAAACCCCCTGACGACTATAGCCTACGTGACGCTTAATATGTGCTCAAAATATAGGTCCTGCGAGTAAATTGGTTAACGAGCTACGGCTATTTGCTTATCCGGGGTGGCATTATTTAAACAAATTATTCTGCTACGAACGAGAACGATAGAGAGCTCAACGAAAGTTTATTCTGTTTGCAGTGGCTGATACAATTCGCAATTGTTTACAATATAGAAATGTATCCACACAATCCTTAGGGGAAATGGCTTTCAGTCAGTTTTCCTGAAAATTTGATATGTTGTAGTTTTCAAACTCTTGATCAAAAGTTTTCATAGGCACAACTCAATTCTGCGGCTAGTTTTCGATATACAGGGCGTCAAAGTTGGAATTTTGCCTGTTCCTTATTTTATGTATTTTTTAATTTTTCTTGTTCTTAAATACTTAATACGCGTTTAAATAAGTCAGTAACTTAGAATATCTGAGGTTAGAAGTTACTGTATATATTCGTAAAAATAAACTCATACAGCCTGTAATTGTTTTCCACATTGCGGTCATTTCTGTTTTATATTCGACCGCACTGAATTGCCCTGATTATCTTAAAGCTTGACGAAAGTACCCAAAGATTTCACAGCTACTCATAATTCGATCGATCGGTCGCGGCATCTCGTCGGCATGCGGAAGTTCAATTGTTCAGAAGACGCGCGGTCGATATTTTTAATCGATAAAAATTGATTTATATACTGTTTTTTATAATGTACATTTTTTATTTTTATGATCCATGTGTGAGTTGGAAATATACAAAAAATAAAATGTTGGTAGTTACTAGTGAAAAAAAATAAACAACTAAAAAGTGTTTACGAACTTAATTTTGCAAAAATAACCAATTTTAAGGTGTTTGAGTTGTGAATGTGGACGAAATAAAATGTCGGTAGTGCAAAAAATTAAACAACTAAAGAGTGCTAATGAACTTAATTTTGAGAAAATAACCGAATTCAAGGTAAGGGGTTGCAATTTGCCAGAACTTAATATACGATAAACTAGTAAAGACAAAAATAAAGAGGTTCATCGAAACTTTCGCAGAAGTATGTACCATTTAGCTAATTGGATATGTGGTTGTGAAGTAACTCATTTTATTGTTATGTTTGTTTGTTGTTTTCTAAGGACTCGTCGGACTCATTATGGTGCAAAACTGATGTTAAAGACTTAAAACACTTAAAAGAAAAAAGAAAAAACATGCGTTTTCTGCAGATCACATAAAATATTCGGTGAACTATGCTGCGGTCGGAAGTGTTGATATTCGCGCTCAGCTAGAAACACTTTATAGAAAATCCCTTAGAAATTATAATGAAAATGTATCTAAAAATCATTATATTTAAAAAAAAAATAGAGATTGTGTAAAATTTTGTGAGGCATTTGAGCTGGCACTACGTAGCCATGATGAAATGGCTTTGTCTGAAAGTCCAGGGGTTTTTCGAGGGCTTATAAATTTTGTTGAGGAGTTGGGCCAAGATAGACTATCCGCTTTAGTAATGTTAAGTATCGAGAAATCGTTTATAAAAGGAATGTGCGTGCAATTTTAACGAACGTGTCATTCAGCATTTTTCCAATTCTAAAGAACGAAGAGTAGAACTGAACTTCAAGAGAATTTAAAGCTCAATTTAATGATAAGATATTTATTTTTAAATTTGTTATTGACCTCCTAATATAATTCACCACGAGCCGCCACTGATTTTAGACCCGGTCTATGTTAGTGAATACGGCTATAAAATTCCAATTTTTATAAAAAGTTCAATTAAGCTAAAAGAAACAGTCAGTTTTGACAAATTTTTTAATATGTTGATTCAAATTAAATAAAGATTAAAGAAATGTATCGAAAAAATAGCTGACTTTACCGTAGCCATGAATTTTAATACACGTTTTGTAACCTATTCATCATCTGAAAATCTATACCTCTTAGGCTTACTGCAAGGATATTTTAGTAGGTAGATGGTAAAAGTAACACATTTTAATTAGCAAAAAAATAAAATTATGGAAAGGTAAGTAATAGCAGATATAATATAAATTATGGTATAATACAAAGTGTTTCATAAAATGCCGAACAGACCATACGAGAACTGTTACGTCAGATTCCACCTGGTTTTACATAATAATTCTAGTAATTGGATATTATATACAAGTAGTTGATAAATATTTGTCTTACTTTGAGATAACTGTCTCAACTGTGAGATATTATCGAAAATACCAAATATAATAGCAGAATAAAAAAACACATTTCAAAAATAGGTCATTTTAAACTTAAATGGATAAAACGTGTTAAATTAAATTTAAAATATATTTTTCGAGAGGAAATTATTTTTAATTAGATATTCTAATACTTTTAGATTTTCAAAATTTAAAAAAAAATGCTTTTTTTATGTAACATAAGAATATAATAGATCATATTTTTAGAAATAGTTAATTATTGTACGCGACCTTGTAAGTATAGTGAACACATCAAGTATTTAATTTTATGCAAAAGCCAATTAATTATCGTTCTGGTTTTCCAGTTAAAAAAAATAAAAAGTCAACAGAGTTCCATAGTATTTATAATAAGACTTCTGGTTACTAGAGCGTTGAGCGTTAGAAAATGTACGAGTCGCCTTGTATAAAAATGACTTATTGGTGAAGTTTTATCGTAATATTTAAAAAGGCATAATTATAAAAAAGTAAGTGAAACCTAATGTTACATTAGTCGTATAATTTGTCTATAATTTGATGGGGTACATTTTATATTTTTATTAACAATAGTTATATTCATATGCAGTATTTACTGCCAAGGTTCGATCTATGATTAATTGATGTCACTTTTACCGGTTACATAAATATCCCTGTAATATGCTGCTAATACAAAACGAGTATTAAAATTCTTGACCACGCTAATGCCAGCTATTTATAAATCTTTTCGATAATTCTTTAATTTTTATATAATTTCAATAAACATATTAAAAATTAGCCAAATCTGACTGTTTGTTTTAGCTTCATTGAATTTTTTGTAAAAATTGGAATTTTAGTGTTTCAGGTGCTGTCGAATATGTAAACAAAATGTGGAAAACCCTGTATTAATTCATTTTTAATAATACATATAGTAACTTCTAATCTCAGATATTCTAAGGAAAGCTTTTGATCAGGATGTCGAGAACTGCAACATAGCAAATGTTTACTAGTAATCTCCCTAGTGCTTGAATTATTGCCGGAAATTATTTGCGAGTGGACGATTTTTTTGAAAATTTTCCCGAGTCGAAGACGACGGAAAATTTTCTTAAGAAATTCGTCACCGAGGAAATAATTTCCGGTATTACTTCATGCAAGTCGAAGATTCGACACAATTTCACACCAAAATTTATTTTTAATTTTCATCTCGATTTTCGTGTAGCTTGATGGCAAATGACATATTGTTGTTCAATTAGTGTTTAGTCGGCTGTGAATGATGTTGATTTAGTTTACAGTGGTCTAGTTATCCATATATTAAAAATGTCGCGTTTTAGAAACGAAAATATACAAAATATTAGAAATGAGGTTGAGAATTTAACGCCCCACAATACCAAAAGATATAAGGCTGTTGGTTGGAAGATATTTTTGGGGTTTTGTAAAAATCATACTACATTATAGATGAAACAATACCTCTACAAAAAGTAGCTGACATACTGGAAGACTACGAATTTAATATAAAAAGAAAGGACTCCGAAGAATACAAGGAAACTATGGTAAAAGTCATGTGGAACTCGGCAGCAAAACAAATCCAAGAAATATATTTTAATAAATTTAAAATTATATTTGATCCTTTCTATGATCCCGAGTTTGCAGCGGCTAGAGCTGCCCGTGACACTAAACATCAGCAGCTTCAGAAAAAAAAACTAAAATGAAATCGGTGCTTTAAGAAAAGATGAGTATAATAAGATTGCAGAATATTTCGATGAAAACATATCTGATTGGATTTTTTCATGTCGCATCATTCGAATTAGCTTGGAGAGGCGTGGAGGGGGCAACTGCTCAAATTGAATATTTTGTAAAAGAAACTGACAATCAAAGCAACTTCACGGGCAGGATTAAGTATAATCCAATTTTTTCTAAGACTTCTCAAGGAGGGCCAAAAAACTATCAAAAAGTAAGTGGCTTATTAAAAATGTAACACATCCTTAAGCATGTCCTGTAAGAACGTTTGAAAAACTTTTGGATAAACGGGGGAGTTTTGTAACACGCAATAGATTATTTTTAACGCCAAATGCAATTTGGAAGCATCCGCAAACCAAAGGGTAGTACAAAAGGTGCCCTGTTAGCAAAAACACCATTTCTTCTTGGTTCAAAGAGGCGGCTTCAACAACAAGGAATAAAGTAACGAGTCATTCTGGTAGGGCGACAGCTGTATCGAATTTGACAAAAGGAGGACAACAACTAATAAAAATTACAGGACATAATACCTGTAATTCCGTGAAACTATATCTTCAAATCGATATCGACCATAACAAAAACGTAATTCAAGCCATGAGAGGGGACACCTCTAGCTCTGGTTCCATAAGTACTACAATCTCGGAATAGACTATGGCAAGTGAGGACCCAACCATTGGTTATACTAACTGTATATTTAACACAAACAATAATTATAAATAAAAATTAAAATATGGTTGCTTAAAGTTTCTTAACAAATTATTGTCTTATTTAAAAATATGGTGGTTTTATTACTTAATTGCATTTATTGTTTAAAGCTATTACTCATTTCTTATCTATTGTGATTTAGGTAATACAAATGAACTACACAAACATTAATTTAGTGGTATACCTGGTAATTAATGAATGACCCATTTTGTTAGTAAAACTGAAACAACATAAGTTCCTAAAACTTTAGAGACTTAAAATATAAGTTTAGCACTCAAAGAAAAAATTTCATTTTTTATTTTTATTGAATTCATACTACTAAAATTAATTGAAATAAATCTTTTAGCATTTTAGGTGAATTGGAGTGATTGTCATTGCTTAACCTTAATTATTTGTATCTTACTATAAAGATTATATGTAAGTTTATATGTTAGTTGTGCCAGGGGCGTGCGGTAAGATTTTAAGAAAGGGAAGCAATTTTTTTTAGAAACTTACCTATTTGTAATGTAATTCGATTCTTCGATCATTTTTTGCAAATTCGTCAATGACGTCATCATAAAAACATCGATGCTCCGACATATTGTGGAGAGTTTATTTTCAATGGACAACAGCGATATATGCGAAAGTCTCTTCTGCCCCGTTGAATTCCTCACGAAATTTTTTACACGTTTAAGTGTTAAAAAATTGCGTTCTACTGATGAACTTGTGGCAGGTATTGTCAATACTAATTTCGACACTTCGGTGTAGGCATCTTTCAGCTTCTTGTCTTTTAAAAATTGCATTAGTTCCTTAGCGTTATTTTTTGCGCTAATTTCATCAAAAATGCATCAAAATTGCAAAGCTCGAGGAATTTAAAATCATTTAAACCGCTAAATCTATAGTTTATTTGTTGCTGAATTTGATCGATTATTTCATAAAAGAGGCTTAACATGGACTTAAAATCATCTACTTTTTTTAGGCAAAAAGCAATATCATTTTTTTTAGTTTGTAATATATTAAAAACATTGTCCGAGAATGGAAATATTTCTGAAAATATGTTCAACAAATAATTAAAATTAAAATTTATCGCTTCTGAGTCCCACGTTTCATTATTTTCTATTATATTCTTAAATAGTTCAATCAGTGATTCACGATTTTCAGATACTGTTAACACAAGTCTTCCATTATAGTTCCACCTAGTAGGAGCTACTTTGGGCAAGCGTTTATGGACAATGGAGTCCAAAGCTTGTGTACGTTTTGTTGATTTGGAAAAAAAAGCTGCCATGCCACTTGAAGTAACGAAAAATACTTTATACTTTTTAATGTGATTGATGGACTGGGATAAAACTAAATTTAATTTATCAGCCAAACAATGGACAAACAGAGCACTTGGGAAAGTTTCTCGAACTTTTGCAGACCCTCTAATTGTCCTGCCATCACTGCAGCTCCATCATAGCTTTGAGCCACTAATTTTTTCTCTTCATTAATTTCTTTAGTAACGTTATAAACTACGGTATATAATGCATCTGCTGTACGATTTTCGGACACATTCTTAAAACCTAAGTATCGCTCTTGAATACTCCCGTCTGTTTTAACGTAGCGTATTACTATAGATAATTGGCTAAAATTAGTGATATCAGTTGTTTCGTCCAGAACAATAGCAATGAACCGCGCCTCGCTAGTCTCCTGCTTAATTCTTTTTAGAATAATGGTTGCAATAGCGGAAATTAAATCATTCTGGATTCGATTAGATGTTCCGCGAAAAACGCTAGACTGCTCTAAATGATTTTTTAAGTAATCATCATATTTAGCCATTAAACTAAGTAGATCTTGAAATTTTTTTCTATTTGAAGAAACCCTTGTTTCGTCATGACCTCCCAATTCGTGCTGTCCGAGAAAACAAACAACATCGATAAGTCTTCTTAATATTTGCCTATTTTTATCGACTAGTTCATTGTGTTGGCGGTGACTAATTTCCAACTGTTTATTAAGGGCGTGTTCAATTACGGTTTTGCCGAAGACTTTTTCTTTTATGACGGCCTGCAAATGCTCTTTGGACATAATGTGTCTTTTTACAACTTTATGCAAATTGTTTAAATCGGAAAAACCAGTTTTATTCCAGAGACTTTTTTCATTTTCAAAAAGTAAACATGGCCAACAAAATAATTTACTTATATTTTCACACCCTGTTAGCCATTTAAATTGTTCGTATTGTTTTTCCGGATAAAAATGTCTAATAAAGTTTTTCATTTTTGTGGTTAAATTTTTCATAGTCGGTTTTGCCCTTCCTTTGGAAATTATTTGAAGCTTATCAGCAAAGATTAATGTTGAAAATCCCTTTATTATTAAGATACACACCACATATTCACAAACTCTTCTTACTAAATTCTCCAACATTTTCAACGTTATTACCGACAGCCCTTGTTGACGGTATTTGCATATCCAAGTCCGTATTATTGTCTTCCATATCACACCATGCACGACGCGACATACGTATCACACAACACATGGATAGCCGTTCAAACAAAGAACCTACTCCAACGATGGCTTCCGCCCCCACTTAAAGCACGCGACTGAAAAAAAAAACAGCTGGGGGAAAGTTCAATAACTCTGGCTCGATTCACATGAAATTGAGCATACAGGACTTGGCTGCAGAGAAGTTAGCGGCCCGCATAGGTTCTATTCCATTTTCTATTCTTTCTCTCTCTCTTCTTCTATTCTACTCTTTTCAAAAAAGTCTCTTTGCGGATGTCAAGACAATAGTTTATCAAGAAACGTTTTTCCTGGACCGATTATCCCGAAGTAAGCAGAACAAAATAATGTCCAAATATATCTACTTCCTGAAACATAAACATTTATGGGAATCTGATGAGTTGTATACACCTGAAGCACCTCCTTACTCCCCATTAAGAAAGGAAGAAGTAATGCAAGAATTTAAGAAATATTTTGATGCCTTAGCTGCTAGATTAGAATAATTCGTAAATAAGTAATATATGTTATCGACCATATAAAGTTGTTTTATTATCGCAAGCCCAAACTTTGCAATAAAATATCTAAAAAATAATGCAATAATGTAAATTTTCTGCCTTATCATGTGACATATGTCAAAGAGATTTCCAGTGTAATCACTGGAGGCAAAAAATTTCCGGAAATCCGACCCGTTGCTATAGTAACGTTGAAAAATTAAGGCATCTGAACGGCTATACAGTACAGGTGTAAACTTTTCAGGAAAATTGACTCAAAGCCATTTCCCATAAAGATTGTGCGGGGTGCTTTGCAAACTAAAACTTCATCAATCGGGTAAAAAAACATATTAATTTTTTATAGCTAATACATTTTTACTAAAAACGTCAATAATGTCTCCGACTTGATATTGGACTAGATAGTCGTGGAATACAGTTCATAACAACTATTAAAGAGAATGTATATTTACGAGAAGTAATATATTGGCAGACTGCATTTTAGGAAACTTTTAAAATAGAGCAGGCCTTAAATTTTTTACTCGGCTTTGTACCACAAGGGACAAAAACCACTGGGCAGAGAAAAAGCTCTATCTTTTTGCTACTAGACAGGCATTTACATTTTTTTGTCCAAAAATCGAGTTTAGAGAAAAAGTGAGAAGGATGTAATGTATTTTCCGCACTTTAGGCAATTGTTTATATATCTTCCCAAGTGATTATTTGCTTGCTATTTTTAAATGACATTGTTTAAATGTATTTAACCAATTCGCCCAGTCATTTTTCTTATATCATAAATGATTTTTGTATTAATTTCCAGTAAAATTTTATGCTGGATTTCAAAATTAAAATTTTTCTATCCTCAGAAATGAGCATCAAAAAATTTTTTAATTTCTTACAATCCATTTTCTCTAACCTCTTTGTTCTTATTTTTTTTCACGTATCCTTTGAATACAATAGCTGAGCTTGGGTTTCAATATTTTATAACATACCGGATGTATTATTTTAATTAGTAGCTAAAAATTTCTTGCATAGCAGAATAAAATTCTTCTTTTACTATACTAGGATAATTAATTCTGATTTGTAATGTCAAAGAATGAAAACAGTGCAGATTTAACTTCATAAATTCACAAGACCCAAATTTACTTAAATATTGTGTGTCTGGCGAATAAACGTAGTAACTTTTTCTTGTAAGTTTTAGCAGTAATGTCTGGAAATCCTTTAATAGTTATATTTATTAACAGCAAAACTCAGCACTATTATGCAAACGTTAAAATAAACCTAATTTCGATCAATTTATATACTTCTTATATCTTATTTTAGTGTATATTTGCTGGTTTTAAAATATTGGATCTCACCAGTAATATAAAATATAGTGCTATACTTCTGTTGATACATCGCCAGCTCTTACAGTACTTTTTAAAATTTTGAACTTGTAACATTTAAATCTTTTATAAACAAGTAACGGTTTGCCGCGTTCATGTTATTTGGCAGTTTAAGTTATAAGTCAGAAAATATCTAATTATTATTGTTCAAAATAACGTATATAATTTTGCCCTCTTGTCCTCTAACCAAAGACTGGTTAGTAAAAAATGTGTCTTCCTCCTCTTCGGTAAGTATATAGAGATGAAAGGGAGATCAGTAATACCTCTAAGGGAAGAAATTACATGCACCGTTTCAGCGCATTTATAACTTTTTGGCTAAACAATTATTTTTCTATTTCAGCGTTTGGATTATTTCAACAAGCACCTTTTAGAAAAATCTTTCAAACAAAATTTAATATTTAAATATATATGTTAAGCTGTTAAAATATGTTAAAACGTTTTTGACGAAAATGGGAAAACCATGGAAAGAGTGTGGTTTCAAGAAGGCGAGGGTTTTTTAGGGTTTATTCATGGCTACAACTTTAAATACGTTAAAAAATAAATTTGTTAAGGATATAAAATAATTTCATGCACTACATTACCAGTGAAAAATGTATTAATTATGTGTATAATAATATTGAACAACAAACATTCATAGGTTAAGCATATTAGGTCTATGCAGAAAAAACTGGAAAGTCCTACATAACATCTGACAGAAAGAATGTTCTAAGGGAAACAACAGTTAAATTTAGAAAAGTAATTATTTTAGTTAATTAATTAATAATAATAGCATTGGTACTACGATAAATTGCTTTTAACCTTAAGTTTTTAATAAATATTAGTGCTTGTTTTGTTACATT
Organism: Kuschelorhynchus macadamiae; assembly: GCA_030620095.1. Classification (NCBI taxonomy): domain Eukaryota; kingdom Metazoa; phylum Arthropoda; class Insecta; order Coleoptera; family Curculionidae; genus Kuschelorhynchus; species Kuschelorhynchus macadamiae. The sequence continues at coordinate 161,490 of JAUTXW010000441.1, forward strand.
GTGCATTCTCTCATTATTTTCTAAATGTCCAATATTACTGCGAACCACCAAACTTCAAAGGGTAGTCAAAGGTAGGTACAGTTTAATAATTACTTTTATTTTTAATGAAATAAATTATATGCTTTGACTTTAGAGTTTTAAAAAGTATTAATATAATGTTACTAAAATATTATAACCCACGACCACGGCGAAGTGTAAAATTAAATTTTAAATGGTCTATATATTTCAAAATAAAGTTGAGGTCAATTTTGTTAAACACCTGAAAAATTACAATTATGTGGAATAAGAAGTTTTGTAATGAACACCTTTTAAATATGAAAATCATGATCTAAAGGGATCTTGTTAAACATATGAGACCTTACAAAATAGTCTGCTTTTGCGTTCTTTTTTAATAATGCAATAATATGACAATATCTGTAAAACTGTGAGGGTGTCTCAACTTGCCTAACGGACATTAAATTAACTTTAGTATAAAGCAATAAATACTTATACTAGTTAAATATATAATGGGTCTTCAAACAAAGATCGTGTATATTTGTTTACCTTTTTTTGCCAGTTATTTTCTATTATTTGATATTATGTTTTTATTTATACCTAAGTTCAATAAATTGTTTTTTGTCAGTTGCCAGGGCGAATTAAACCTTTTAAAGAAAACGATATTTCCCAATGAAAATAATGCTAAGCAACTGTTTTTATCCGGATTTCGTCGATTGGTCTTAGCTCCAATTATATAGAAAATTACTTCCGCTATTAATAATGAAAAATAAAGATACCTGTCTCCTGAAAAGCAAGTAAATCTGGACTTATTGCTACGAATATGGCACAGAAAAGTGGATTTTTTATGTTAGGTCATTAAGTTTTATTTCTTTCTATAAAATGGCTTGAATTGACGTCCACAACAACAAATAGTATGAGACACATTAATTTTCGATTCTAATACGAAAGTATTATTACTACTGAAAAGTATGTACAGGGTGTTCCAGCGAAGACTGAACCTATTTTCGACCTTCCTTGTATTTTGGAAAAATTCAAAATAGCCAATCGATGTATTTTTTCTTGTAGAATCCAAAAATATCATCGAAAAAATATTTGAACCAGAAACAAAAGAGTTACGCTATGCATCAGGTGTTTTTTAAATGGAATGTATCGTTTTTTATACGATTTTTGGAAAGAGTGATTTTTTTTATGTCCGTTCTGATTAAAATATTTGATTTTGCGATAGCTGTTTATATTACATTTTAATGATTTACAAACTAAAATTTTAGCTTCACCTGTTTAAAATATACGATAGGTTGGTATAGGTGATCAAGGTAAAATGACGTTTGAATGCTTTGTCAATAAAAAATGACATTATTTTAATTATTGTCGAAGTCTTCACCTAAAAAATATATATTTGACTCTGATCGAAATGAAATACTCTTTGGACGAGAGACTACAGATTGTTATGCTATTTTACAAGTGCCATGAAAATGCAAGAGAAGCAAGAAAAAGATTTATTGCAAATTTTCATAGAAATATATCCATCAATACAATTCTAAGGATAAAAAACCTATTTGAGGAAAATAAAATTTTACATGATAGAAAAAGAAATTCAATAAAAAATAATTATTAAATAATAAAATAAAACTACTAATAACATAAGTTTTCAATGTGACCGCGAAACTGGAAAGTCATACATGACATCTGACAGAAATAATGTTATTAAGGAAACAAAAATGAGATTTAGCAAAGTACTTATTTCGGTTAATAAATTAACAATAATGATTATTAGGTAAAGTAATTTTTAAACCCAACAACATTTTCAGATTTTAATAAACGTGAGTGCTTGTTTTGAATGTTACAGAATGTGCATTCTTTCATTATTTTCTAAATGTCCAATATTACTACTAACCACTAAACCTCAAAGTCTAGTTAAAGTAGGTCCAGTATAATAATAAATTTAAATTTAAATTTATTAAATTATATGCTTTGGCTTCAGAGTTTGAAAAAGTATTAATAAAATCTTATATATCATAACCCACGACCACGACGAGGTATAAAATTAAATTTTATTAACACGTGCAATATATTTTAAAGTTGAGGTAAATTTTTTTAAACACGTTTATGTAGAATTCAAAATTTTATAATGAACACCTTTTAAATATGATAATCACGATCCAAAGAGTTTTTCTTAAATATATGAGACATTATAAAATAGTCTGCTTTTTCGTTTTCTTTTTAATGTAATAATATAATAACATCTGAAACACTGTGAGGGTGTCTCAACTTGCCTAACGGACATTAAATGAACTTTAGTATAAAGCAGTAAATATTAATACTAGATAAATATATAATGGGTCTTGAAACAAAAATCGTTTATATTTGTTTACCTTCTTTTGCCAGCTATTTTCTATTATTTGATATTATATTTTTACCTAGACTTTACTCCAATAAATTGTTTTTTTTTTGTTAGTTGCAAGAGCGAATTAAACCTTGTAAAGAAAACGATATTTCGCAATGAAAGTAACGCTAAGAAACTGTTTTTATCCGGATTTCGTCGATTGGTCTTAGCTCCAATTATATAGAAAATTACTTCCGCTGTTGATAATGAAAAATAAAGATACCTGTCTCCTGAAAAGCAAGTAAATCTGGAAATATTACCAAGAAAATGGCACCGAAAAGTGGATTTTTTAGATTAGGACATTAACTTTTATTTCTTCCTATAAAGCGACCTGAAATGACGTCCATAATAGCAAATAGTATGAGAGACATTAACTTTCGATTAATTTTTTCTTCAAGTTGTTTGTTATATAATTTTGGAGTTTTGTGGCAGTGTTTTTCTTTTTCTTATCTTACAGCGATATCTAATTTCAATATTGGTTAAGAATATGAACAATTTAAATCTACGGAATAAGGGTTGATTTCATTTTTTTAGTTAAGAACTGAATTTTTGTGGATATGGTAACGAAAACATGACACAAAAATGAGTTTGTTTTATTTTTCCTCATTTTTCATATTTTAGTTATAATTCGTCCTGTATAACACCAATCTCGGTAAAAATTTGTATTTTCGAGTTTTGAAGTGTAGTTTCAAGCGAAATATATTGCTAACATCTCATTTTCAAATTAAAACAATTTTGGTCAGATGCAGATTGGGATCTTATTACCCACTGTATATAGATAATGTGACTCAAAAATGGGTGATAGTAAAAGTATAGAGACTTTGATGACAACAAGAAATAAACCAATGGTTAAATGGGGAAAGTATTAGAAATTTTATTACAGATTTAACGGTGCAGTGGATAGACCACTGTTCGGGTTTTTGAGATATTTAGAATTTCAAGAAAAAAAATATCGCAGTTTGAAAATTTGGTATGGCATATAATTAGTCTTGGAACGTATGATCTGGCAAAATGGTATTTCAAAATTCAACAATTTAATTTTAAAATTCGACAACTTAAAGAAAGTGAAAACTTAATGGCAAGATATGGCTCAATGGAACAAGAGAATAAGGAAAAGAAAAATAACATATAGCAGAAATTAAGTTAAAATTCAACACAGACTTTATAGCTAAATTTACAGAACTACCAAGATTATAAAAAAATGACTGAACTGAAATATATATCAGAATCAGTATGGTCACTTTGGAATATAAAAAACATGGAAACTCAAGAAAGCGACCTTTGCTGCAATGAACATAAATACTGTTATAAAGAAAGTAGTAAGAAGTTGTGAAATCCGTCAAAGATCGAAGATACCTTGCAACACCCATTAAACCTTACCATGAAAAAGACCATGTTTCGGTTGATGATTTTGGACTTCTACCTACATCTATAGGAGCTTCAAGGGACATTTTAGTAGTACTAAACGTTTTCACTAAGTATGTAAAATTGTACCACATGAAACACCAAACTGCCAGAATCATAGTAGCCGAAATGACTCACTATTTCAAGAATATTAGAAAGCCAAAGCGAATTTTACCTGATAATGGCACATAATTTACAAGCAAAGAGTGGAAAGATGCCATGAACAAATGAGGCGAAAGAATAATCCACTATAGTGTTCGCAACCCACGACATATCTGAAACTGCGGATGGCTAAACAAATAGCAGGTCCAAATGCGTTTCGATTGGAATTATTGGAAGGGGAAATTAGAGGAACATTTAATAGCACCAGTAAGTAAAGTATAAAACCACATTATAAATTTCAAGATGATTAGTAACTGACCTTCGAACTTAGGATCTGGTGGGGCTATGGAATAGGTATGATGGATGCGAATGGGATTTATTTCATTGTGATCAAGGGAGGGAGTCAATCAATACAAAAAACAAAATAGCATAGCATATTTATATATATATATATATATATATATATATATATATATATATATATATATATATATATATATATATATATATATATATATATATATATATATATATATATATATATATATATATATATATATATATATATATATATATATATATATATATATATATATATATATATATATATATATATATATATATATATATATATATATATATATATATATATATATATATATATATATAGGCAGAATATGGGATATTTGATGAAATTTTGAGATCTAAAATTTAAACAGTATTAACCAAGACTTAGGCCTCGCAAATTTGAAGTGAGTAGCCGAAAATCAAGGTAAATAACAAAGTAATTGAGCAGTCAATATATAAATATATATATATATATATATATATATATATATATATATATATATATATATATATATATATATATATATATATATATATATATATATATATATATATATAGGCAGAATATGGGATATTTGATGAAATTTTGAGATCTATATAAGAGATGGTAAAACTTTGAACTTTGAAACTCAGACATTTTGATAAACAAGTCTTTTAGAATAAAACATGGGTTTAATCCCCAACAAGAAAAAGCTGAAAAACTGAGGAAGTGACAAATCGCATCAACCGAAAGTGAACTGAATTATAATTATTGCCTAGCCAGTGGTCTCTAGGTGTTAGCGAGCATCTAAGATTGAACAATGGGTCTCTCTATTACATTCCAGAGGATTCCTAAAATACCACCTTTTCCCAATCGAGAGGTATTCCACCCGGTAGCTGAGGATTCCCGACAACCTTGTCTGACTTGGTTTTCCACTAGAAGCTAAAACTAAAGATAAGTACCTTATATTAACACATTCCAATCTGTAAAATAAAATTAACTTTTTCTTGGTCAATCTTGCTCCTGGTTTGAAGGAATATAATTTATAGATATAGATTTAACTGATAAATAGTTTGAATTGCAAAAGTTTAAAGTGAAGATTGATAATTAACAGTTTAATATAGCGTGTTGAAGTTTGTTTTAAGTCCTTTGCATTTATTTCGTAATCGTAAATGTTTATTTATTAATAAAATAGATTCGAATATTTGAATTTTGGTTTAATTGAGGTCATATAGAATAAGCCTTATTAATTCTTAAATATCTAAATACTTTTTCAAATTAGTTTTTAAATATGACCTTTGGTAAAATAATACTCAAACATTTTTAAGAACGTTAAAACGATCTACTTTTTGATACATACCAAAATAAGAATGTTGAAGCATTTCGTATATATTTTATTTCTATCAATATGCTTGAGCAGTAAAAAAATAATTAATTGCTTATAATTTTTTGAATAATGTATACAGTATATTCTATAACGGAAAATTTTTCAAACATTACATTATTTGGAAATTCCACAAGCTATAAGAAAAGGAAATAAAAATATGAAAAAAAGAGATTTCTGTCTTAAGCTACTTTCTTAAATAAAAAGAGAAAAAAATTAAAAACGCGGTGATAATTTTTTATATATCCTGTATAAAAAATACATCTAGAAAGTAAAAAAATATTCGGTGGATATATATAAAGAACTGTCCTAATAAAGGCTCTCAAATATATCTAATATTGTTTTTAAGTTGTTTGCCCTAAAGCTATCCTGAAAAGCCTTATGATTTGGTTAATTTAAGGTAACTTAAGGCTATTAAAATGACTCGACTTCCTTTTTAATGTTTCAGCAGATTAAACTGATAACTTGATTTAGGGACTGGTTATATGGTTACGTAAAATGAAATGGTAATTGCACAGGGTGAACAGAGAGTAAACTGTTGGTATCGAGCACTGTGCTGCCTTTTATATACATTCTATCAAATTGTTTTATATTGTTAATATTTTTTTATTCCACCAACATCATAACAATAATATTATGATTACGACAAATGTCCTGTACCACAGCAGGCACAATGATCCATTTTAGTCAAACAAAGGGCGCAATTTCGCCCTTTTAAAACTCATTATGCCGCTACAGACTGGCTAGCCCCATGTAGGCCAAAGGCACAAAATGGTATCACAGAAACAACTACTCCGCTGGCTAATACCACGACGGGAATTAAATTCTACCGCTGACTCCTGACTTTCGCTGGGATCCATAATGTAAATATGTTTTTATTCCATTTACACTAACATCATAACAAGGATACTATGGGACATACCTTTCATTTCAGTATGTACAATGATCTATTTTAGTCAAACGGCCATTACGATTTCGAACTTTTTAGAGCTCATCAGGAAGTCAGGCTAGTCCGCCCCCTGTAGAGCAAAGGCACAAAATGGAACCACATAAATATGTCATGTCATACCAAAATAATATCGATTAATATCGACAAAAAAAGGATTTTATGATCCTGTGGGGTCCTGCATCGCCGCAGACACAATGATCCATTTTGGTCAAACGACGATCGCGATTTTACTCTTCTTAGAACTCATAAGGTTGCCATAGACTAGCGATCCTCGTGTAGGGCAGAGACACAAAGTACCTTGATTAACATTATTTCCTTAAAGAAGTCAACAGTGTAATTTAATGCCGACCGTGGTTATAGCCAGCGGAGTAGTTGTTTTTCTGTGATTCCATTTTGAGAAATTGCATTATACTAATAAAATAATTTTAGGGTTTTTAAACATTTTTCAAATATTAAGTTAAGGGTTTTCTGGTAATTAAATTAAAATAAAAGAACAATATAAGTACAGAAAAAGCAAAAATTTAACATTAAATAAGCATTTAGATCATATTAAAATAGTTAAGGAGTATAAGAAAAATTAGGTATTTACCTTATGTTCTGATTTATTTTTAGTGACCACAATAGTAATTTTGGGGGCGCTTTAGGTTGAATATTAGTCAATAAAACGCACATAGAAAATCTGTTGAGGTCATCGTCAAGACTATACGAATGTGATTTTCTGTGTTTAACTTAAAAATATATAATTTGTGGAACATTATATAGATGGTGGGTATTTTGTATGTTTTAAATACCATTTTTTGTCCTATACTAAATAGTTATAGGTTAACCTAAAGATTATACCATTTTTGTTCTATCATCGGGCTAATATATGTGTATTAACTTCCAAAACAATAATAGTTCAACCCGAAGTCAAGTGGAATGTAATTCAGATAGACAAGCTGTTGGATAAAGAGATAGGCTAACAGAAAGTGTTTCTAGACAATTAAAGTTAAACAATAGGTCGTAATTTAATAAAAAATAGACTAGTCAATACTGATGCATCTTATAAATTTTAAGTCACGTAGTTTCAGAGTACGCCTTAATTTGAGTAACTATTTGGTCTTGTATTTTTTTAAATAAAAACTCTGCGGCAATTATAATTTTCAAATTATACCTGAAATTTATAATAAAAGTAAACAGCCGAATTTTTAGAGGAATTAATACCTCAGCTCCTAAGAGCAATCCCATAATGACTTACCTAGCACAATAATACCGCAACTATAAAACACTAATACAATAAAACCTTCAGTGAAACTTTTTTCAACTCTTTAGCTAATCGAATATCTAGATAACCTTACGTCGAGGGTCAATGTTCTAGGGCAAAAAGCAGAATCAATACGAACGATTAAATCAAAATCCAAACAACGAATGATAGAATAAAAATGAATTTTAATGAATTTCTCTGATCTAAACTTTCGCCGCAATCAGAACCTGTCGACAAATACGCAGAGTGATACCCTGTCTTAACTGCTATTGATTGTCTTTTGAGATACGTTCAGAATAAACGGATGTACCCACGTAACAGACTCTTTCTAAGCAGGGCATTATCAAATGCTCCAACCGGTCATAATTTTGATTTTTCGGAAACTGAGTTATTGGATCAAGAATCCGATGGGAAAAACAATACTAATTAGGGAAATGTTATATTGATATTAGTAATCTAAAAAACATTTATACCAACCTCATTACAACAAGTAAATTAATAGGAAACAAAAGTATAAAGTAACAAATCCATTAATCATTTTGTCAATGCACTGGTCCCTTTGGTTTAAAAATAAAATTTCCGATCCATACCATACACCAAAATCATGGTCGATCTAAATGTAACAGACTGCAGTGATTCTCCGTTTGTTTACGTTTCGTGTTTCTTTGTTGTCATTGGTTTATCAACAAATTTTATACTGTGCGTACAATTAGGATTATTTTTGTAATTTTTGTGTGTATTTTAATTACATTTTCGGACAAAGATACTTCGATGACTAATAACCTAATTTTCCCAATTCATTTTCTTCTATTTTTTTGTTTTTTGTTTTATTATTTTTATATTTTTTGAAATTAAATGTAAGAAAAAATATATATAATTTAGTTATCAAGCAAGAACATAAACAGATTGAAATATAGAAACAATAAGTTTTCATTCAACTTCTAATATTTTTTATTTTTTTTTAAGAAAATGTGTATATTTTTAGCCTGAAAAAGCTAATAAATCTAGCGGAACGTTACAATAGAATCTAAGCCTTAGCGCTTTTATTTTCCCTATATGCTGACAAATCTTTCCCTAGATGTACAGATATTTTTAAGTCCAGTAGTAGTAAAATGTGTTTTTAATGAAAAGAAAAACAAAACTTGTACATATTTATTTAAAAAAAACTCACTTTGGTAATTTTTGCGCACGGGATATCCTCTTTTGTTATGTAGCATTTCTGTCAAAGCTTTCCGTTAAACGCCTCAAATAATTTATTTAATCTTTATTTTTCAAACTAATAAACTATAATAAAGACAAAAAAAAGTAGCGATAACACGTCCGGCGAATGAGAGCTTTAATTAAAAAAAAATCTAAATTGGCAAAGTGTCAGCTGCTGGCGAAACCGACCTAAAAACCACTTTGTGTTTAAATATTTAGATATTTTAAACATCAATAATTGATATTACATAAACTTTTCCTATAAAATACATAAAATAACTGGATATTATTAAATGCAGAATAGGTGGAACGATTATCCTTTCTTCGAAACTAATGAAAAGCCCATCATTCAAACTAGGAATAGATGGATATGACTAGCGCATTAATCAAACGAGTGACACGGTCTACCTTTCAATATCCGCATTCGAACACAAATCAACTCTAGGCCAACCAGGAATCTTTGTTATTATCTGCCGATCCGTGCTCATAATTTACATAAAGGGTTATAAAAAGTTACCGATCTATTACGTCCCCAACTAATAATGTTATGTCATCGGGACCTCTGCATCTTGGGCTAATATATAAAGTGACCGAAACCAGATAATAGATATTTAAGGACATTCGTTTTATGCATAGTTCTGTCTCTGTTTATTACTGTTTAATGTTTTAGCTTCAATTATAAACAAACATATAAAGAACTAGACTGGATGTGGTTAAAGAATAAAAAGAATATTTCGGAATCCACCAACTTTTGGAAAAATCCTTCGGATTCGTCAATTTCTGCTTCTTACTTGAGCAAGCCTTTACATCAAACTGAAATATACAGGATTGACTATGTAGTAGGTACGACGATGACTATAACTCTGTTAAATTGAAACGTCTGTACAGGGTGTCCGGATTTGGTTGCAAAAGCAGGGTATCTCGCTTATATTTAAAGATAGAACCTTGCGGTTTTCACGAACCTGAGCTAGTTTTTTGTGAAACTCATGAAGCCGTAAACAAAATTTTCAAAGCCTTCTTCGTTTATGAGACCCAAAGTTGTGTTTGGGACACCCTGTATATTTGCCCAGAAATTGATTTGTCCTTTTAAAAGCTTCTCAAAAATATATAATAGTATGGGTCTATTTTAATAAACAACAACAAAAATCCTAATTTTTATAATTATCATCCCAAATTTTGCAGTAGGCCATGCAAAACAATGCTGGCTTTTATTTAAAGTCGTTAACAATATCTACATCCTAACAATAAATCAAAATAAATATGTAATTAAATCTATTTATCAAAATATGTATTGATAATTTCGCATCAAAAAAGTACCACCTACCTAGATTTATGTAACACAAGAACAAATCAGTAATAAATTATTATGTAACAAGCCTTTCAGCAAAAATCAAAAGAACTACAGTAACCAGGAAAATCAAAAGAACTGTTCAAACTGATTTCTATTTTGTTCTATGCATGCTTCGCACAATTTTCGTATTCGTTTTAGGGAAAAATAACGGTATGATTTTGTAAATAGCGAAAATTTTCTCTTATTGCATTTCCTAAATCTTGGACATTATCATAGTGGTCTTTGTAAACTCTACTTTCTAGATATCCCCATAGAAAGAAATCTAAAATCGACAAATCTGGGGACTTAGGGGGCCATATGGGTCCATTTGTTCCGATCCACTGATTGGTAAAATTATTGTCCAGAAATAATCTCGTCATTCCAGAATTGTGTGCAGGAGCACCGTCCTGTTGAAAATAAATTTCGTTAATTTGCGCTAGAGGAACAAGGACAAGTAATTCAGGTATAGCTGCCTCTAAAATTTCTATATAGCGATTGGCTATTAGATTTCCCTCAAATATATAAAATTTTATATGTGTTCCTAATATGAAGCAGGACACATTTAGACCAAACCTGCCCTGCTGTCTTCTGGGAAATATTTGGTGTTGATTTTCCTGGGACCAGAATCTACTATTGTGCCTATTGAGTATACCAGAATTACTGAAATGTGCTTCGTCTGACCATATAACCTTCCTTTCAAAATCTCTAACCATATCGCATCTTTCTCGAAACCAATTGCAGAAGACTACCCGACGCTCTGCATCCCCTGGCTGTAAGTGCTGCACGAGCCTAAATTTGTATGGGTGGTATTTGTGCTTTTTCAGAATTTCTTGAACTCTAGTTTTTGGAATCCCTATGCTCTTTTCACTGGCCCTACAAGAGTTTGTAGGGTAAGCTTCTGCATTAGCCAAAACCGTAATTTCCTCAGCCTCCCGATTTTCTTTATTATATGTTTTCGTACGAGGTTTGATAAATGATCCGTGATTAAGTAAATTCTTTTTTATCCGATAAAAAGTGGATATATTAGGTTGCCTCCTTTCTGGATATCTAAATAAAAATTAAGCAATAGTATTTCAACATACCTAAAAATTAACTATTTACCTGTTAAAATACATCTCAGAAGCCGCTTCAACATTTTCATTACTTGATATAAAACAAGCTAACATATCGTACTTTTCATAATGTACGAAAGTTTGGTTTTCTTCCATAATAATACAAATATATTTTTACACAATAAATAAATACAAAAAACCAGCGCTATATTTTATATACGCGTACAAAATTGGGAAACGTCATTTGCTTCCAAGAAAACAAAAGAAAACGGCATCGTTTTGCATGGCTTACTGCAAAATTTGGGATGATAATTATAATAATTAGAATTTTTGTTGTTGTTTATTAAAATAGATCCATGCCATTATATATTTTTGAGAAGCTGTTAAAAGGACAAATCAATTTCTGGACAAATATACGGGGTGTCCCGTTTAAAAAAACACAACTTTGGGTCATATCTAAAAAATAACAACTCAAATGAAAAATATGACTACGCCACTGGATCCAGCGTAAAAAACTGCATAAGCCGCAGTTTTTCGCTTTGCGTTAAGTTAAAGGATAACCGAGATACGAGGGGGTTCCAAAATGCAAAATTTTCTATTTCGCCCTGTATCTCATAAACGAAGAAGGCTATGAAAATTTTGTTTACGGCTTCATGAGTTTCACAAAAAATTAGCTAAGGTTCGTGAAAACCGCAAGATTCTATCTTTAAAAATAAGCGAGATACCTTGCTTTTGCAACCAAATCCGGACACCCTGTACATTGTTACATTTTTTGATACTACAAAAAAAACCAATCCGTAAAATCAAAAAAGGTGGAACTAAAGCATCTTTATACCTTTGTGTTTGTCTTCCTTTTCTTTCAAAAAGCAAAATATTAATATGTTAAACTGGAAAGTGACACTATACAAAACTAGCATATATGTGTGAAATTCGTTTTCCCTTAATTTCAAGTGTCCAAAATAACAAATTTCAAATATCTTAAAAGAAACTGAACCTTGACATATGATATCTAACATCATATATATTGTTATTTTTTGTAGAATGCAAAAATGTAACACTGTACAGAGGATCCATTAAAAAAAATTATGGACATTATCGTACCTACTACATAGCTTATCCTGTAGGTTTTAATTTGATTGTAAAAATATACACAACTGATACAGGCAATTCAGAACAGAGAAAGGTTTATATAACAGTTAGTCAACAATGAAGAGCTTTGAAGCTGTGGCCATTTTAGAATTTAGCATTTTTTTTAATGCTATAACAGTGCAGTTATACTCTCTGGTAGCAGCACGAATTAAACATCTATATTATTTCCAAATTATTCTTCTGACACTGAACTATATATAGGAAGCACTAGTACCCCGATAAATTCTTTAACATAAAATCGATAATTGACAAAAAATCAGGCTTCGTTTACATTTTATCAAACTTACCTTATAATTATTTTCCCTTGTCATCTGTATCAAGCTCGATATGCACCTGTGGCCCTATGGTCTCTTCTTTATTTTTTATAATTGCAATGTTTTTTTTCTTTATATTATACTTTGCGGCTGGAAAATCTCGTAGTTTTAACTTCAACCTACTTTAATGCTTTCAGTAGACTGTTCTTATAGTACCATTATTTGAACTTGATGAACCTTGAATAGAAGTATTTTATCAGATTGTTTTTTTAAACTGTGAAATATTTTTTTAGAAATATTTATAATCAAAAGCAAAAGTTACGGTACGAGCGGAGATCGAACCCGCATCTCGGGATTACTAGTCCATTGCTCTAACCAATTGCGCTATCGTAGCCATAGGGTTAGAATATTTGACATGATCCACAATAGTTATCATACTAGCGGGTTTGAATATGTAAAAGTTCTAACGAATTGCTTATCAGTAGTATGATAGCGCAATTGGTTACAGCAATGGACTAGTGATCCAAAGGTGCGGGTTCGATCAACGCTCGTACCATAACTTTTGCTGTTGATTATAAATATTTCACAGTTAAAAAAAAACAAACTGATAAACAAAGCGTAAAATCATAAATTTACTAATATAGAGGGTACCTAATAACAATGTCAGATTTGACGTCCCGTCAGGAAAGCCGCGCCATAAGGTTAGAATATTTGGCAGGATGAACAACGGTTATGATACTGGTGGGTTTGAATATGTACAAGTTCTAACGAATTGCTTATCAGTGGATGATAGCGCAATTGGTTAGAGCAATGGACTAATAATCCAGAGGTGCGGGTTCGATCCCTGCTGTTACCACAACTTTCGCTGTATAAATATTTGATGAACCTTGCCGTAAATGCTGGTTCCAAATGAGAGGTTTTGTCATATTTTTGGTCTAGGTTTTAGTGAGATATAATTTTAGAGTAAAAAACAACTTATAATAATATATTGGTTTTTTCGTTTTGCATTATCATGATAGATGACAATCGTAATTTTGGGAATATGTAGGGCATGTCAACCATTTTCTTTGCGCCGGCGCCGTATCTTGTCGACAAAGCTTATATCCCACGCGTCTTCATCCAATAACAAAAAAACATAATGTTCAGTGAACTATTGGTTCGTCCTTTAGTTCCGCGGGAATAAACAAGTTGTTGAATGTTCAGCATGGGCCTTTTGTCTCGGTGGCAGGATACTCTGCTTTGACTCCGACACATATTTGTTCGAATCTCCGTTCAGGAAGATGAATTCTTTTAATTTTCTTTAAACAAAACTTATAATTAATAAAAATTCGGAGTAGGGTAGGTTACAACAAAATTCCGAGTCTATATTAAAACATGAATTTTTTACCCAAACTATACTGCTGGATCTGTCCCGTAAGTATTAGATTAGCCCAGGTCCGTCGATAAAATCATCATTGAAGCCATAAACTATGATTAAAATCATAAAATAAGATTTTAAATATGCGCGCACACTAAAGTAGTTGATGGAAGACGGGTAAGAATGAAGGTTTTAGTTCTTGTCGCCTTTCTGTAAACGCATATGGCAATTTCCACTGTTGCCAAATGTATTTCTGTTGTTGCCGTTGAAATGCTTCCAACCTATGAATAGCAGTTATTCGTTACACAGCTTTCTCCGTCCTGGAACAGTTCAGTTAGGCAATAAGGCATCCTGGCAATCCGTTTAAGTGATTTTTCTGTACCGGGATTGTTAGCCTTGACATGTGTCCTGTAGCCGTGTGGTTTCCTGTTTTCTCTTGTAGGGTCCTCCAATGAGCCACAAAAGCTCTTCTTGTTTTTCCTTGGATCGAGACCTAGATGCGGTAATGCTCTTCATACAAGACACTAACTACTTTATACTATCGGAAACATAACATAGTTGGCGGCACCAGCTTACGAGCTACACCGAATTAGCCCATTCCAGTAAAGTGTTAAATTTTCTTTTTGATTGGATATACTTTCTCACCTAATCTATGCTAACCATTTCGTTAATAGATCTTTGTTTTGTTTTAAATATTTGTTTTCTATTTAGCTCACATCTCATTTTTTTTACATAATTAAATAATCAATTTCAGTATGTAATTTAAAGTATGGGGGCAAATAAGTGACAAGGGCCTTTCGATTTAGGCCGTCCTAAAATTGGCAGCGCTCATTTTTTTCATTCTCACTTTTTCCCCCGCCCTACTCTGTACATGACCTTAGACCACTGTTTTGCACTCTCTGTAGACCACGAGTTTGAACTTTATTTTGGTTTTAACGTTTTTTTTTTAAATAATTTCTTATAATATAAAGTAAATTTTTGTATTAGGAGCGTAGCAATTTTGCGCCTAACGGGGTGGAATGAAGATTGGTTTCGTCAACAATTTCACTACCACCGGATTCTACGGTCTTTATATGACCGCAGAAATAAAAAACGGTAAATTCCTTTACCCGCACCTTCCCTCGTTATGAATCCTTTTATTACGAAAGATGAGGTCTGGCCTAATTTAGTTCTGCATATAGTTATTTAGTAACACATATATACTCTCGTCTATATACCGTCTTTTGAAACGTTTTATTGGGCTCCCTTTGGTTCCACCATATTGGATTCATACCAAACTTTTGCCCGTTTATTCCTATATTACATTTAATTTTTGTGCAAATTTGAAATCAGCTGAATAAAAAAAATTACGTTATTTTTTTTAAATGTTTTGTCTGGTCACCATTTTGTTTTGCCATTTTGAATTCGTAACAGAATTTTACCAGCTTATCTTTCTATCACACGTAATCCTTGCACAAAATTTAAAATCATCCTAACATGTTTTTAGGCTGATTTTTTAGATATTTTATTGGCCGCCATTTTGTTTTGCCATTTTAAAATATTGTTGGTTGATTACTACGTATCACTTGATATTTGTGCAAAATCTGAGGTAAATTGGATAATCAGTTTTAAGTAATAATTTTTAATATTTCACTAGGCCGCTGTTTTGTTTCGCCATTTTGGATTCCTACCAAATTGTTACCAAGTCATTCCTGCGTAATAGTTTCTGTACGTTGTGAAATGTTTGAAGTAAATTTGGAAAAGTAGTTTTTAAGCAATTTTTTTTTATTTTCACTCCATTTGCCTCCTCCGTACTGGATCTTTGAAAGCATTACCAATCCATCATATGATCTTTTTGTCAATCATTTGGAGTCATTCGGGTAAGTAGTTTCATAGCTATGCCGCGAAGTGATAAACAGATCGATGGAACTAAGAAAATATGTTTTTTCATATTTAGAGACCTTAAAATGAGAAGATCTGTAAAAATCTGGAGGGTGATTTTTTCACGAATACAAGCATTTCGTTCCGCCATCTCGAATTCATAAAACAATTTTACACACTCAATTCTTGTGCAAGATTTCAAATCAATCTAATAAATAGTTTTTTAAGGTGACTTTTTCAATATTTTATCAAGCCGTCGTTTTATTTCGACTTCTTGGATTCGTACCAAAATTTTATCAGCTCATTTCTAAGTAGTACGTGAATGACAAAACTGAGGTAAATTAGATAAGTAGTTTTTTTAACATTTCACTAGGGAGCCATATGAATCTTAATTTTTGAAGTCAATCGGATAAGTAGTTTTTTAGCTATGCCGCAAAGAGACAGACCGACAAGCCAACGGAATTACGAAAACATTATTTTGGCTTCTAGGGATCCTAAAACGTGAAGAAGAGGATGATTCTTTAGATTACAATACTCCCCTTTTACGATGGAAAGAAAAATATGTTTTGGAAAACATAGTACTTCCTTGCATGTTTGTTCCACAATATCTGTAATAAATTAGACTAGTTCAACAAAAACAATACTTACAGAAATCACTGTACGCCTGTCTTGGTTGAAAATTCGTATTTCTTGACCCAAAAAACATATTATTTAACCTATTAATCAATAGCCTGCCAAGAATAATAAGAAACTCATCTGGCTGCCATCTTGTATACCTACCATATTAAAAACCATCGCAATAATGTGTAATAATAAAACAGCATTTAAGATTTTTGGAATCCACATCTCAAAATCGACAGAATGAAAATAATATATTAATCTTTGCATAACAACCCAGCTGGAGCCCATTTCATTAAATTTCCAACTCTGCTAAAAAAGACCTCCTTTAGTTTTTAAAGAAAACATAGGTAGATTGGCTTTCCACGGAGGTACAGTTGAATTGCACCGAGGAAAATAATTATGAGTAACATAACTAATCAAAAGTTAAATCTTCCTTTTTCCACAGGAATATTTTTAACACTAACATATTAACCGGGAATTTCAGGAAAAACGAGATTTATTTTACACAGACTTTCATTTTGTTATCTTAAAAGTGTTGATCTATCAGATAAGCAGGTACGATAATTCACTCTTGTAAAACTGTTAATATTTTTAATACGTGATGAAATAATTAAACATTACTATGTTTGTTGTGCTAATTGGCTGCATAAGTCTTGAAAATAAGTAAAACACTTTTTATGAATTACTGATTAAACCAACTGATATATTATTTATCGTAAACACTTGTATTCGCATTACCTCCTACATTTGCATTGAAGATAATCTGAATTCCACAGTCAACCTTGTAAGAATATTACAACGATGTTCGTTCAAAAAGCCTACACACTTTCAGTTTATATATTTTGAAACAAATATTATAAGGAACTAAAAATATACCGGATCCGCTTATTTGCCATAAAAATATCTTTTATTTATGGCAACAAATATTCCTTTGGCCTACGCATATTATATTGACTTTTATAAAATAAGTACATATATTCCTTGATTTATTTACAAAATTCAAAACTTTTTTAAATATTTCTGTGCTTACATTTTAGATTCAATATATTAGATGTTAATTAGGAAGTGTTTTGTACTTGTTGGCACGTTGATATTTTTTACTAATGATTATCGAGAGACCTAGGTCTCCTCAGGATGCTCAGGAAAATAAAACATGGGATTATGAAATAACTAACTTCAATGCAACAAATGAAAATAATAAGTGGATATTAAAAAATTTAAAATACAAAAGATTCCTCATTTAAAAATATAAATTGTATCTAT
This sequence comes from Kuschelorhynchus macadamiae, assembly GCA_030620095.1. Taxonomy (NCBI): domain Eukaryota; kingdom Metazoa; phylum Arthropoda; class Insecta; order Coleoptera; family Curculionidae; genus Kuschelorhynchus; species Kuschelorhynchus macadamiae. The sequence continues at coordinate 179,366 of JAUTXW010000441.1, forward strand.
AGTTTTTACATTTTAACACATTTTTGGTTTCTCAAAAGATGGTATAAAAGAATCTCATAACCTTTGTATTTTAAGTGTTTTTGTATCTTAAAGGTTTAAGTAGGTGTCAGAATATAAAGAAAAATCCTTTTACAATATTACTTGTTATTAAGAATGTTATGGACACGTTCTATCTTTTAAATAAATTTAAAATTTTTAAATGTTTTATGTTTAGCCTGGATCCAGAACTTACTGAATATAAAGCAAAACGTAACTGGTAAAATTAAAATAATACATTTAAAGTAATATTGACATGGTACTCGATATCAATAGGTGGACAAGGGATGGAGGCGGATATTATGAAGATTAAAATCGCCATATATGTTGTCAATAATTTCTTTAAATATCCAGGGTGTCCCCCGATTGCTTTGACGAGAAAACCTTTTTATTTATGGGTATAAAAAAGTAGCTTTCCACAAATATTTTTGCTTTGTTTCAAAAATCCTAATTTTTCCAAATTTAATGTTCCGGCCTGCAAAAAAATAAAAAAGTCTTAAATACAGTCATGAAAAAAGTACGAAACGGTGCCTTGCAGATCCATGTTGTAACATATAGTTAAATGATCTTCCCTTTAAGGTGGTAATCTAGGATCGAAGAGTGTGGTCCAATGGAGGGATGTCTTTCCTTCGTAATCGGTTTGTCTGGTTTACAGACGGATCGAAGACCGACGAAGGAACTGGTGGTGGGGTTTATGGGGAGCGACTGCGGAGAAGTTTGAATTTCTCACTTGGCTCTTTTCCCACTACCTTTTAACCAGAAATCTTTGCCATACTGTGAGGAAATACAGAAGAAAGGCTTATGTAGATCGGCGTATCTACATCTGCTCAGTCAGCCAGGCAACCTTAAAGGCACTTCAGTATCCAAAGGTAACATCTACACTGGTGTTGGAATGCCTTGACGAACTATAGGCGCTGGCTTAACGAAACACTGTCAAGTTATTCTGGGTTTCAGGCCATATTGGCGTCGAAGGTAATGAGAAAGCTGATAAGCTTGCAAGAATAGGCTCATCAGAGGCGTTTTTTGAACCAAAGCCCGTCCTTGGAGCATCTAAGTGTAAAGGACGAGGATGGTTAAACAAATAAGTGATGGATAGGTACAAGGTCCACTGGCAACGTAGACAGGGACACAGCAAAACCTTTATTAAGGAAACTGATGTTGTACTTGCTGGAAACTTGTTCCTTCTGAGCAGAAATCAGTTAAGAGCAATTACAGGCCTGAGTAAGTTAGGAGTACAATCTGGTGACCTAACATGCAGATTCTGCGGTGGGGAAAATGAGACAGGTGTATATATTGTGGCACTAGATCGTAAAAGGCATTTATTCCTTGAGCTCTGAACTTTCCTGTTCTAGATCTGAGTAGATTCTCTACACTAGCACAATAAGCTGTAAAGCTTTAGTGCCAGGGGGTGGGTTTTGATCGGTATTTTGTGGGAGTTCGTCACTACCAACTGGCGCTGGGCCATTGGTGTCCGTAAAAGCATTTCCCACCTCCAACGAGGAAAAAACACATATAGTTAAACTCATCGTTTAGTTCTCTATATAGGTCTAACATGATATACAGGGGGTTGCATTTGAAAATGTTGATAAACATATTGATACGCAAAATTTAGCAACACTGTGTCATTTTTTTATTTTGAGAGTTGGTTGCCAGGCAGTAAATAAAACGTACAGTTATCTTTTTTTCTAGCTCAGGAAGATTTTTTAAAAGTACCAAATAATAATGTTAATGTCAATCAATCAGATACGTTGCATCACAAACCCATCAAATTATATCTTTTCGAAAGCGTCATAAATATCGGTACTTGAATTATTATACAGGGTGACTTATTTAAAATAAGAAAGTTGAAAAACGACGTCCTTTGTATATATGAAAATACAATAAATTTAATCCTCGAATTTCCCTAATTAACATTTGTATTCAACTTTTCGCCCCATCTTGTATACTTTATATAAGGTAGTGGACCAAGATAAACGGGACACCCTAGACATTATATTTGGAAAATAAATATTTGTTTAGCGTTTTAAGAAAGGCACACGTTCATAAGTGGAGTAACTTTTTTCCTGTACTACAAATAAGAATCTTTTTCCTATCGTTAAAAAGTATCCGTCGACACCCTGAATATAAAACTAAAAAAAATAAAAATAAAAAAATATAACCGACTCTAAAAAACTTTGAGTTGTAAAAAATAAGTTCTTACTCAATTTTAGATATTTGGCTTTTTGAAGTCGGGGTTTAACTAAGACCTAATTACTGAGTACGCCACAAAAAAGACGTTCATATAAGTATGGAATGTTTTAATGCTTAATACCACAAGTGTATAGGTACTTTATAAAGTCAAATTTCCCAGATAAAATAAAATATATTTTTAACTTCTCCAACCCACCGCCTTTCCCATCACACATATCAGATAATGATACAACAAATATTTTGAGTCAAAAATAAAACCATTTAGCATTATCAATTTTCATTAAGATTTATAATTACCTACCAAAATGACGAGGAGAGAGTTTGCCTCCCTCAGGTCGGAGGATGTACATAGCTTTTATTTATGTTTTGAGGAAGGTCGGCCAAGAAATCTTTTTAAACCAGTGGTGTCCCGTCGTTCTTTAAATAATACGGCACTCCTTTTTGACAATACGCACTTCAGATAATTAGAAAATGTAACTATGCTTAATGAACCTTTATCTATATTTGTCTGTTTTCTTTCGTGTACCGCACTGCTATATCTCTTTTATGTTGCAAAAACGGCGAACTTTCGAATTTTAAAATGATTTAATTTTGATTCTTCTTGATCGATTTACCTATAAATATATTTTTTCTTGAGTTCTGTCATTAACGGTTCCCGGGCTACTGCCTACATCCACTATTAGTGGACCACCAAGTATAGTGAGACATGATTTACAAGTCCAGATTTTACAGCATCAGATCCAGTGAACGAGATTTATCAAAATTTTAATTTATGCAATTCGACTTTGGGCTACTCGGTCATGCCAAAAGTGGCCGTCTGTCTCCGTTTGTCATATTACTTTATACAGGGGCCGTCATTGTGAAGTCCTATACTGGGCGTTTCCTAATTGCATGCTGATGTTAAAGGGGGTGTTTTTATGTCCTAAAAGTCTTAACTTTTGAGATACAGGATGGTTAAAAAGAAAGCATTTTTTTCATCCCAATTCTGATGCTATTGTAGATAACTGCATGAAATTTGATACACGTCTTCTATGCATTAAGGAGCATACGGATTTACCCAGGTTAATTACATATGCACGCCATTGGCAGAAATTTCAAAAATTAATTGTTAATAAAAAATGCCTATATATGCATAAAAGACGTGTATAAAATTTCACACAGTTATTTATCTATAATAGCATCAGAATTAGGATTTAAAAAAAATGTTTTTTTAAAACCCTGTATCTCCAAAGTTAAGACTTTTAGGTTCATATTAAACTTTTTTCTTAAAAAGATCCAAGAATCACCCCCCTTTAACAGTAGCACGCAATTAGGAAAAGCCCTGTATAGTACTTTACAATGACGCCCCCTATACAAAGTAATATGACAGACGGAGACAAACGGTCACTTTTGGCATACCCGAATAGCCCAAAGTCGAACTGCTTAAGTTAAAATTTTGATAAATCTTGTTCACTGGAATCAATGCTGGCACCCCTACTATAACTACATTGATGTGTTAATTTTGGAAAAATATTAGTTTTGTAGTTTTTCAAATATTAATTGCAATATTAGATATTTTTTGACACCCGGTATAGAACAGAAAATTAATTATTTTGAAGCAGTTTATTGACAGCTACTTTATAAACAATTTTACAAAATATGTGAAAAAGCTAAGCCATTTTTGAGGTTGACGGCTGTAATTCTTATGGTTCGATTCCCTCTAAATAGCTGTCTTCCTCTGAAAATGATGAGATTTCGTCGTCACTACTTGAAGATCCCAGTGTGATAACTAAATCATCAATAACCGTTTCAATTTTGCCATCTACTTCCCAGTACTTATCTCCAATAGAACGAACATGTTTAACATACGATTTCCAACTTTCAGTCGATATTGAGTCAATCGCTTTTAATGTTATTTTATTTAAATCTTTAATTGAAAGTTCACCGGTGTTGCACTCTTGAATATATTTTTTTACTCCTGCTCATGCAAGTTCAATAGGGTTGAGGTCGCACATGTATGGAGGCAGCCTTAAAGGTGTATGACCGAGGTTACGTAAAAGACCGTCAATTTTATACTTTTTTTTCTCTAGGCTTGTTGGCTGATATTACTTCATAAAATTGATATTTTCTCCATATTGGATCACATACAAGATTGTTCGATTTAAGCCTCGATATCATATGAGCTTTTGTAGAGTATTTAGTTAGCACTTTATCTTCTACGTGAGAATGATAGGACGCATTATGCATTACCACGACTGATTTGGGAGGAATTTTAGGTAGAAGCTTCTCGAGCAACCACTTTTCAAAATTATCTCTATTCATCTGTCCATGATAGTCTCCAGTTGTTAGTCCCGAGCGAAAAACTAAAGCAGCACCTGGAACAAATCCGGCTTCTAAACCAGCATGAACTATAATAAAGCGACTACTAGAGCGGATTCCCTGAACAACACCTGTAACACTTTCACTTTGCCAGCATTTGTTCACTGTCATATCATTATCTACCCAGGTTTCGTCTAGATACACAACATTGCGTCCTTCTTGCCTATACTGCCTTACAGTTGATAGATTTCACCCGAGAGTGAAAAATATTTGGTCTTTGAGCAATTTTCGTTTATTTTGGCACTTACGCCAAACAAAACCATTTGATCGTAAAAGCCGAATTAAGGTTTTATACCCGTAGGGAAAATCTATTTTGTTCTTTACAGCACGAAGTAGGGGTTTGCAGGTCGGAACCCTCTTCAAGTTTATATAAAAATCCTCTATTGTTCGCCGAATTACTTGAAAATCACCATCGTCAATTTTATCTTTGTATGATAATCGGGGCCTTTTTTTACCAGGAGATTTTAAGGGTGAAGTAGAACATGAGCGATCATTATGTTCTCTTTGAATTTTTCTTACACTACTTTCCGAAACACCAGTGTAAAATGCAGCGCGTTCTGTTCGATTTTGAATTGGAATGGTCAAACTATTATTTTCAGCTTCTGTAGTACAGGCGTCTATAACGCTCGCAATAACTTCACGTGCACCGAATTGTTTTTCCTCTTTTGCTCGCCATCGTAACTTCGAAATAATAATTCAAATTCAACGTAACGCATTAATATAGAAATGAAAACAAATGCTCGAAATGTATAGGCGCCACTGGAAATAGCTAGAACCTTCTAGTGGCAAGTGCATGGAGACTCCAGACACATCCCAATTACAAGTGGACCAGTGCGAAATTTACTACATCCTCGATTAATTTTCCGTACCGCTTAGCTGGTGCAGTTTATAGGTGAAGTGGCAAACTATTACAACAAATAAAATAACGTAAAATGTATTTGCGTACACAAATTTTACTTTTCCGCTTGCTTAAAACTATGAACCTTTATTTTAAGGACCGCCCGGTCTTCTTTCGTGTCCCACACTTTATCTATTCCGATATGGAAATTGAAACACATAAATATTTTAAAAACAGTTATTTTCAGTGCGAGAAATACAAAATAAAGACAGGTATTATACACCCGTTACTTAAATGTTTATTGGTAGTCATTTATAAACAGACGCCAAGGTTTTCTTTGAATTGCCAGGTGAATTATTAATTAATTGTTTGTTTTGCACATGTAGTGATTTTCCTGTTTACAATGAAATCAATTCACTTGTTTGCATGAATTGGGCAGATGCCTGTCTAATCTGCAGCTGTTCTCAAAGTGTAAGTAGGCTATCATAAGTCCCTCTTTTTGTTTGGAAGTTGTTCTAGATCGCATTTTGGAGGCTACAAATCCTGGATGGCTGCGAAAAGTTAAATCTAAAATTATTGAGGGCCTTGGAGGAGAGACTGCAAGGGGACTCAATCTACACTGACTTTTCCAAGGGTTCGGTTCAGTTAATTGCTGTTTGTTATTGTTTAAGTTGAGGAAATTGCTCTTCAAGAGGTTTTCAATTCTTTCACTCCATGGTGTACTAATAATTACTTTTTCTAAACACGCAAAAATGTTACTTTATTAGTTTCTTTAAAGCGCCTAAAAAGTATCAAAGTTCGTATTATCTGTGACTGCCAATTGCGAGAAACCTCAGTGGGTAAAGCTTTACGAATATATTTTAACGGTCAACCATCTTTTATAGAGTATTTAAGTTGTTTTCTGTTAACTCTTCCTGATTGTTAGGTAATGTTATAAGGTGTTGTCGAGAAGTCTCAGTGAAGGCACTGAAGACAGTTTATGAGTCAGTGATTTTATCAAAGTTGGGATTATCATCGGTGAGTTGGTCTCCTTTCTGTAAAGTCCATTGTTATACCCTGGAATGTGTTCGAAAAAAAATCCTAGGCTTTTTTGCATTTAAACTGGGGAATCAGGTAATTCATAATGACTATTCACATTTCACATATTATGTAAGTCCTTAAAACCCATAGCATGCAAAATTATGTAATATTTATCTTCAAGTTGCTGATCTTACCTTAAATTAATTTAGGTGTAAATTTTAATATTCCTAACAGACCACTCTGGACGAGTGCTTTATTTTAAGAATTTTCATGCCAGTAATTAAAGTACACACGCCTTTATAGATATAACCACCAAACTCATAAGTAGGTATACTTTAGATGCTTTTGACGTTTTTTTGATTCATTTTAAATTGTTCTAATAGTATTCTTTCCTTTTTATTCTTTCTTTTAGGTGTAAATTGTGTTGACTGAATTAAAACTATTATAATCAAGAATCTACAAGTTATTTCCTATATAGATACTATTTATTGTTATAATGTTGTGTTGAACTTTCTAATTTATTTTATAATGCGATTTCCCGCAATTATAATAATAATATTATGATATTTTTATTTGATAACAAAATTAAACCTGTATCTATAATTTTTGACTTTGGAAGCATATATATTTGTCTCATGTAATCGTGTAATTAACCCTTCGTGTTGCCTGGCAAAGTAAATAATGTAACGTGATGAGCTTAATATAAGGGTTAATATTTCTCAATGATTGAGTTCATCAATATCATTTATAAAAAAATTATCAAGATATACGTAAAAAATGCGAGAGTTCCAAATATTAAATAAAAAAAAGGACCTACCATTTAAAAATACTGTTTATATCATAGCTCATTTGTTTTTAATTCAAGTTTTTTCTATTTTCAATTTTACAGTGCTGCAGAGAAAGATACACCTCATAAGTGAAATTATCGTTAGATGACTTTGTACTGGGTCTTTTTGATATTACAAGTGGAGTTCCTCAAGGTTCAGTCTTGGGACCTATTCTTTTTTTGTTATACATTAATGATATCACGAACCTTAAAATTAATGGAAGAATCTCCCTTTTTGCTGATGACACAAGCATAACATGGAGTGATTTTGATACAACGTCTTTACACTCTAGTATCTCCAAAGACTTGGTTATAATTAAGGCTTGGTCCGATTCCAATATGCTTTGTTTTAACGTCGATAAAACGGTGGCGTTATCTTATAAGGGAACTTTACAACCACTTCAGGTACATAACAGCAATATTGAATACGTAGAGTCGGTTAAATTCCTGGGTTTAAATATAAATAGCAACCTAAAATGGTCTAATCATATTGACACCTTAACTAAAAAACTTTCTACCGCCTGCTTCGCCATTCGATCAGTTTCAAAAGAACTAGACGTTCCTTCTGCCAGACTTACTTATTTCTCTTTATTTGAATCCCACCTCCGCTATGGCCTTCCCTTTTGGGGCTGCTGTACCACCGAGCAATTTCGTAGTATTTTTATGCTTCAAAAGAGAGCCATTCGTTATTTGTTTGGTCTAAATAATAGAGCTCACTGCCAATACTATTTCAAAAAACATGAAATATTAACACTTCCTGCATTATTTATTTTGGAAACGGTATGTTTGCTGAGAAAACATATAAACACCCTCCCAGAAAGGCCACAACATGTATACCCTACCAGAAACTCTAGGCATGATATTTATCTTCCCATTCCTTCCACAGAATTAATAAAAAAATCAATTATTTACAACGCCATAAAACTTTACAACAATCTGCCAGTACATTTAAAATCTATCCCTATGCTTGCACAATTTCGAAAAAACACCAAAGCATACCTCATTGAGAGACCACTTTACAGCGTTAATGATTTTTTTTTCAGTGAGTAAGTCTCTTTAAATTGTCACTAAACTCGCTTGTTTACTTAAATCTTTTGTGAGTCATGTCCTAACTCATAGCATAGAATTTTGTAAATCATTATATAGGGAAAAGAACTGTCGAACATTCACTTAAAACTTAATTATTTTTGTTAGGTATTGGATTAAAAACAATTTAATTCTTTTTGTATACTACATTCTGCACTAGTTCAATATACCTTCTGTTTAACATCACAATTATTTGTATAACTATAATAACATAGAGTTTAAGGTCGCATAGTTGCAATTTTGATTTCAATGTCATCGAAATTATTCACCTCGTACATGTGTGTTTGTTTACTTTTATAAGGTTATCATGATTCATTTACTGTTTGCAATGTTATGCTATATTCTAACGTGTGTTTTACGATTTGGTAAATTGATAATTTACATTTTAAAAATAAAAGCACTGACTTGTCGAAATTATTTTCGATTAATGTTTTGATATGTCTTATTTTTAGGTATATTTTGCTTTGTCCATAAAATTGTAGAATTTTTCTGCGGCAATAAAGCATACTTTTGTTTTGTTTTGTTTTGTTTTGTTTTGACATGCATTTTCTGTTGAGACACAAATAAAAGTGTAAATAAAAAACTCTTAGGTTTTTTAGTAGTAGATATCAAATACGGGAACTAGTTCACCCCCCACCACTACTCCTGACCTTGAGAGCCCAGGTGTGCTGTGTAGTTTGGCCTTGAGGCGATGTGACGGTCATATGACCTTGAGCGCGCATCACGCTTTTTCGATACTTGTCCATGACGTTGAGAGGCCAGGTGTGCTGGGTAGTTTGGCCTTGAGAGGATGTGACGTCATGCGACCTTGAGTGTTAGCTATTAAAACCAAGGCTGACGCCATTCAAAGCTAAAAAGAGGTACACTGTTTGTGCGGTCACAAGTGATTTCATCATTAAAAAGTTATTGTGTGGTGTATTCTGATTCAATTTTTTAAATTTACGGTAATACTGTGTTTTTATATTAAATCTTTTACATTTTTTCAACAATGAGTGCAAAATTAAACTTGGGTGAAATTAACGAAATGCTTAATAAGGATATAGATTTTGTTGAACAAAGAAAATTTTCATCATTAACAATTGGGAAAGTTTTTTTCAATTAAATTAAACATGAGTTACGTGTGTGATATGTGCGGTGCATCATTTACCCGCAGTTACAGTCTGTTGCGTCACAAAAGAGAGTCGTGTAGGGGAAGACCGGATGATGATTTTGGTGTTGGAGGAAAGCGTGTAAGATTGGATGTTGCAGGACCCTCTTCATCAAATTCCCCAAAAATGCAAAGCTGCGATGTTTGTAATGTTGTTGTTCCGGCAAACCGAATGGGGGCTCACCAAAGAACATTGGTGCATAGAAATAATGCATGTATACCATTATCACAAGGTGTAGAAATGATAGATGGTGCCTTCAGAAATCGCATCGCGACATATCGTGTGAGCAGCGACAGTATCCATGTCGATTTTACTGCATTCTTCGATGATATTAAGCAGAAAGTGTTGGATTTGGTGCGTCGAATGCTGACATCGCATGGGGCTCTGAAGATAAACATGGTTGTTTTTGGTCAATATCTGCTACCATCTCAGGACGTGTGCAGCGACAAATCGTTTAATACAACCAATCAAGTAATCACGGATGGGGATGATTTGGAAACTGTATACCAATCGTTTGTGGATGCAATGAAGACCCAATCTATGGAATTTCAAGAAAAAGATTCAGGTATGTTTAAATATTTAACAGTGTTGTTTTGTGAATTACAATACTTTGTGTGTTTATAGGGTGGGGGCTTGAGAAAATTCTATATCTGGAAGTGAACATCAACGAGTTTAGGCCAGTAAGCGGCTCATCATACATCAAACTACCGAGATTCATAGAGAGCAAAAAGGCTGTGATTAATGTGGTGAACCAAGACGAGTGCTGCTTCGCTTGGGCTGTAACTTCAGCGATGTTTCCCACAATCAATATGCCAACACAAGTTTCATCATATCCCCATTTTTCAACTGTGTTGGATGTAACAGGTATGGATTTTCCAGTAAAATTGTGTGATATTAGTAAATTTGAGACACAAAATAACATTTCAGTCAATGTGTATGGTGTAGAATCAACTTTTGAAAATAATAAGATGAAGTATGAAATAGTTGGTCCACTTAGGTATGCGAGCAAAAAATTATTAAATCATGTAAATTTATTGTTAATAAACAGTGATTGTAATATTCAAGCTCATGATGATACACATGTTTGCGATGCACGTTGTACAAAAAGTCATTATTGTTGGATCACAGATTTATCTCGATTAGTGTCTAGTCAAATTAGCAAAGTTAAAAGTAAATTGTATTTTTGTGATGGTTGTCTCGTTTATTTTGATTCATTATCAGCTATAACTTTACACCAGAAAAATGATTGTAATCACCTATACACATTGACACCCTCAGAGGATATTAGGGTTGATAAGTTTGGAAAGAGTGTACCTGAAAATATTTTAAAATTTGAAAGCATAGAAAAGCAAATGCGAGTTCCATTTGTCGTATATGCCGACTTCGAATCGGTTCTAAAACCATTACCAATAGCCGAGCCAAGTCCTCAAAATTCTTACACAATGCAGAGTGTTAAACACGAACCATATTCCTTTGCATACGTCATAAAATGTTCTTTTGATGATACTGTTTCTAAATTTGAATTGTACCGCGGAAATGATGCAGCCCAAGTATTTGTTTCTCGTATAGAAAGCGATTTAAGGCACCTTTATAATACATATCTAAAAGATATTAAACCAATGAACCGTTTAACACCTCAGGAAGAGAATGAATTCGCGAATGCTAAAACATGTTGTATATGTGAGCAGCCTTTTATCGACAATGAAAAAAAAGTAAGAGATCATTGTCACATAACGGGGAAGAAACGATTTGGTGCTGCTCATTCCGTCTGTAATTTAAATTATAAACTACCTAATTTCGTCCCTATTATTTTCCATAATTTAAGCGGTTATGACTGCCACCTATTTATTAAAGAATTATGTCGTCATGGGGATAATATTAACGTCATAGCCCAGAGTAAAGAAAAATATGTTTCATTTACAAAGAGCATTTACGTTCACGATTATGTCGACAAACAAACCCTATCGGTCAAGAAAAAATATTTAAAGTTGCGATTCATTGATAGTTTTAAATTTTTATCCGCTTCGTTGGAAGACTTGGGTAGTGGTTTAGATATTGATAGTTTCAGGGAAACGGGAAAACACTTTCCTGATCGGTATCAATTCGATCTAATGCGGAAAAAAGGTGTTTTCCCCTACAGTTTCATTGATTCTTTAGAAAAAATTAATATCCCAAATCTTCCAACAAAAAATCAATTTTATGATACACTAAAAGAGGAACATATAAGTGATGAATGCTATGACAGAGCCAAGGATGTGTGGTCATCGTTCAAATGTAAGAATTTAGGGGACTATTCAGATTTATATTTAAAATCAGACGTGACATTGCTATGCGATGTATTTGAACAATTCCGCGATATGTGTTTAAATATTTATAAACTCGATCCTGCGCATTACTGCACTCTTCCAAGTTTATCATTTGATTGTATGTTGCGCATGACCAAGGTAAAGTTGGAGCTCTTGACTGATATCAGCACAATTAATTTTTTTAAAAAGGGAATTCGCGGGGGTATAAGTCAGTGTTCAGAAAGGAAGCATATTGCCAACAACATATTTTTACCCGACTATGACCCTACAAAACCAGAATCGTTTATTACATATTTAGATGCAACAAATTTGTATGGTCATAGTATGTCACAAGCATTACCATTTGGAGGTTTTAATTGGTTGTCGGAGCGGGAAATATTGGATTTAAACATATTGGATGTTGCCGATGACAGTCCGGTTGGCTATGTTTTAGAAGTGGATATTCATTATCCGGAAGAATTGCACGATCACCATGCCGATCTTCCATTTTTAGTAGAAAATATTATACCTCCAACGGGAACATCCAAAATGTCGAAATTAATACCGAATGTTAATGATAAGAAAAACTATATTGTACACTACCGTACATTAAAACAAGCAATTAACAACGGCCTAATGGTAATGAGAACACACAGAATTTTAAAATTTGATCAATCTAAATGGTTGAAAAAATATATTGATTTCAATACTGATATGCGGAATAAATCGCAAACAAAATTCGGTAAAGATATGTTCAAATTGATCATAAATGCAATTTTTGGTAAAACCATGGAAAATGTGGAAAATTGCAAGGATATAAAATTAATAACCCAATGGGAAACCTCAAGAGGAAAATGTGGTGCTAGAGCCCTAATAGCTCGTCCTAATTTTAAAAGCTGTTCCATATTTACTCAAGATCTCGTGGCAATACATATGAACCAATTGAAAATTAAATATAATAAACCTATATATATATAGGATTTTCCATATTGGACATGTCAAAAACGGTAATTTATGATTTCTTTTACAATTTTATCAAGACGAAATTCGGTAAAGATGCTTCCTTACTCTACACAGATACAGATTCCCTGATATTAAAAGTATTCACAAATAATTTTTATCGCTGTATGACTGAGAATCCGGATAAATTTGACACGTCAAATTATGTCGAGGGAAATACATTTAATATTCAAAAGAGTATGTCAGTCTTGGGTAGAATGAAAGATGAGTTTCCAGGTGATCCGATAATCAGTTTTTATGGTACCGGGGCTAAGGCTTATTGTATAAAATCGATTAAGAACGAAGTAAAAAAAGCCAAAGGTATCAAGAAATCGGCTATCAAAAATAATCTTAACCTGGAAGACTATCGGAAAGTTGTAGAACAGGGCGGTTTAATTTTTCGTAAAATGAAAACTTTCCGAAGTCAATTACATAACGTTTATACCGAAATAGTAAACAAAGTAGCTCTGTCCCACAGTGATGATAAACGTTATGTAATTCCATCTTCTACAAAAACATTACCTTGGGGTCATAACGACATACAGTTCTATCAAACCACACCTGAGGAAAATGTTCGAAATGTTATGAGTGTGGTCGAAACGTTTTTATCCGAAGACGAAAAATTAGATCAACTTCTTAGTGTGATGGAAACGTTTCTGACTAATGATAATGTTTAATATAACGTGCTGGAAAATCCATACTTTATTGTATTTAGTTTTTTTCATAGAATATATATTTAACCTTGTATATTTCGACGCAAAGATTTTGAAGGACACATCGCAAGGCCGTCCGTGGGTGGAGCTGCATATTCAAGGTTATGGGTGGTGGGGTGGCTGCGCAGTAAAAATTAAGGGGTTGTGTTAGTGGGGGTGGTTGCATAAAACCAGATGTAGACATTGTGTAACTTCAGTCTTAGACATTTGTTCAGTTTCAAAGTTCAGTTAAAATTACTACGCAACATATAAAAATGAGTTCATTCAGTGAATTTGGTGGTTCAATCAATAGTTTTGTTCTTGCTGAGTGTATTGACTCGCTCGCCGATAATAGTTTCGACATCGAAAACTTTAATTTTCTAACACCTGGCGCATTCGAAGCAGAGTGTGGTGATGCCGGCAACAACAAATTAGACGCTGCCAGCAACAACAAATTAGATGATGCCAACAACACCAAATTGGACGATGCCATCGGTGGCTACATAAACTGCTTTCCACTAGATCGACAAGAAGAACCGCAGCCCGCAGTGAATATAATTAGCGATATAACAATAAAGGAGGCAGCAAAACCTTCAATACTGAAGAAAGCCCTTATGAAAGGCTCAAGATTTGTACAAGGAAAAAAACGTAAGGTGGAAAGCAGTCAGCCACAACCGTCAACATCTGGGTTGGGGCAGCGTGAGCCACAGCCGTCAACATCCGGGTTGGGTGGGCCGGTGTCACCTATAATCCGACAAAAAAGAAGGATTACAAATAAAGCAAAATTGATGAAACCAAAAAAAATTGTTACCGACCAACCCGAAGATGGAGTTCCAAATAATCTGGGGCCATTTTCACAGGATGAAGACGGTGAGGTGATGGCACGATTGACCAATATGAAGACGGTTTGGGGTGATAAATTAGATCAGTGTAGGAGAGAGGCTGTGCGGTGTAGGAGAGAGGCTGAGCGGTATATGAGAGAGGCGAGCGACTGGGAGGCTCGGATGGAAAAGTATGAGCGACGTCTCTCATTCATACGCAAGTAAAAGAAATAAAAAAAAAATAGACTTGAATGTGTAGTTGTAAAATCGGCGTCTTGTGTTTACCATTCTATATTTAATAGGATAGGATAGTTTTTAAATATGTTTTAGTACTAAGTTTTTAACCGAACATCACTGCGGGCGTTTCCCTTCCGATGTAGTTGAACCTTGTCGCTGGTGGGAGGGCTTAAGGTTGTTATATAATAGACGTTTTTTTTTATTTGGTAATTCATTGAGTCAATTATTATAAAACAACCAACCAATACAACTACAAAAAATAATAAGTATTGAAATTAATTTGAAAATAATAATAATTATTTAGTCCTTAAGTAATAAGATGAATTGAAAAAAAATATATTATGTCACATATCTATATATAACCCAGTAAATTGTGTGTGTGTCCTATTATGAAAATAAAAGTTTTAATAAACCAATATGTCTCTTATTCCAACGAAAATGTATTAAATGTTGCGAAAATGCATACATAAACAATTATAAAATTTGTAATAATTTTTTAGAATATTTCCGGAATATAATTAAAAATGTTTTTTATTATTATAAAACAACCAACCAATACAACTACAAAAAATAATAAGTATTGAAATTAATTTGAAAATAATAATAATTATTTAGTCCTTAAGTAATAAGATGAATTGAAAAAAAATATATTATGTCACATATCTATATATAACCCAGTAAATTGTGTGTGTGTCCTATTATGAAAATAAAAGTTTTAATAAACCAATATGTCTCTTATTCCAACGAAAATGTATTAAATGTTGCGAAAATGCGTACATAAACAATTATAAAATTTTTAATAATTTTTAGAATATATAATTAAAAATGTTTTCTTTAGACCCCAAAAGATATAAACACATCGAAAACTCCCTTTAAGCTCAATTAAAATAGCACCTAAAAATTAGATAGGAAGTCGAAATGGTTTTTTGCCCGTTTTGCCGACCACCTTTGGACGTTATAATATCGAAAACGGTGATAGATAGAGAAAAAAGTTTTAGATAAAAAAATTCCTAAAATCGAGTTCTACAAAAACGTCCACAGGACCTACCTCGTGGGAGTTACCATTCGAGAGTTACGGATCTCTGAAGTCGGCGATTTACGCGTTTCTTGAAAAATCGCGATTTACGTGTAAATTTGAACCGCTATATCTCGAGAACGGTAGCTCGGACGGGAGCGCGCTTGGTGTTGCCGGACGTAGGTCGTCTAGTTCTACAAAAAGTTAAATGGTGACGATATTGTCCGACGCATTCCTGACTTTGTCAACGCGCTGGTGCACATTTTTGTTTTGAGCGATTCCCGAGCCTCGGGGGTGCGAGATAGCGACTCGGGTTAAATGTAAAAGTTGTTCGCCTAAAAAAAAGTCATCGTTTGGTAAAGTTATCGTTCGTCTATCTTTCGCCGTTACCGAGATACGCTTTTGCGAAGTTGACAAAAAAATTGCGTTTTTTGCTCAGCTACGTCCCCCGCACCTCCTGACAAATTAAAAAAAAAAAAAAAAAAAAAAAAATTTGGTTTGATCTGCGATTAGTGTCATCAGGTAGAACCTTTAAAAAGAAACGTTTTTTACTCTTGAGCATTTCGACATAAGACGTTTTGTTGCGGAGCTACGGGCTAGATTATGTTAGTCTTTAATAAATATGTGGCAGTCATAACCGCTTAACGACCTAACTCTAGCGTTCTCAACCTCAGGCGACCTTACCTCAACCTAAACCTCATCCACGCATATTAGAGCACGAAAAGTGTCCGAAACCCATCCTGGCCCAATCCAATAACCTAACCTAACATAACCTAACCTAACCTAACCTAACCTAACCTAACCTAACCTAACCTAACCTAACCTAACCTAATCTACAATAATCTACACTAAGCCGGACCTGAACGATCGGGCACACCCAAAATTGAAAATTTTCAAGAGACGAAAAAAGTTTCAAATAAAAAAAAGCCGGACCTGAACGATCGGGCACACCCAAAATTGAAAATTTTCAAGAGACGAAAAAAGTTTCAAATAAAAAAAAGTTGACTTTCGAGAAAATCGAAAAAAAATCAATATTTAATTTTTTCTTTAAAATACTCTATACTTATATTGATAATTTTAAAAACTAGACAAATAACACAAACACATTAATAAAATCAGTGTTTATTTATAAATATATATATATATATATATATATATATATATAAATGTTGACATTCTATACATCGCCACCATCCATTTTGCACCATTCCGTAGTAGCATCTTCACGTAGTGGAGTCGGCATTCCCTTCCTGCGTATCTTCTGAAACATCAGGCACTACCCACCAACTACTGTCGGCTGGACCATCAAACTCACCACGTGGTGATGGTGGACTCCACCAACTTGATGAGTCAGGCAGACTGGCTTCAGCCGACTCCTCTTCCTGACCCTCCTCATCAGACGAAGATTCATTTTGCACAACAAATCTCTGGCCCATTTCAACTGTTTCGTCGTCGTCGTCGGAATCAGACGAATCTGACCGGTTATTTAACCGCACTGTTTCAACATCAAATACCCAAGAGTTAGAAGAGCTGGAAGACATGTTCGTTTTGCAAACTGATTTGGAATATAACAGAAATCTTAAACGTCAACCTTATATATATATATATATATATATATATATATATATATACTCTTTGTATCTTATTATGTAGTGCGTTGCGCACCCAAGGTCCTATGACGTCGCATACCCTCAAGGTCGGGGAATATAGCAACGCTCTCAGGGAGGGTCGAATCTTAATTCAAGGACGAATAGAAAAGTCCTATGACGTCACCCACCATCAAGGTCGGGGAATTAGCAATGCTCTCGGGGTCGGATCTTAATTCAAGGACGAGTGGAAACCAAATTTTTATATTAATTTACCTTTTAGAACTTAGACTAAAATAAAATTCAAAATAACTGGTGCAATATGTTTTATTATTTAATTGTTGACATTAGTTGCTAAACTATCTATTACACATATATTAAGTTTTATATCAAAACACTAAACTATATAACAATATATGGATATACTAAGATATACTTTAACATATATGCCAAATATAAAGTATAATAATTATAAATAATAACTAAACGACTAAACAAGCTTATTTGATGCAGAACCATTTAACATATTATAACTAAAAATAGAATCGTGAATTATTAATGCGAAAACTTTAGTGTCTTTAGGAAACCGACTGTTAGGTGTTTCAAATTCAATCTTGATATCCACAGTTGACGAGTTTACAGCTTCCACCTGATGCGAGCAGTCAATAACAAACAGCGGATTTTTCATGTATTCGCCAAAATCCATCATTGGATCGTTAAATTCTCGACCATAATAACTGCTTTGGAAGTTTTCATAGTTATAATAGGCCGCTGCATACAATTTCTTTGAAAAATCCAAATTCCATCTTTCATAGGGGAATACTGTTGAATTAAGATAAACTCGAATGTCACTTATATTTGCATTTGTAAATTCAGTCGCATCTTCTTTATAGCTATCCGCTTTTCCAATATTCTGAAATCCGATAATTAAATAACGAGGTTTCTCTAGACTTGTACTCGTTCTTATAGCCCAAACATCGGATGAAGTTTGTCGGAGAGCGGGAAGCTCGTAAAGATCCCACATACGGTAAGCCATTCGGATATTTGCATTATTACCACCTTTATTAATACGTGATAATAGTTTTAGCTTTTGTCTATCCTCGGGAACAATGTGACGTATTTTCCACTCCAGTTTGTCAATTTTAATGTCGGCTTCAACTTCTCCAATATAACAGTTGTTAAAAGTGCGGGCAATTATTATAATCAATTCCTGTTTAATGTTAAAAATCCCCTTCGTATAATCCTCAGCAAAACCCATCAGATATTTTAGGGGTACTTTGCCAGAAAATACATTACTAGCGGTATCCACAATGTGTTGGTTTTCTTCATTTAGACCCCATCCGCATGTAAGAAGCGGTTTCAGCTGTGTACTACCAATGGAAACCATTGTTTTAAGAGCTGTAGTTACACCTGGTTTTCTGACAACTGCAACTTTCTCACCGCCTATCTCATATCGAATTTCCTCAAATAGAAAAGCTAATGAATTATTAGATAAAAAACTTTTTTTTGTAGCGTCTTTTGGTTTAAATGTTCCTTCGACATATATGTAGCTTTCCGATATATCCAAAATTATGTCTTGAAAGTGAACTGGGATACGAATTTCATCGGAATTTTGGAATTTAGGTGATCCGTAGGGTTTATATGTATGTTCTTGCAGGCTTATGATAGAATTATTGAAAATAGGTTCAGTAAAAACCTCAATTTTTTCACTACTTGTCATCATGTTCGTTGGCTTCGTACTTTCAAGCCGATGGATTGAAGAAATCTACGATCTTTGGCAGAGAGACGTTGATATCCTTTTGGTCCGACGTCGTGATCGTGAATGAGCTCTGTTTTAGCGACATGTTTCTTTTTATTAGGTTTCGTTATTGTTTGACATATCGGAGAAAACATGTACGGTCGGCGGTTGTAACAAAAACCCATCGTTAGACTAGTTTTTTTAGCTCCAGTTTAATAATAATCTTCTCGTCGTTGAAATCGATAAGATCACCGTTGTCGTCCAAGATGCGTAGAGTAATGTTGTCAATGAAATGACGTCCTTCAGGCTTCAACGGCAAATAAATAAGGTTTGTGGGTTCTTTCGTTATCTTATAACCAGGTTCAACATCAATATCAAATTCAAATAAAATATGACATTCTTGTGAGTTCAGGTATGCTCCAGAGATAATATTACAATCAACACGTATTATGCGTACTTTCATAATGTCTACTTGAGAGGTTGATTCATGTTTTTTGTTGTCCGTTGTTAACAATATACGATCAAATCCCAACATCCGACCAATGCAGTTTTCTCCTGTAAAATCCATAATGTATTTTGTTTTTATTTCACATTTCAATGTGTTATTATTGGGTGTTAATGAAAATATTTTATCATCATTATCTCTCGTGGATAGTTGTAGGGCAGTTTTCATTGCTTTTTCAATCTCGTGCACTTCATATACTCCGGGGGGAATTGTTAACTTTATAGATGGTGAAGTTTTGTCATTTTTTTTCTTATATGCAAATGAATTATTGCTTTCATCAATATTAAAAACAGAATTATATGTGTACAATCCAACAAGTGCAAGCCCATATTTATTGACTGTACTGAGTTCTAATGGTGGGTAAAAATCTGTACTTAACACGCTCGAGCGTCCTGTTAATGTGAATGTGTACGACATGACTGATAAAAAATCTACTGTTTTTAGCTTTTATTGTTGTCGACAGCAGTTTATATTGCTATAGGTTGTACACCGTTTACTTGGTTTTGAAATTTTAAACCAATTTTTTTCTGTTATTTTTACATCACTTATTTTACAGTAACAGCAAAACAATCTCCTAGGCGCTGGTCCATCACATTCATCTCCATTCAGATTCTGGTAATTATGATGGTCCGTACAATACTGATACTTTAACATGTCTATGTCACATTTCATGTGTTCTGGTAATTTATCCCAAACAAGTGCGATTTCATTTGGGGAACAAGCAATCATTACCTCCTTGGGTATGTTTTCTAACTCTTTAGAAGTCATTTTTAATAAACTACCGGAACGATAATAGGCTTTTAACGAAGACGCCATCTTTTTATAACTATCCCAACCCATTTGGGGGGTATAAGACATATTGACTTTTACGATTGAGAGAGAAACTTTAAGCATAAATGACCGCACCAGACTGTCCCAAATTTTTGTTGTCGATCGTATGTATAGTAAATTTCCTTTGCTGCTTCCCCACCCATTCGCAGATATCGAACCAGTTCAGTTGGTGGTGGTAAATCACCAAAGCTGTCGTAATATGTAACTTCTGAATCATTCTTTCGATACGCCACCCAATGTGTTCCAAATCCCATTATACTGTCCAAATTAAGAATACCAGATTCATAACGTCGAGGACCTCGTCGAGGAAGTGAATCTCGCATAAATACACCTCTAAAGTATGGTACTTGTAGCTGTAATGCATACCTTTCTAGATCAATATTCGATAATGGCCCTCGAGGAAGGCATTTTACTAGTTTTTTGAATGGTTCATAAAAAGCCCTAAACCTGTCCTATATGGTTTCAAATACATTCCACCTCCATTCGATTTTAGCTGTAACTCACCACCAGTTTTTTGGGTAGTGGCATTTTTTGCTGTTTTTACTGCACGCACTACCCCTGCAACACCACCTGCTAAGGATCCTAATGCTGAGAGCCCAGCAAATATTGGTATCAAAAGTAATAAGCCACCAACCTTTGGAACAGGTATAATTCTAGATATGCGTATCTTCCGCTTACCACCACGGGCTTTTAATAATTTCCTTGCCGCAGCCACTGCTATTCTAGATGCGTTAAATATGTCTTTTTCAGCAAATTTCTTACCACCAGCCTTAGCTAATTCAGCTCGAATGGGTTGTCGCAATGTCGATCCAAAAGTAAACTTGGACACTCTTTTGTTTTTACATGTACGTTTCCCTTTCACAAATCGTCGTCGTCGTCGCTTTCCTTTGGAGCTCTTTATTTTAGCTGAATGCGTTGAAACACCCATACCGAAACGTTGTTTCGCCTTCATAATATTTGTTACCAACCAAGCAGATATTTTTTCACCTGCACTAGCGTCTTTTGATTTTACTCTCTCCCAAGCACGTTGTTCAAGATCGTAATCAGCTTGATGGCGTGAACTTAGGTTATTTTCGGTTTTTGAATATGCTATATCGTGTTTCTTACACGCTGCATCTAATGGGTTAATTCCCAAATCACCTCTCGCTAATCGCTTTGTAAGTTTGGTGCCTGGCCCACAATATTGATAACCGGGAAGGTGTAACTCAAACGGTAGTTTATTAATTATAGAATTCACTATACCACACCCAGTCTTACTCGAATATCGAGAGCGTCCACTTCGTTTGATGGTCTGCATCTGAATGAGTAGTTAAAGCCGTGTGTACGATATAAAATATTTTTTTTTCACTATAATGCGTATTGTTAAGCTGAAACAGAAGCTAGAAATAGATAATCTCGATGAGAAGGTTGGATCTGGACATGTAGGGAAAAATGTGAGACGTCGGCATGGTCCTTTGTTGCCATTATCAATTCGTGGATTGCTAATAGGACCTTCTAATTGTGGAAAAACCAATGTTATGATTACCTTGCTTACACACCCTTTAGGATTGCGCTTTGAAAATGTCTACGTATATTCAAAGTCGCTGTATCAACCCAAATACGAATATCTCAGGAAATTTTTCACGCCGATTAAGGGTCTTGGTTATTATACTTTTAGCGATACAACAAATATCGTGGAGCCATCCGATGCCAAACCAAATTCAATTTTCATATTTGACGACGTAATGTGTGAAAAACAGGATGTTATACGATCATATTTTAGTATGGGACGACATAAAAATGTAGATAGTTTCTACCTAGCACAAACCTATTCCCGAGTTCCCAAGCAATTAGTACGTGACAACGCCAATTTAATTATAATGTTTAAACAAGACGAAATGAATTTACGACATATTTTTTCGGATCATGTATCGCCAGATCTGACTTTTACACAATTTCAAGAGATGTGTGCTAAATGTTGGAATGACAAGTATGGGTTCCTCGTTATTGATAAGGATAGCGATTTAAATTCGGGAAGATATCGCAAGGGGTTCGATAACTATATATACACAGAGTAAGATCAGTGAATTCGCATTACATAGTTGTGTGATACTCTGGCAACATCACCTTCATGATGAATAATGATATAGATCTGAAACGTCAATTGATTGGGGTTACAGATGCCGTTCGAAAAAAGTTTAAACAAATTAGAGCTGCTAATGTACAAGATAAATTTGAATTGGACAAATTTTATGAGCCGATTGCTAAGCCTTTGACTTCTATATCCGATGCAGTAACACAAAAGTCTCGTAAACATATACAATCACAACCGAAAAGTTTAAGCACATACATAGAGGAGCCACTAAATAAAACAACCATGTTCATGTCAGAGGAGTTTCCCGTAGAAACATCAACACCGATCACAGAAAGGTCCAAGTACACTGCTGAAACATCGATAGATACCCCAAAAAACGAGACGTTAGATGGAATTTATGCAACACCTTCTCCATCAAACAAATCTACAATGTCAGCTGTCACATTAAAAGATCGCTCATCTCCGGATATTATCATTAATATATATATGAACGGTTTAAAGACAAAACCATCACAATTCGATACAGTTTAAGGAGTACATCATAAATCAAAAGTAAAAAACAAAAAGTTTATGGGTAATTTGGAAATACGTTTTCCTCCTAAAAAAAAGTGACACTATGGCACAACTCTAAGAATATTGCAACCTTTGAAGGGAATGCGGAACTTTACGATTTGATATTCTTAAAAAATCCGCGGGTATTAGAGCATATCGAAAAGATGACTCCCGAAGTTAAAGAAGACTGGTAAACAAAGATGCTGCGATTGACAAATACACATACAAGGGCTATTTATTTCTTTTACTTGCGGAAATGAGGCGGAAAAAATATTTAGAGATTATAAAACCATCTAATGACAGGGAATCGAATGGGGAGCCTGGGATCGCAGGTAAAAAAACCTCTCTCAAGTAGTGTTACCATTAAAAAAACGTGTTTATCGGAAACTCCTAGCTACGTATATTGGAATAACCCCAGATTATTTGGAACCATCTACGATTGCTATGGAGTTCAATTTTGGCTGGTCATACCGGAACGCTAATGAAATAATGTCAATTATAGAAGAACTTCGGCCCAGGAAGGTATAATTTACGGCTTGAGTAATCACATAATTTGATCAGTATCTCAAGAGGTGAGTGGAACTATGCTTACTAGCACAGAAAAATAAAAATTGTACAAATCTTGAGCCTTCATAGGTCAGTAAGAAAAAAAATTTTCCCAGAAGACACACCATCATTAAAGGATATGAAAGACTTGTGGCAAACAGATTAGCGGAAATGCAGTTTATGAAAATGAAAACGATGGATACCGCTATATCTTGGTGTGTTGGCATTCTATCCAAATTTGTCTATTCTGGCAGGTCTAATTTGTTGATTAGAAACACCACAGGGGCTGAAGTCACTAAAGCAATGAAAGACATTTTTAAAGAAGCAAGATATACACCAATAAATCTACAAACCGAGCAGGGAAAAGAATTTTTGAATAACATATTCCAAAATCTTGAATGAATATAACATTAATCATTATGTTGACGTACAGCACCAAAAAAGCTGCGATAGTTGAACGAGTCATACGTACACTCAAAAATTATCTCTATAAGGAGTTTTCAGCAAGAGGTTCCTAACAAATGGATACAACTTTTACGCAGTCATAACGAAAACCTATAATAACACAAAGCATCGTGCTATTGGTATGAAACCTATAAACGTTAAATCAACCACACGCATTAACGCATACAATTGGATAAAAATAGTACCCAAAAAGTTTAAATTTCCAGGCGATATAGTTAAACGTATAAGCAAACACAAAAGTGTCTTTGATAAAGGATATAATTCATGGTCTTCGGAACAGTTTAAAATCAAAATTTAACATTACCAATCCACCAACATACCTGGTTGGAAGAACTGTAAGTCGTTATGACCTATAAAAGGATGTTTTTATGAAGCTGAGCTGCAAAAAACATAACGTTTATGTATATTTAGGGAAAAGCTACTTTGTTTACTATTGCGGTATAATATTAATCAATTATTTGTAAAATGGTTAGGATTTTCAGAAAAATTTAATTCTTGGATTACAATGAGACAGATATTGTTTAAATTATTTTTGATGCCGATTTCTTGATACCTTAAATATGTTTTTTTACTTCGTTCTTAATCGATTAAATACCCAATGAACTTCAACTTTGTTTTATTTAAATATGTGTTTATTACAATTATAAACTAGGTTTATTCACAACAATCATCATTCTTTTATATTTATACCAATCAGCAATCTTGATATTATCCCATCGAGTAATTTGATCGTGTCAAATTTATCCGGATTTCTCATACAGCGATAAAAATTATATGCTTGATCACTTTTTTCTCCAAATCTGCTCATTCTGATTTCATGTTTTTCGAATTCTCTTGATACATCCATTTTTATTGTTTCATAAATTACAATTTTTGCTTCAAGCTGCCAATATCGACACGAACCTATATATATATAGATCTTATCAGTATATCTGCTATTTGTACGCGTAATCGATGAATTTCTTTAAGCGCATAATCCTGGGTAACAGCATCACTACCCTTAGTCGGTGGGGCGACATTGGTTAAAGATTTTCCCCGCATGTCATATTGACCGTCCGGCGTAAGCTTAAATCCAATTCCTGGTGATCCCCCAAAAATGCATTTTTCACCAGGCTTTTGACATCCAAATTTATCAATTGTGTTGTTACCACGACCCATGTTTATCTAAAAATATTTTTTTTCACCAAAGTGCAGCATTATAAGGTATAAAATAAAACTGTGTGTTCTCATTACCATTAGGCCGTTGCTTACATATTTTCATTAAGGTACGATAATATGACATCACTTGTTTCTAGTATCATGTTAATAGTTTTCTATTAATTTCGATATTTTTTGAATGTATCCCAGTTGGAGGTATGAGTTTCTCTAATTAAACGATCAACATTTTGCTCAAGGTTGGATAATATTACTTCTTCTAAAACATAGAGTACACATATGCAAATTCTATTTGTTTAATAACACTAAGTATTTCACTAATTTTAAAATAAGTTTGATTTAATAATTCAACCAGTAATATTTGTTTGAATTTCTTTAAGGAAATATTCTCGGGTTACAGTATCACTACCTTGTAAGGATATGTATGTTAGGCAAAGATTTTCCTTTGAACATGTCTTATTGATGATCAACATTCAACTTAAAACCTATTCCTGGAGGATTGTATACTACTATTTTTTTATTAGCTTTTTGACGACCAAATTTATCAATTGTAATGTTAATTGGAAGAGTGCAGTACATGCGCAGGACTGATGTAAAATTTAAAAATGTTTGAATTTTATATCGCATAGCAAAACTGTTAAAAATAACAGAACATCCCTAAAAAGGTAATAATAATAATACCACAATTTATTTTTTACCTAATACTTCATCACTTATAAATTCCTAAAACTATTTATTTACAAATTCCTAAAACTATTTATTTAAAAAAACTTATGGTTCAAACTGTAGGGGAACACACCTTTTTTCCTCTTTTGTTAGACATATATGTCAGGAAAGTGTTTTCTTCCTTCTTCCCCAAAGTCCCCAAAAAAGTCCTCTACCCAAGTCTTCCAAGGGGGGCCTCTAGGTTGGATGCTGTCAATGAATCGAACTTTAGAAGCCGCAACCGCCGATTGCTGTTCTTGACATAAACTGCGGCGATGGAGACCGTAAATGCTCTTTGAAGGGCCAGCTTTACTCGGGGCTATGCAAAATCCCCGATGGTCATAATGTCTGCGAAATGTGCGGCTTAAAGATGGATCAGCTGGGGTGGTTGTTTATAATTTAAATTACAGACGGAATGAGCAGCACCAAAGCCTTCTCCTAGCACTGGGTGGTGGCGAAGATCTCGACTTTTTTTTCATACATCGATAAAATTATTGCACCAATTACAAAGACCCCTCGTTCCAACTAGCACATCATAGTGCTCACACATAGCACACCTCTGCATCCCATTTATTATAAAGGTGCCTTAAATTGTTATACGAGAAACAAATACTTGGGCTGCATTCTTTGCAGAACAATTCAAATTTAGAAACAGTATCATTTTAAACTTCATTTTATACACGTAGCTAAAGGAATATGGTTCGTGTTTAACACTCTGCTTGTGTAATGTGTATATATTGAGGACTTCAAGGTTGTGCTATTGGTCACATGGTTTTAGAACCGATTTGTTTGGGGGCATGTACACAAGATATTTCAAGGTTGCTTTTCTATGCTTTCAAATATAGATTTTTCAGGTACACTCTTTCCAAACACACTAATATCCTCTGAGGGTGTCAATGTGTATAGGTTTTCTCGGAGACTTTTTTTGTTTTATAGCTGTTTTTTTTTTTTTTTTTTTAACACCATCACAAAAATACAATTTACTTTTAACTTTGCTAATTTGATTAGACAATGATCGAGATAAATCTGTGATCCAACAATAATGACTTTTTGTAAACGTGCATCGCAAACATGTGTAACACATGAGCTTGAATATTAAAATGATTATTTATTTACAAAATTATTTTTGCATGATACATATAATTTTTTGCTCGCATACCTAAGTGGACCAACTATTTCATACTTCATCTTATTATTTTCAAAAGTAGATTCTACACCATACACATTGACTGAAATGTTATTTTGTGTCTCAAATTTACTAATATCACACAATTTTACTGGAAAATCCATACCTGTTACATCCAACACAGTTGAAAAATGGGGATATGATAACAATTCCTTGGGTAAATTTGGTATTGTCGACAACATAGCTGAAGTTACAGCCCAAGCGAAGCAGCACTCGTCTTGGTTCATTTCCACATTAAACTCGCCTTTTGGAACCATACAGGCATCTTTGATGTATGATGAGCCGCTTACTGAAATTAATTACATCTTTGATGTTCACTTTCCAGATATAGAATTTTCTCAACCCCCACCCTATAAACACACAAAGTATTGTAATTCACAAAACAACACTGTTAAATATTTAAAACACATAATGTGAGAATCAAGGTCTTCACTTGCATCCACAAACGATTGCTGTCATACAGTCTTTCAAACACTAATTATTAAAATGTCTGGTTGTATTCTGATTTGTCGCTGCACATTACCAAATGGTAGTTATATTGACCAAAAAACAACCATGTTTACCTTCAGAGCGAAAATAATGTCAAATTCGACGCACCAAATCCAACACTTTCTGTTAATATCATCGAAGACCAAAAGTAAAATCGACATGGATACCAAATGCTCACACGATATCTCTAAATGCGATTTCTGAAGGCACCATCAATTTCTAACCTTGTGATACTAGTATTACATGCATTATTTCTATGCACCAATGTTCTTTGGTGCCCCCGTTCGGTTTGCCGGAACAACAACATTACAAACATCGACTTTGCATTTATGGGGAATTTGATGAAGAGGGTCCTGCAAAATCCAATCTTACACGCTTTCCTCAAACACAAAAATCATATTCCTGTCTTCCCCTACACGACTCTCTTTTGTGACGCAACAGACTGTAACTGCGGGTAAATGAAAAGCTTTCACAAACGTAACTCATCTTTAATTTAATTGAAAAAAACTTTCCCAATTGTTAATGATGAAAATTTTCTTTGTTCAACAAAATCTATATCCTTATTAAGCATTTCGTTAATTTCACCCAAGTTTAATTTTGCACTCATTGTTGAAAAAATGTAAAAGATTTAATATAAAAACACAGTATTACCGTAAATTTAAAAAATTGAATCAGAATACACCACACAATAACTTTTTAATGATGAAATCACTTGTGACCGCACAAACAGTGTACCTCTTTTTAGCTTTGAATGGCGTCAGCCTTGGTTTTAATAGCTAACACTCAAGGTCGCATGACGTCACATCCTCTCAAGGCCAAACTACCCAGCACACCTGGCCTCTCAACGTCATGGACAAGTATCGAAAAAGCGTGATGCGCGCTCAAGGTCATATGACGTCACATCGCCTCAAGGCCAAACTACACAGCACACCTGGGGCTCTCAAGGTCAGGAGTAGTGGTGGGGGGGTGAACTAGTTCCCCGTATTTGATATCTACTTTTGAGTGTTTTATAAAAACAAAGAGAAATCAATAATTGCGAAAATATAAAATTTATGTTTTTTTTTTAAATGAGACACCCTATATTTTGTATGAAGGTCGGAAGAGTATTCTCTTCATTTTAAAATAAATAGCCTGCATTAGCTGTTTCTGCATACTAAGCCTCAAAAATTGGTAAAAAAATTATATATTATTAATTATATATTATATACCCAAATTGTGTTTTTAATATTTTACTTTTTACCAAATTTTGACTCATAGTGTTTTAAAAAAGTTAAGGCAAATAATGTCATGATATTATATATTTTTCAAGGAAGAAATAATCT